>JAHDVF020001468.1:2025000-2522500 GCA_022606425.2 Lepidostoma basale
ATATTATATGTAAGTATTGCGGCTGACCTGCGCGGAGCCAGGCCGAGGCGGCGAGCACGGCGGCCCATCAGCTCGCGCGTGCGGCGCGCCTCGCCCTGCACGGCTTCGCCCGCAGCCGCCATGCTCAGGATATTGATCAGGTGGTGGACGAACCATATCACTACTACTGTCTGCCAGAACCCCTCCTGCACATGCGACGTTTCCAAGTCGATAATTATGTTATCCTGGCAATTCTGGCCGTGTCGTTTTACACTCGCAACACTCTATAATGTATGTAGAAGGTAGATAAATATGTATCGCATCTAACTTACCATTTCCCCTATTTGTGGAATGGTCATGGCCACGTGCGTCACGAGCGGGATGGGTCCGAGGAGAAGCTGGAAAACGGTTAATCGGTTGTTATTAATCGGTTAGCGCGGCTCGGTCATCTCTTTATTTCCAGGGCAACATGCGAAGGACCAGCCTGACTTACCAAGACATTAAAACGCGCGTTGAATAACTCCAAACTGTCCATCAGCATGTCGAACATGCGCTCCAGCGCCTCCTCATTCACCTTCGAGCCACAGAGACGGTCATGATTCACAGCGCCATACCTTAATAACTTAGTCTTCAACAAGTAAAGTACAAAGTCATTTTCTTTGTATTCCAAATGAAATAACTTCGCAATATAGAGATTGAGCACGTGGTTGTACGAGCAGATTATATTTACGGAATAACAAAACAGGTAAGTTAGTATATCCCCGACTAAAATGAATGTTACTGACCAAATCTGAAATGCGGCCAAATAAACGGTGGGTTTGGAGTAAAACATATCTAGTACAAAAGCTAAAGGTGTAATCAACATCGCTATCATGTGTGGAAAACAATTAACGCGATTCTCATTATGAATGTATCCATTGACATTAGGCACAGTCTTTTCAACCGCGTCCAAATTGCTTATTAACTTTTGAGAACCTCTGTAGCTGCCGATGTTACGAAGCCAATACACCACGGCGTTAGCCACGCCCGTCACCCGTATGAGGGCCGCGCCCAGGGCGAAGAGCGTGCCCCCGGGCGGGCTGGGCGCCAGCCCGGTCGCGCAGCACGGCCGCCAGCCCCAGCGCCATGAGCGCGGCCAGCGGCGCGCAGCAGGCCCCGCGCCGCGCGCGCCAAGGGCCGCGCCCGCCCGCCGGCGCCTCGGAAGCTCCTCAGCCCTAAGGCCGAGCACGCGAGAGGTAAGGGTTCCAACTTTACAACGAAGACGCTCATGTTAGACTTGCTGACACGACGCCAATCTTCATAGTGACACTTCATTGATCGCCGTCACTCGTGCTCTTGATAACGTCGGACTAATACAATTATTCGGTTAAAGGTCGCGTCTACAAGCGTGTCACGAGACAACTAGGTATTTATAATAATTCTATGAATTGAGAATATTGAGTAAGGAGAATGAAAAGAAAGCTCTGTATTTTGCCAACTAATGTGTATTTAGTGTATGCTGTCCATGTAATAAGAATGATTCTAGTATAATATTATATAATACTTGGCTGGGAAGCCAGCTTGATTTATTAAATAAATATTATAATTGAATACCGTATATTGAACGACTATAGGACGCCGTGAGACTATTTCTGGGGTTTCAGTTGATTAAGAATTAGAAAGTAATTAGTCATCGCACCGACCAAAGAGAATATGTAAGAAAAGTTAAGCGGATACATCCTGCAGGCGGTGATGGAGAAGTCGTGCCGCCTCAGCCGCTTGAGGAACCGCCTGACGCGGCGGGCTCCGCAGCTCCCTGGAACGAGAGCTCTGGTCAGTACGAGTGCCACAATGTGGGTGGTGCCTGGGCTGCTGCGAGGGAGAAAAGGTGGTGTTACCGAGCCGGGGGCCGGGGAAGGCGGCCAGGCGGGCCGCCAGCTCCCTCGTGCGGCCCATCTCGCTCTGCAGTGCCTCGCCCACCGCCGCCAGCGCCAGGATGTTCAGCAGATTGTGGACGAACCAGGAACCGACCACTAATTTTATCGGAAAACTCTGAAATATATTTAAACAATGCGTCACATCAATACCTTTGCGCACATTGAGGTTTTAAATTAAAAATGTTTTTTGATATATTTTTATTGTGTTTTAATAAAGTAATCGTCAATTATAATCGTGAATATCGTATCCAGCTCGGTCTGTCTAAAACACGGTCAAGTTGGAAGTACGAGTACTTACGAAGTCCCCGAACATCGGCAGGCTGACTATCGTGTGCATGATGTACGGCATCGGCCCGAGGAGTAGCTGAAACATCTCGTGATATCATTATATTAGTTTACGTCTTAAAACCACGCTCTGATCAAAACCAGACTATACTCTAGGTGTACAGGTAATTAATACGAATTGAACTGATACTGTCCCAATACAGCTCTTGTTGTTTTGAGGAAAACTATTCAATCAATTTTCAATTCTTCGAACGTTTCGAAGTTTCGATCAGAGAGTGTGTGTCCCATGGATCGGAACAAGTAGCCACCTGGAGGAACAATGTCTGGTGAATACGGTGAGGAGTCGGGAATCCTTAAAGAAATCCATCTGTTGAAACATTTTACTGGGGGCATTTTGACTTCTATGGTGGTTACGTTTATAGTTCTACCTGTTTCGGCGGACCTGGGCATTCTTTATCCATCCTATCTACCCTATCTAAAAAGCTTGCTGGGCTCACCCTACCCACCACGACACTGTACTTGCAGTTGATGAGATCCAGGATGTCCACCAGTTTGTCGAATAAAGTTTCAATCGTGTAGACGTCCAGCCGGACGAGGACGTCTTTGCGAGCGAGGTCGACGGAGTTGCACCGCAGCAGCCCCCCCTTGAGCGCCTGCAGCAGGGCGTCGCGGCCCTTGAGCAGCTGGGGCAGCCCGGCCCGCGCGCACAGGGCCGCGTTGAGCACGTGCGCGTAGGAGGTCAGCATGCACACCAGATTGAGGAACTGGTAAATGACCAAGTCAGTGGCGAATATGTTCAAGTAAATGAACAGGTTCTGGTGGTGCTCCAAGAACGTGCCGCTTATGTCGTAGAGCGATGTTCCCGAGTTGTAGAGCATGAAGGCGGCGGTCAGGGAGTGAAGGAAACGGTTGGACCGCGAAATCTTATGAACGAAGTTATTCACGTTGGGAACAGCATTTTCAATCTGGCCGAAGTTCCTCAGGATCTTCACCAGCGCTGTGGAACTGACGTTCGAGAGCCAGTACAGCAGCACGTTGGTGGCGCCCGTGACGTGGATGAGGGCGCTCGCCAGGTAGAACACCGTCGTGCTGGACGTGATGCAGATCATAATTGGTCTCACGAGATTTAGTAGCTCCCAAAACAGAACGCTGGCTAAAAGTATGAGATACACTTTAGTGGCCCAGTGAAGACTCGTCACTCGACCCCCGACCAACCGGTAGCTTCTAATTCCGAAGACCGTGCAAACCTTCTCGAAAGGCTCCAATCTGTCGATAAACTTGCGATAGCTCCCCGCCTCGAAAGGAGAGATGCGCCTTTTTATTCCTTTTAGAGTCATTCTAGGTGACTTCGACCACTACACTGGGAGTTATGGAGAAGCGATCTTCGCCTTATATAATATGTTGGAAACACGGTGACTTTTTATAAACCAATTCATCCAAGTGGTTAGTAATACACGTGTTTACACAACAAACAAACAAACAGGCGTGCCTTAGACGACCCGATAACGTGTCGGCCCCTCCTAACCAAGTACCTCAGTGCAGGGGAAGGAGGACTCCCGAGACTACTTCAGTCAGGACGAATGACTCGACGCTTTTACGAGTATATGGTCCAGAAGCCATTTTTCGAATGCTGGTGAAGACACGCCCTTACACGTTGTTAAATGGGATACGTATACGATTTTACTTTCCGGTTAGATATTATACAAACTCCCTGTCAGGTTTTAGTTAGAAAGTTTCAATCCTGGGATTGGTTTGCAGCAATTTCTTCTACTCTTCTCTTCCATTCTTCCCTGTCTTGTGCGGCTCTTTTGAAATCTGCATATGATGAGCAGCGCACGTCCACCTACAGGTCCTCCAGGTTCTTTAGTGGAACTCCTGACATCACTACTCTCATCTGATGTTGCGTTCGGCCTACAGTCAGCAGCTTTGTTTTGTCCTTATTTATCTTCATGTTGTAGCTATCTTGAAGAATGTCTTGCAAAGTATCTAAGGCCTCCTGCAGTTCTTCCTCACTTTCAGCAACCATAGCAATATCGTCAGCAAACCTTATCATGTCTATCTTTTGCCCGTGTATCCTTACACCTTCTCTGTGACTCATTCTCTCTCTCAAGTCGTCAATCGCATTCTGTATGTAAACGTTAAAAAGAGCAGGTGACAGAGAGCATCCCTGTCTTTCCCCTTGTCTTATACCTGTCAGGTATACGCCTGTTATTTATTGAACACCATTGAATCGTTACAGTAATCTTAAACATGACATCTTAGTGTTCTTCAAATAACGATAATATATTTTAATATTTAATACATCACATCCGTTTACTTTACACAGATAAAACTAATGCCTCCTCTCTGTTGAATTTCCATTGAAGTTTTGTGGCTCGGACAATCTGAACGCATGCATCTCACCGATATTCGATATTTCTCATAATTATACAATATATGAAATTGAATGTTTCCTATTCTATCAAGTGTGAAGTGTTAAACTGACATTCGGCTAGGCACTACCTAAAAACAATGCTTACGGTGTTATCGCTCGCTACAAAAGGTTGTGTCTAAAACTACAGCCGATCGAGCGAGAGATGGTGACGGCGGTGTCTTTGTTGCGGGATTCCTCTTACTTTCCATTTTCATAATGGTGATAATGCTTGCCGGTTTTGTTGGAAGAGGCGAGGAGGCCCCCAGCCGCCAGTGTCGGAGAGATCGAGGCGACGAGCGGTTGTACGTAACTAGATAACTGTGTTCGTTTTCCGATGAAAACCCCAGTTATATGTGCCATACTACCGTCGAGGGTACCGCGGACACACGACTACATTTATTCCAATAAAACGAGTGCCAATCAGAGGCAGTGTTTGATATCCGGGTGATATAGGATCAGTATTAAGGATTTGTTTATGTATTTTGTTGGCGATCCTCAGTATTAAGATGTGGTCAAGAAGTTACATAAGGTGGATGTGGAGCATACTCCTCGCGTCGGAGTTTCTGAATTTATCAGGTTTGTGCTTGCTCTCCACTCTACAATGTTGATCAAGTCAGTGGCTTTCTTTTCATTACTGTAGTTGGATGGCACAATACGAAAATAAAATAGTTTTTTAGAATATAATAGTCGCCTAGCCCCGCCATGCGCCATGCCACAAGAGCGGAGCGGGTCAAGCGACCCTCGCAATCGTGTGTTTCCCTCCACTCCTCTCCGATGAAACGTTTTACAACACAAAACTCACATCAGAACTAATCTAATGAACATTTTGTTTCCATCCTGGTCCTTAGTCCTCCGAAACCTTACCACTAATCGCGACTCACACAATTCAATATAAATAACTATTAGGTGCAGTCACACTTTACATACGAGTACTATGTATGTTTGTACTCATATTCGACCAATCATAGTTTTTCACTTGAAAGTTGTGCTCAAATTAAACTTATACCTACGTCAACTTAAAAAGTTTCACTTAAATAGTTTTTTTAATTGTGAATAATGACGTCATATGAGAGGAGGGGGGGGGGGTTTAAAAGGTAGTCGTGTAATAGTTTCCAAAGGTTACCTTTGGTTTACCTTTGGACATAACAAGCGACAGTGAAAAGTTATCTCAACGTTCATAGAAAATATAGCGAAGGCAGACCCTACTCTCAACAGCGCAGCGGTTGAGGTGGATAGGAGATTATTATTTCCTTTCTGTATAAATAGGTAGACATTTGATGTATGTATATTGCGAGTTAACTTTAATAATATTTCATTAAAAATGGTGCGAGCATGTGCTTCGCGCACATTTTTATGTAATTTTTTTTCTATGACAAAATGAGAGAATGTACCTTTCAACGAATTTCCAGTCAAGAAAGATAGTGGTAATTATTTATATATATATATTATGTAAATATGAAATAAGCATAATTGAATAACAAAGTGTCCAGTCTGTCTGTCCCGTTGTGTGGTGTTTCTCTACACCGCGCATGAAGATAAATAACACAGAACGGGAACCTTAATTCCACTCTCCTGTTGTGTGTTGTGCTGACAATACAGCAGACATTAGGGTGGCTCTTATTTTTCAACTTTTTTTTGTTTGATGTCTCACCCCCTCTTTTTTTCTAACTGGTCGAAAACTTATGCCAGAAAAAATGGTCATTCCGATAATTCTAAATGGTGCCCGGAGAATGTGAAGGTCGTCATTTATACAAAAAATTCTGTTTTTTCACAAATTGATCAGAAAAAATTTAATTAAATTTTGTGTCCATAATAAGCTTAATAATATTAAAAAATACACTAAAACACAGTAGCAAACAACCTGTTGGATAGCCAACGCCATGCACAAGCTGAAATGTGTACAGTGGGGTGTGTCTGAGGGACAAAATACCCAATAACGATATCAGACGGCGGACAAAGCTGGTCGATGTGATGGACTGTTTTGCCAAGCGGAAATGGGCAGGACATGTCGCTAGACAGGGAACAGATAGGTGGCCACCCAGAGTATTGGCGTGAAGACCATGCGAGGGGAAAAGGCGCATCGATAGACTCCACAATGGGCTGACGACCTACTTCCAGTCGGGGAATGAGGATGAATAAGAGTCACCCAGGATAGAGGAAAATGGAGAATGTTTGAATAAGCCTACATTCAGAAATGGAGATATTAATGATCAATTTGTTGTATAGTATCGTATAGTAACAGTATCGGTAAAGAAGGTTGGACATTTGCGGTAACTACTAAAAAAATCGTGGCTTTATCATTTTTTGATGATACAATTCCTGTAAAACAAAAAATAAAGATGACCAGAACATTTAATTAAAATTCATCAACTAATTGTGGCTCCAAGCGTCCACATTATGATTTAAGGAAATAACCGAATTAACACAAAAATATCTATATGACTTTGGGTCATAGAGCACATAATTTTTTTTAAGCGGCTTAAAAATCGTCAGATTTTATTGATCGCTATCCTACAACCTGGAATTCTCTTCATGATCATTCTCATCATTTTCTTACAGTCGCCAGAAAACCTTACAGCTATCAGTGACATCGCAGAAAGAGGTGTGAAATACGAGGTCTGTTCAAAAAGTATCGCGAATTTTATATTTTTTCAAAAAGTATTTATTTATTCATGAATATCTATTTTGTCCCCTTCAAAGTAATTCCCCTCGGATATAATACATTTATGCCAACGTTTTTTCCAATCCTCGAAGCACTTAAAAAAATCATTTTTGTGATCTTGTTCAGCTCCTCCTTCGATGCCGTCTTTATCTCCTCAATCGTGGCGTAGCGTCGTCCTTTCATGGGCCTCTTCAGTTTTGGAAACAGGAAAAAGTCACAGGGGGCCAGGTCTGGGGAATACGGTGGCTGCGGCACCATTACTGTGTTGTTTTTGGCCAAATATTCGCGCACAAGCAACGATGTGTGAGCAGGGGCGTTATCATGGTGCAAAAGCCAGTTTTTGTTCTTCCACAAATCCGGGCGTTTCTGGCGGATTGCTTCGCGCAAATTGCGCATAACTTGCAGGTAATATTCCTTATTGACCGTACTACCCTGTGGCAAGAACTCATGATGCACCACGCCCCTGCAATCGAAGAAAACTGTGAGCAAAACCTTCACGTTCGACCGAACTTGGCGCGCTTTTTTTGGTCTTGGCTCATGCGGCAGCTTCCATTGGGATGATTGAGCTTTGGTTTCCACGTCATAACCATAAACCCATGATTCGTCACCAGTTATGACCCTCTGGAGCACATTTGGGTCGTCACGGACCGAGTCCAACATCTCCTGAGCAATGTTAACGCGATGCTGTTTTGGTCGAAATTGAGCAATTTTGGCACGAATTTCGCGGCGACCCGACTCATGCCCAAATCATTGGTTAAAATCGAATGGCACGAGCCAATCGATATGTTTAGGTCCTCAGCAACTTCTCTAACGGTGATTCGACGATTGGCTAATACTATTTTCTTCACTTTATCAATGTTTTCGTCTGTTGTTGACGTGCTCGGGCGTCCGGCACGCTCTTCGTCGTTCATATCTTCTCGGCCCTCTGAGAACATTTTGTACCACCGATAAACGTTGCTTTGGTCCAAAGTAGCTTCACCATATGCCACAGTCAACATTCGAAATGCGTCCGCGCACTTTATTTTGTTTTTCACACAAAATTTGATACAGATTCTTTGATCCATTTTTTGGAATAGGCAAAATTCGAAGACGAGCCAAAACACATCCAAGCAAAACAGCTGTCAAAAATTAACTAAACATTCAAAATGGCCGACCTTGTCAGCATAAGTAAGGGACATGAGTACCAACATAATGCTACAAAAAAATCAAAAATCAAATATACGTAGCCAGCGGAAATTCAGATTCGGAAATATATAGGAACACAGCAATATTGTAACAGAAGATGAGGAGCAAACGCAATACCTGTTGCAAGTCGTAAATACTGTCGGAGCCATTTTCCATATCGCTTAAAGCATTAATTATATTTAAAATTAGCATTACGCAAGCGGTCAAAAGATATTCTTTAAATATAATATAAAGACTATATTAGACCTTTCATTTCTAGCATATTAAAATGGAATGAACTTCCATGGATTGGTAGAAGTCGAACTTCTATGGATTGGTAGAAGTCCCCGGGGAAGTGGCCACCGGGCAAGACTCCGGACAGACACCTCGATCGCACGGACACCGCGACTGACATCCGAGGAATGTCCTACGAGTATGGTAACATCTGTTCGATAATCGGATGTCCAACTGGCTAGCCTTGTCGTCCGCCGCTCCTTGTCGTCCGCCGCTCTTGAAATACGCCAGTTTCTTTAAGGGCAGTACATTTATTTGCTTCAAATGTAGCCCAGTACTTTATTGATGAATTTTTCGGAAGTTATACGGAAGTTATAAGTTATAAGTTTCAATTGTGAGCTGCGCGCGCACCCTGTTACGGAAGTGGGACACGATGAAGTTAGTCATCAATGATAAATAACTGCTAGTATTTCACGCAAGCCAACTCATGAATTGCGAAAACATGTCATGAAACGAGACATGAATGAAGTTAGTCGTCAAAAATGTTAAATAGTATCAACGAACTGCCACATTTTAGTGGGGTATTTTCGAATATTTTGCGGAATTATTATTTGAAATAACTGTTTAAGAAAGAACCTGTACTAAATATATTAGTAAAAACATCCTTTCTACTAACATGGAGTATTGGCACGCGAAATAAAAATTTTGGAGTTATTTTTGTTTTGTTACGCCAAAGAAGTATAACTCCTTACCATTCACGGGTTTTTATATAAGTTTGTGAATTCAAAAATTTCTTTTGCATTTTCCCAATAGAATTCGGAAACGTGTAACCAGCACAAAAACCCAAATTTTCAAAGGAAAACTTTCAAATCACATAGTCACTAGTTGAATGGCTCGCCAATTTGCAAATCATTCACAAACTTGACCGTAGTCATAAATTTGAATAATGTACGTGCATGCCTGTATCTATCGATCTGTTGAATTATTTCAAAAATTATTCTCGCGAGTACCCACCGTAAATAAGTCAATACTTAATAAACTCGAGAGAAATAACGGAAAATTAGTTTGATGACGCTCGCTGATAATTAATTATTAATGAGCGGATTACTATAGCTCGGTCAGAGTAAAAAGTGAAACGCCTTTGTCCTATTATACTATTCCTCTAACCGCACCGGGCTGTTCCTTTGATCGGTTAATGAGCTCTTTGTAACACGAATGTAACGTTATTATCGTGAAAGCACTGTTATTACATTACAAGCTGTTCGTTATCAGTGGGTGGTAGTGGGCTCCAAGTGAGCATCCATACATCGTGTCGTGCACGGACGTCGATTTCCCCAAGCGGAAGTTTTCATAAAGTTTGAGAAACAATAAACAAGAGGTTGTTCATAACTCTGGGAGACTCTTCGTCCATTTTCCTTCTCTTTTTCCATCAGCGATAACATATCTAATGAAGGAATGGATTTTCAAACACATTAATTGCCTAATGGTGGCGATGGGGTTCGCAACCCATCACATCGCGTCTCCCGCTGGAGCGAAAAGAGAAGGATGGAGTACCGCATCGGTTAAAATGTGGCAATCCATTATTTTTACCTACCCCTTCGGAGAGACGGCGATCATTGGGTTAGTGAGTTAGTGCGTTAATGTAAGTGCTAATATGGTAGATGGGTGACTTTAATTACAATTAAAGCTTTACTATATTTTATGGAAATGGCATGTTTCACGTTGTTAAAGCGTTGTGAAATGGCGGCAGGCTCAACGTCGCCCTTTCTCCCCCGTACCCCAGTCAGATCGGTTTTTTAAGGGGTCTCTCCGCTGAGGACGCTATCAAGTATGCGCCTGATGGAGTTAACGACTCTGTTAGAGGGGGCAACAAATATGCGCTTGAAGTCTCTCTGGACATCAGCAGAACGTTTGACAACGCCTGGTGGCCCATGATTCTGTCCAAGTTGCGGAGCCGGGGATGCCCTAGTGAGCTCTTTGTGATTATTTCTGACTACTTCAGAAACAGGAGGAGAGAGAAATACGAGTAGATTCAATATGGCCTGGGTGTCTCTTAATTTCTTACATATATTTTTTCTAACGTTAGTGCCGCGTGGACGATGTACGGGCCTAGAGATTGAATGAATGAAGCTGACGAAAGGTGGCGTTTGCCTATAACAGCTACGGGTAAGCAGTGGGAATCCTATTATCTCAAATACCATTAAGTAATTTTGCCAAAGTCAATGAAAAGCGGGACAGTACTTCACTTAACTCCTAAACACGAACAAATTAGTTAAAATCTGACGTAAATCCATACTCAAAAGATTAATTTATATCTACATTTAATATTTATGAGAATGTTCGTTTTTCAGAAGTTTTGTTATGCTTTATGGGTGTGTCGTGTTTCCTCTACTAGAGCATGTGACAATTATAATGTCCTACCAAGATGAAACATATCACTCCTATTACATGTAATAAATATTATATTTAATCAAGATTTATGATCAGCGAGACTTGCAGCGATCCTTTCTACAATCCCTAAAATGAATCCAACGAAACAAGAGCCCATTTAGTAAGAGAACAATAATTAAGTAGCACAAGTCGGACTGAGCTACTCTGTTAGGCACGCTCCGAGCTAAGCATTCGGATTATAGAAGCACGAGGGGCTTTTCTATTGTATTTAGAATCGATATCATTTGTTTTCTATTGTTACTTGAACAATGGTGTATAACTCGATTTCAGTTATTGAATATTGAAGAAAACATCCGCCTTTTCATGTCATATTTGGACATTCGATAATTCCCTAACGTCAATTGTACATCGTTGATAGTGGCCTAGCAATACAATAGGTATACCACTCCTACTCTGGTAAATATACTAAAATCTAAACATGATGGATTAAAACGGTTATATTAATCAACATTGAATATTGTTAAAGTAGCAAATACGATATTTTTTTATTGTTTATTAAAACTAATATTTTATTTTCATAATTCAGAGCAGGGTTTTCGAGTCTCTTCTATACGAGCATCGCTGCTTAATCCTTATGCAATCAATCTTCGAACGCCTCCTGAAAGATATAAATGATTGGCTACCTCTACCTTATTTATTTTATGTTTTGGTAACATTGTGCATTCACAGTAAACGAATGAATCGACATGCACGTTATGTTAGATATAGAATATGCTCGGAAAAGATAATAGATGTACGATTAGAGAATACGACTGCCGAACAACTATTAGAGTAACAATGAGCTAAGCCAGAGGTCGGCAAAGTGCGGCTCTTTGGTCCCTTAAATGCGACTTAGGTACAAATGTACACGGGCACAAATGGCACAAATGTCCACGACTTTGGCACAAATATTAACGGAAAGGGTTTCCATTGGCTGCCAAAACAAGGAAAGGTGGAACAATTGAAATGTCTTCGAATATAACCATCTAGCAAATCGAAGATCGGAAACTGTTTTCGGCTCAATTCAACCAGTTGATGAGTATTGAACATAAATTATTATAGTGTGCAAGTGTCGCTTCTTTTAAGATTTATTTTTCATACAGGTCCTAAAGAAGCCACGTGATTTTGAAGTCAGACACTCGCTAGTGAAAACATGCGTTGCCTCGAGACGGAATCGTTTTCTTCTCTGACGAGACACATTTTCACCTGAGAAGCAGAACATACGCCAATAGAAGCTAGACAGGCTGACAGTATGGTGTTCAATGTCAAGAATTGAGATCATCGGCACTTAATGTTTTAAAGAAAATAATCGTGCGGCTACGGTCGCTTCTGCCCGTTACCTAACACCTAACTATGATCCAGAATTTGTTCTTGCCTAAATCGGGAGGGATTGAGATGGAAGACGTCTGATTTCAGCAGACCCGAGGCCACAGCCCACACAGCAAGGGTTTTCATGGACTTTTTTTAGAAAGATTCCCCGGGCGCGCGCCTCATCGCGCGCTTTCCTATTTGGTCCCTGGTGATTTTTTCCTGTGATGATACCTAAAATCCTTGGTTTATAACGATCGTCCCAGGATTCTGCAAGCCTACAAAAACAATATTCGAGCCCAAATCGCCGAAATTCCTGTGGCAATGTTTCAAAGAGTGCACGAAAACGTCAAAAAAGAGCTTATTTGAGCAAAACAACTTTCAAATCCATGTGAACATAAATTTCTCATATTAATAAATCGGTAAAAATATATAAAAAGTATATTACTTTGAAAAAGTCAGCATTTAATTTTAATTTCAAATCCATTTGTCTGCCCCGCACCACCCTATATATTCATGCAAACAATATTTTCAAGCACGAACTTTAACAAGAGTAAACTGACAAGTCTTCTTATTGATGAGAACCTGGAATTGTGCCTAAAATTAATAATAACAACAAACAAACTCGATATTCTTAAGCTTTTCAAGGAGATGCAATAATATTGTTCGCATTAAGTGTTTGTCAGTCATTGTCGTGATTTAAATTTGGGGATTCTTTAATTATACATTATTTTTTATAGATGAATAATATCTTAATTAAGTAAGAGATCGTGATTTATTCAGATTTTGCTCTCAATTATTATTTGAATCGTTGTAATGTACCCCTGAGCTAAGCGGTTCTGCTACTTACGAGATAAGCGGTAGAGTAGTAGGTAGAGTAGTTTACTCGCACGAAATGCGTTTTAACTATCGAGGAAACGATTAGTCACGACTCGCTCTGCAGCCTTGAACTATTTCCTTCCCTCGCCCAATAAAATTATTTGTCTAGAGCTGTTGCGGAGGTTATTAATCGCCATAATAAATAAATAAAAGAGAACGCCATGCGCCACTCCGCGCCTCCAGTGCTCCGAGATACTGCCGAGATACTGCTGAGAAATAAACTGGACAAGCCCAATCTGAAGGACTCGTATCAAATCCCTTCCGTATCCTTTTAAACCCTGCTATCACCCAAGCTGGACGTTTATCTCTCAACCGTCTATCTTTCTCACGAAAACTGTATGTTCAAGCCAATCACATTCACACTCTCACACTGGTCTCAAATGTATAATAAATTGTAAAAACCGTCTAGATTTCTAGATCTTTTCAGACCTGCGTAGCACATGCGATTAACACAGAGAATTTTACCTTCTTATTGATACATAATTAATATATTCTTCTTCTTTTTATAGGTCTGATGACCTGATGTCGGTTGCATCTCGATCCTCCTGGGATGTGGACTGCCAACTATCTCGACATCTTTTCAGTGGTCGGCCTCGTGGTCGGGAACCCTCCGGTAGAGCGTCTCGGCGTATCTTTGGGATCCTATTATCTTTCATCGGGAGACATGCTCGTTCCAGTATCTTCTTTAGCCTCGCAAATTCTTCGGATATCTGCATTCCTTATTCCGTCATGAAAGCTTTTGTCGGCTAAACATCATAGTACTTTGATATCTTCGAAGCACAGGAATTGTTCGGTACAATCCGCGTCGACTCTGTGTATGTTAAATAGATCCTCATTACGCCCTTGATGCTAATGTGCTATTTTTTCCAAATGGTTTTCCTTTGACAACCCGATATTGATGCAGCCTTGTGTGCTTGCTCTGTCTGCTTGCTATTGCATATTGATACCCAGATACTGCGCCACTTGATCTTTTTCAACATTCTCGATTATCAAATTACTCGTACACCGTTAATATTCCCTGGCTATCGTCATGCATTTTGTTTTGGTAAAATAGAGAATCGTATTGTAGTTTTGGACGCTACGTGGAATCTTCCGTTTCAGCAATAATAGTTGCATCATCAGCATATCAGATTATATTGATCTTTTGTGCACCCATTTTGTAGCCTAACCCCAATTCTGCTATTTCCTGTATTAATTTTACTTTTTTCCCATAACGAGATTGAAAATGAAAGACTATCACCCTGCCTTCCACCGTCATTGGACAGTTCTCCATCTACTCGTATCGTAGTCGACGTGTTGGTGTTAATTTTCTAATGATATTTACAAAAATAATTGAGGCTCGCTTTTCCAGTAGGATGTCAACCACGTCTTCTTGTTGTACTCGGTCAAATGCTTTGGTTAGGTCCATGAAACCAAGATATGCAATCTTATCGTATTCTACGAATTTTTCCTTAATCCATCTCATAGTAAAATTGGCATCTGTAGTCGAATTGTTTTTCCTCTCTTTGTTGTCCCTCTCTGTTTGATATATTTTGTTCTAATTTGGCTCTTAATATACTTGTTAATTATTTTTATGTTGGGTTGTACTTTTGGAGGTTCGTCTTTTTACCTTTCTTAAAAATCAGAATATTGATGCTCGTTTTCCATTCCGATATTGCTGTGGTATTTAATATCATATCAAACGGCTAATGGAGTTCCTTTGCCAACTGTTGACGCCCGTATTTGATAATTCATTTGGAATATTGTCTTTTCCAGGCGATTTTCTATTTAATTTCTTTGGGGCTCTTTTGATATCTGCTTCATTCAGATCGATTGAAATGGACTCCAGATAATTATTTAGGAGCCTTTCTTTATGCGCTAGTTTTATTTTAAGCTTGTATATGCTGGATCTACTACTCGGAGCTGGTGTGATCGAACATTTTAATGGAATCGAACGTAAATACGGCCGTAAAGAAACATCATACGTCACCTCGTTGTTCATTTTTGAAATGGTTAGAAATCGCAATATCGCCAACACTGAATCTTCTACGGCGGGAAACAGAGAGAGCAATCATACGAGGAAACTTAAAGCGGAGTGACCGCGGGTACAATCCTGGTGACTCGGTGACTCGGAGTATGTCGTACTGCGCGTACATACATATTGGGTTTTTCATTTAGGACGCTTTAAGTTTGCTATGTTATAGCGGTCATATTGTTAAAGTAACATTTGTTATATTTATTGTGAATTGTTTAATAGTATATGACAAAACATCAAAAAAGGTATAGCGTTGAAAAACGTGTGTAAACTATAATTTTTTTTCATAATCAGTGTTCCGTTCGAGTCCAAATTTCATCTTTAACGACAAGGAGTCTGGAGGCCCATTTTTGGATGAATGATTGTGCGAACAACCAAATAATAAGATTTGAAGTGATAAAAATATACACGAGATATACCAGCACCAAATTTTTCCTGATAAAGTCAGTTTTTGGTTCGAATTTTGATATAAATGAATCATCGGTCCGTACTTCTTCCTAAATGAAACTGGCATTGCCACAACCGTCAACAATAAGCAACTTCTCGTGGCTTAAACTAGATGATATGGATACTGACATCATATGTTTCCAACAGGACGGTACTTCGTACTACACCGTGGACATTCTGCACGAGCGAGTATGAATGGAGCGTCCTTATTGAAATACTCCATTTAATACGTAGTCCGTTCGCCAGGCTGGGGGTAGGATGCGCCCAACTAGAGTACTTGGCAAGAGAAAAGGCAACAAGAACAACGTTCTTCGCCTCCTATAATAGACCGCCTAATAGTTATGTAGTTAGTGGGCTCGCGGCCCGGGGCAGCACACGGTATGGCATGGCATGGCGGCACTATAATAGGAGTATTATCACGAGCGATTGAAACACGTTACAAAATATACGGTTTTCATATTTAAAGCTGAATGCGCAATAAACACTTCATTTAGTATTTCGATTCAAATTAAATTGACATTTCGAAATTTCATTAAGATTCGCAGTGATAAAATGTGCCCTACACGCGTGTAAATACATATTATGGGACGCGATTAAATGCGACTATTGTTGTGTGCGCTCTTTACCCGCCTGACAAGACGGTATGTATGGTAGTAGAATACGGTGTGGGTTACCATTACATTCTATTTCTATTTCCTACTTAATAATAATAATTATATTTATATCTTTAATACATTTTAAAGTAAACATAATAAAATGTCATAATTGTATTTGAATGTCAGGCAATGTGTGAAAAGTACCTTCCCTTTCTAGACGGAGCTGAAGAGGGTGAAAGCAGAAAGCGCCCCCGAGCCCCCTCGGCGCCGCTCCCGCCCCGAGACCCCCCGCAGCGGCTGGACTACGGGGGAGGCGAGAGGGTGGACGAGGAGCACTCGGCGCCTCCCTCCTTCCTGAGCCCCTCGGTGCTGGAGTACCTGGAGCTGGGGAAGTCCATACCGGGTAAAGAATGGTTCTCCTCATAGTTGGAAATCGTTCATTCATAATATCGACACCTAGGGTTTTCTTTGGTCTATTGCGGTTTTAGTATAGCAGTGAACAATACGGACTAATTATTTGAACAATGGTATTTTTTACATGAAATGAAAGTTTATACTTGAATTTTTTATTAAATAATTTGATATTTTATATGTAGAATGTGGGTTTATGTACCATCAGAGGAGTTCAATTCTCAAATTTGTCTGTAAGTATAAATGATCACATAATTAGATTTCCCAATTGAAAAAAGCCCACTTATGGGTAAATATCCAGGATGAATCCAATATATCGCCTGGATCGAAACCGTGAAGTCTGTCTTCGATAGTTTTACTCCAGAGTCACTTCTCACAGGTTTGGAGAATAGTATCATCGACTGAAGATAGGAAGAATTGTTGTGTTTGTGACAGAGGAGGACGTGTTCTATCTAGCTATAAAATTCAATCTATTTCGTTCCCTGGTGTTTCTATGCCCGATGTTAATAGTTATATAATGTCACTCCGTTAATTGCTCCGAGCAACTGTTATTTTTCACTTTCACAGCAATCGTCGTTATTCATGCCGCGAAGGAAAAACTGTTCTTTGTTAATAAGAATAGAAACACGAACGGCATTGTTCCCAGTTGAATAAAAACGTGGGTAGGTACTATTATAAATGGTACCTACTATACTGTACTATACTATACTATACTATACCATACTATACTCGTTATTTTATGGTACATTCTCCGCTCTGGACATTGTGCGAGCCTACACGCCGCACCGCTCTTACTGCGAGTATTAGGTATTATATAGGTACCTACCATATAATATGTAGGTACTCGTACAGTATGGAACTACGGCATTATTAGCTCTCTTCAATTGTTAATCCTCTTTCATCTGCTACCGCTAATTATTAGTGCTAACATCAAGCTACTCGATACTGTGAGTTTTTACAGTATAATAATATTATTTCGTTTACTTTTAGTTTTTATAAGAATATACCAGAACGACCAGAAGCGATACGTTAATAAATCTCACTTAACATTGAGGAAGGACTTTGTCAGACACCTGACCTTTAGAAATGGAATCTTCTGTCTCGTGAGTGCTCAGTCTCGACCTGTCTGACGTATTGTTTAATAAAACTGACCAGTTTTGAATTGAATAAGCAAGGAATAGCCTGATAAATATCACACCTGCTTATTTAGACACAACATACTTGTACTACAATACTCGTACCTATGCCCCGTGCGAAGACCTCCCGCAGTTCATATATGGGAAATATTTTGGACTAAGTACAGACACAAATATTTATAAAAACTCTTACATTCGTGTTTTTAGCAACTATCAAACATTACTAATTTAATCCCTATTCGTAAATTACTATTATATTATTTAAAAAGTTACCCCACATTGAGACTTTTTTTAAAACAAAGTTTTTTTAGCTTGATAAATTGTTTATCCTCTAAATAATATTAAAAACCTTCAACCATTCCAAAATTCAAATAATTTTCGAAGTTATAGCGATTAGAAGTGAGTGCGGCAGAGTGTCGGCCCGTAATTCAGGTAGCGATAGGACGGGCGTATATTAGAAAGCGAAGGCCTTTGGAACTTTGGAATCTTATAAGCATAAAAATTATGTTCCTGTAGTTGCCCAAATATTAATTAAATCCATGTAAGAGATACATTAAAGATACCGATTTCTTAGCAGGCTGGTTTAGAAAGACACACTCAGAAGAACAATGTCAGTCGGATGGTCAATGTCTCCAAAAGTGCATTGCAGTGGCGAGATTGCATCTTATATTGCAACTAGTATATTGAATGATGGATATTCTAGCGTTTTACAAAAGATGCAGTTATTAAACATATAACAATTCTAGAGAAAATGTATTCTCAACGAATATCAGTAGCCATCACGAGAGCCCAACAGGAGAGTTAAGAGGTCAGGGAAATGAAAAGAGCGGGACATGGCAGCCACACTGTAAAACTTCACGTGAGGACCAGGAATCGAAGATTGAAAGTTATTTAAATAAGACGCTGACGACTTATTGCTTTTTCTTTAGCTAGAGGAACAGAACACAATATTATCTAATGTGAACAATATGTTTTTTTTATTGGGTGCCACGACTATAAGTTATATTTTTTTAACTCAAAATTTCGATATAAAATCTGTTTGTTTTTCAAAGAGTCATTTCTACAACTTTTTATAACCCCGTCCTTCGTCTTTCTAAATAAGAAAAAATAATTGGGGCAAGGGTTTTCAAAAGAGGTTCCTATTTGACGAGTCATATCGTCGTCATTTTGCATTTTTTATTATTCTTTATTATATAAAATTATTCATAAAACTTGTATGTATTGTGTATGTGCATAATAAAAATAATTTGATATACAATATATTTAACAGCTTAGTCAAAATGAAGTTTTACATTTATACTCATTTTTCCGAGCGCCGCGCCATGCCAGGGTGGCGTGACCCCTTAATAAAATTGTACAAATTGTAATAGAAGTTTAAATTGAGAAACAAATGAATATAGAAATTCGAAGGTCAGAGTGTGCTGTTTACCAACAGCACGTTTCACGTCGTCACTCGTTTTTGCGAGCTAAAACTAGTTTCACGAGCGCCTCATACAATCATACTTTGTTTTAAGTGTTTTCCGAATCCGTATCTATTATATAATGGCTTAAAAGGGTAAAAGAACAGACACAGCGAGCCACGGGACTTATTGTTAGTGTTATGTATTAGCCGCCTTCTCGTTGCATTGTTAACTTCCAAGGATTTCGTCTAAATCGCGGGTCAGCCGCAGCCGAACCGTCGAGGTTACGGCTGGAAGTTATTATAATACATTCCTATGTCATGTCGCGGTCGTGTCGATATGTATATCCGCCTTTTATTGAAATATTCATCTTAAACTCACTCGACGTTCTATAGACAGATCAAACTGATTTACATTTGTAATTAACTCCCATTTTTACAGTTTTCCCAAATTTGAACCTAGTAGCAGGTAGGTAGGTAGGTACTGCACGCCGTTTAAAATTCACACTCTTGCGACGTCATTGGGTGCTTTGCTTCTCAATAAAATATATTACACATTTTCAGATTTCCAATAAATGCCAATGCCAAATAAAGTCATTGAATTTATAAATTGTAAATCTGTTTTTTTCCTTCTGAAAGCGAAATGGTAAAAAAGTTGACTAAATTCTACCGTAATAATATCTCTACCGTGCTGACCCAGTTCGGAGCAAGCAATAATACAATCGATACACTGTGAGCACAAGCCAGAGAGCGCGATACATTATTTTCGATTGAATCTCCTGGCTTTTTGACCATTTCAGACAATTTATTTTTCCAACATGCGATTCGTGATTTAGTAACAGCAGATAAATCCGAAGTTAGATGTCTGCGAGATAAATTTACTTTGTCTCGAATTTTGGAATAAAATACGAATACCATCTAGATTGGGAGAATTACCTCAGTAAATAATAACGGGCCAGCGCAGAAACTGCACAATTAAAGGAGAATTATCAAATGTTTATGCCATGTTGATTTATAATACGCACCTACCTATCTCCCGCTATCAACTCTGGCGTCTCTAGCGGTCTCCATTCTCCATACAGCGCGAGTGAGTCTCAGTAGGAGTCAAGACACAGTCGCTAGCGATCACGGAGCGTATAGTGTGGCCGGTACCATAGTGCGCCATACGTTGCGTTGGTTCGCCGGGTGTTCACCTTGACTCCTACTCTGGCGCCCCTAATAAAACTCGCTAAAGAGTGAAAGATGTTAATTGGTGTCGCTACTTGCAGGCAGGCCCGGCACCGACTACCCCATCTTGGGCGAGGTGCCCTACACCAACTTCTACTGCGACGAGCAGCCCTACCCAGGCTTCTTCGCCGACCAGGAGATGCGCTGCCAAGGTACGCTCTTTGAGTTCTCCGAGGTTCACTTATATGGCATGTTTGGCTTCATTCGGACTCGTCCCCTGTGTAAGTAAGGTGACGTGATGTCCAGCGATCTGATGACACGATATTGACATTATTAAATGTTTGCATTACACACACACACACACACACACACACACACACACACACACACACACACACACACACACACAAATAAATATAAAATGCATTGTTACACAAGGGCCTTGAATTTTATATAGGTAACGTTCTAATTTTAGAAATCAAAATCTAATTTATTTTGTTTACACATCGAGTATTAATTTTGGTGCCAGTATGCCATTGCCAGGAGATAGTCGTTTGGAGGTCCATCTACCCTGTCTACATACCCTGTCCGGAAAACTGTCCGATGGTATGATGGTCAGTTAGTTTATGTGTACGATAAAATATCTAGGTGAACATAGAACTTACAATTTTCAAAATAACAAAACTGTGTTAGTAGGTACCCATGTAACATTAAAATTATTCTTAATATTCACTAATATTTTCGCTCATTTTGAAACGTCTAAATTGGTAATCTTCGGCTTCTAGCATTACCAAAAAAATAACGACAGAAACTGAAATGTTTTTAAGTAACTTGAATTTAATTACCCCCACAGATCTTGACTACACACGTGTAGATATATTATCATTCTTACATAATATCTAAAAATTATTCGAAAAGCATTTTTTCTCCTCATGTACGAGGGTAATTCGTAAAGTAAGGTTCCCTATGCTGTCAATAAAGATAGCGGCGCTCTGGGAGAAATCTGGCAACACTTGGACAACAAGATGGAGCTTCCTATCGCTGTTTCCGCCAGATGCGAAGTTGAGAGCATAATGCTTGAGGATCGGAGGATTACCATTAACGAACTTGCTCTTCGTATTCCTGGGACTTCCAACACCACAATTCACAACATTTTAACTGAAAAATTTGGCTATCGAAAGGTGTGTGCGCGGTGGGTACCACGAATGCTCACAGAAAAACACAAGCAGAAACGTGTTGAGTGCTCGACCTCATGTCTCAAATCAAACTCAAGAACTGCTGACGAATTTTGGCTGGACTGTTTTGCCCTACAGTCCGCACCTAGCCCCTAGTGATTACCACTTATTCCCAAAATTAAAGGAACACTTGGGTGGAATGCGCTTCCATGCTGATGATGAAGTCAAGGAAGAGGTTATTCGATTTTTCAGAGGAATGGCGGCAGAATTTTATGACTTGGGGATACAAAAGTTGGAGCATCTTCTGCAAAAGTGTTTAGACAGAAACTGCGATTATGTAGAAAAATATAAAGTTTTAAGCTTTAAAATGATGTATAATGCTAAGGAAAACAATAAAGTTGTATATTTTTAAGAAATATGGGAACCTTATTTTATGAATTACATATACCATGTTGTGAGGTTTTCCATAGTTTCCGTGGCTATAAGGCAAATATCGGACATATACGAGTATAGATTGTTCATCGACCAAAGTGCTTCGCTGAGTCGGCTCAGTAAACTGTTTTCTAGACTAGGCAGATTTTAGTAAACACATAAATTAATTTAGTAATAATCAGTAAGATCCTTAGCAGCAAGTATAATGATTTCAAGAATATAGAAATACAAAAGATTGGTACTATACAATACACACAAAAGATCGTCTCCTTGCAGGCTGGCACTACTGCGACATCGACGGCAGGCAAGCGACCTTCCTGTGCCCCAACGGGACGCAGTTCTCGCAGGGCGTGTTCGCCTGCGACTGGTGGTTCAACGTGCGCTGCGAGCTCTCCCAGAAGCTGTACTTCCTCAACGACCGCCTCTACCGGCGGCCCGCCCTCGAGCCGGCCAAGCCCCACCGCTTCATCACCAAAGACCTCCTGGAGGACATCTTCTCTAACTAGGCCTGCGGTGATCGATCTTCTACATGTTACATACAGGCTCTTATTGATAAAACTAATCTCCACTCAACAAGTACCTAGTTTGTCTTATTATTTCATAGTGGGGAATATGTTTTATTGACTTTATTAGGCTTAAGTAAATATTTTCTTAATTTAAATACATGTACCTTATCGTGTAAATATGAAGATGGCTAGAAGAACAAACGTAAAGAAACTTTTCTTTTCATTATTTACAATGAACTGCAATCTAGAAATGTCAATAAATAACACGAATATAGGGAAATTGCATTTCAATTATTGGTTTATATTTTCACATTATTCTAATGACACTATCCAGTGGTATACTTATGTATACGCTCGTTCGAGCATTGACAGTGTTTAGAAATGTACCTAAGTAGATATGACTTCTCTAAATATGGTGAACTTGAAGCAGAGATTTCCAGCAGCTTGGAAGTCCCTCTGAATCGAACTTACTCGTATTAACAGTTTCGCTAGCAATTAAGATTGTTTAGCAGCGTATTACGAATCTACCTATTTAAATCGTGTATAATTTATGCCATAATGTAGTTACTATGATATTATCAAATTACAAATTGTTTGTAAAATAAAATATGCTATTGCAATATTGTAAATAAAGTGCGTTTTTTTTATACAAATGTAATTAAATTAAATTAAATAAAATTCTGCCTCTTGCAATGTAAATGAAGTAGGTATAGGGCCGCACAGGACCACATAGCTGCACCTAGAACCGGACGCCATGCCAGGTGGTATGGAGTGCCTATTATAGTAATGATTTTTATTATTATTATTATTAATAATAATACAATAATACGAATTTACCCACGCTGCACGGCCGCCCGCGCCGCTCTAGCAAATGATCGTCTTACTGCTGTGTTTCTATTGTAGCGACATCTAGGTAATGCTTCTCAAACTTTTAAAAACTTGTTGCCATCCTCCTGATAGGTATCTAGATATTCGATACGCGCCACTTCTATAGTAAACGTCACTTTTTATGTGCAATCAAAGATGTCAAAAATATTTTAACTTTAACTCTTGTTCTTAAACTAAAACTATTAGACACAGCGTACAAACGTTCAATTTGTTTTAAATTATTCTCCAAAAAAGCCTAGACGATAGTGCGCAATGATGTTCTTGTACCGACTCTTATGTATGGAAGTGAAGCATGGAACTGGCAAAATAAGGATAAAAGTAGAATAAATCCAGTAGAAATGAGAAATCTTAGAAGAATGTGTGAATATGCGAGGTGATCGCCAACGTTGGGGGGACCCGACAGGGCACTTGAAGAAGAAGAAGAAGAATGTGTAGTAAACTTGTGTATGATAGAACATCAAATGCAAATATAAGAAGTGAATGCAATGAAAGTGTTTTGAACAAAATAATGCAAGGATCATTAAGATAGTTTGGACACATGGAAATAAATAAATTATACGGTAACGATGTCAATCAAATTGTTAATATCAGCCACGTGTGGAGTCGGAGAATGTTGAAAATTATCTCAAGAAAGAACAGTGTGGCGATCCGTTTATTCAGCCTACCCCTTCGGCGAGGCGGCGTGATGGTCAGGTTCAATCATTCCAAAATCCAGAGGGCCGCGGGGTAAGTAAGTTTGTCAACTTCCATTGCCAGTTCCATACGTCAGGGAAGGCATAAGGAAACCACTGTCTCATTGTATACCAACCTATTATAGATGTTGCCCTTCTTTCAATCCATCCCCACTCGCGCATCAGTTGTAAACATTCCTTATTAACATAAAAATCCATCAACTAGCTTCGGAATTTTAGATTAAAGGCCTTAATACAATTAGGATTTGCTGACATCTAATTCGCTGACCAAATCTACCGCGGCATACAAAGTATTCTTCTGTGTATCTACATTTCGAATACCCCTAACCGATTCATAGTATGCAATTTCAGAGTCCAATTTTCCAAACCATAAAATAGAACAGATCAGATATAACACTTCGATATTCTCTGTTTGGGTTTAAAATTCAGTTTATTAATACAGAATATTGTCTTCATTTTGTCGATAGTACCTACTACGGACCATTTCGATCCTGCCTTTCACCTCCTATCTACCATCGCCAACAATTCATTCCAAAACCGCAACGTCATGTGTTAGTAGACTGCCCTGCCCAACTCCACCTCTCCTGCATCATTAATTTTAACAAGGAGTTCTCGAAGATAGGCCTCGACATAATATATTTTACTATCTTAACAGGTCTAACTACTAGCTGCCGAAACGGGTCAAAACTAGAAGAACTATATTAGTGAAATATAACTAAATGAAATACACAGTTCTGCTCTGTTTTGTGAGATTGGAACAGAAGTGACTGAAATTAATCTAGATTAAATGTGGCCTAGATACCCTTTTGCCTTTTGCTTTTTTCTGAAATAGTGCATTCTCCAGCTAATGTATGTTCCGCGTGGATGGGGGGCGGGCCTTGGGATTATATGAGCGAAGCTGGCGAAAGGGCGCCGCTGCGTCCTACGACAGCTTTGGGTAAACGGTGGGTATCCTTCTATGTCTTTATTTAACTCTATGTTTGTTCATTTGTATGTGTATTAACAATCACGGTAAGTGTTACCCTACAATAAATAAACAGTTTGTTTTTGTAACCCTGACGAAGCTCCAGCGGAAGTGAGACCGGCTGGTTCGATAAAACAAAATAGAGTGGTGTAAAACAAAGTACACAAATGTTATACATTATGTTTAATAATGCCACACTACAAATTAAGTGCTTCGTACGAGAGAATAACTAAATACAGGTATGTACGAGTATATAATCTACAATATGTATATCACAGTCCTGGAGCCCGTGGCCCGGGCCGGGCGCCATGCCATGCGCCATGCGCCAGGTGGAGGAAATAGTCGTAGGTAATTGTGTCCAAGTTCAATGTGAGGGGCCAATTGTTCCGGAGGTTACGCTGTACCGTGAGAGAAATGGAATGCCAGAGCAATCATTAATCATGCCTAGTAATATAGTTTTGTCGACAACAGTAGCTGTCGTTTATGAATACACCTTTCTCGTTTTCAAATTTCTAACACGTATCATTACGCCACGGTCTATACTCGTACGAGTACACTCGTAGCTGATGTTATCTGAAAAGATTTTTCACCGTATTATAATTTATTGTTTTTTGAACAATGATGTAAAACTCCATATTAAATAATTAATACGAATGAAAAAACTTCTGTTTTTCTAGAAGTTTTATTATAGTATGACATGTTTCGCCCTTCTAAGGCATTATCAAATGTGGCTTTACTTGGGCGTGTTACTCTTTATATACTCTATTGAGAGGAGCGTAGTATGGTAAATTATAATAACAATGATGTGGCTTTACACAATGGAAAAGATAATTATTGGGGGGAGTCCAGAAAATAGAAAGTGTATCCTGGAACTCATTATGAAATTTTCACTTCGTTAAGGAATACTAAATACAATTATATAAATCAAATTAGTTATTTGAGGTAGCTCATTATTAAACTATTACTGAGAAAACAAATGTTCAGTTTATAAATCGATTTTACATATTTCCAAACTAAAGAAAAAATAATTATTGGGAAGAGCTTAGAGATAAGAGTTGTTTCCTGGAAATCATTATGAAATTGTTGGCTGTAATGTTTATATCATTTAAGGAAAAATTAAATTAAATTATATAAATCAAAGTAACTCCATTAAAGTATTGCTAAGAAACCAATTGTTGAGTTTATAAACGATTTTATATATTTCAAAAAATTAACTAAAGATTATAAGTAAAATATATGAAGTCGCCTTCCTGCAAATCGATGATTAGGGTGATGTACGAGTATTATTGTCTTCTGTACCTGAAATATAAGATAAACATAGTGCAGAATCAAGAGCTCAATTAATCTAGTATTGGAACTACATTAAGGAGTGGGGATGAATAGATGTTATCATAGTTTGTTCATTTATCAAAGTAATATTTGGATTTTTTTAAATTTATTGATTTCTAATTGTTCTAATAAGTTTAGGGTGTATCCTTTATTGCGAATATGTAGCGGAATAGGACGATTGTTAGGGTAATAGATGTTTAGCAAATTGGGAAGTTGATTTATTGAGGCTGAAGGACCTAACCTAATTATCTTTTCCATTGTATAAAGCCACATCATTGTTAATTTACCATACTATGCTTCTCTCAATAGAGTATTATAAAGGGTAATACGCCCAAGTAAAGCCACATTTGATAATGCCTTAGAAGGGCGAAACATGTCATAATATAATAAAACTTCTAGAAAAACATAAGTTTTTTCATTCGTATTAATTATGTGTATTATAATGTTTGTCGAACAGTTGACTGATTGAATTTTAATGGCGATTCGTAGTTCTACCTGATAAACATGCAGTCGACTTGACATCTCCGTTCCTTTATTATAAATATTCCTCTCTGACAACGACCCTCGCCTCCGACGGACGGTGCACGCTCCGTCTCAAGGTGTTTGTATGGAACAACAGATGCAGAGGCATGCTTTACAAACGAAGTGCAGACCGTAATGTATGCTTCTTCTTCTTCTGATTGTAGATCTTGCGATCTGTTTATGAAGAATATCAACTTTCTTCCTGTGATGAAGACGACCAGCCTTCTCTCCATCTCTTTGGTGGTCTACCTGATGGTCGACGGCCCTCTGGAGTCTCGTGCATTACGATCTTAGGAATTCTTGCTGGATCCATTCTCTCGATGTAGTCCCTCCAGAATCGTCTTCTCTACCTACTCCATCTCACTATGTATTCAATTTTGAAGGATTTGCGAATTTCTTCATTGGGTACCCTATCTCTAAGAGTTCTCCCCACAATAGGTCGCAATGTTCTCATTTCTGGAACTCTTAAGAGATGTTTGGTTCTAACAGTGTCTGCTCTTGCTTCGATTCCGTAGGTCATTATGGGCCTTATGCATGTTTTATAAATTCTAACTTTGCTTTCCACTAGCATATGCTTATTGTCCCAGACAGTGTCCCTTAGGCATCCGGAGATAACTGCAGCTTTATCAGTCTGTTTTTTTAACTTAATTATATAGATCGCTGCAACTAGATATCTCCACACCCAGATATCTAAACTTCATGGCCTGTTCTATGTGTTTATCGTCTACAACCAATTTGCATCTGAGAGGCTGTCTGGATATTGTTAGACATTTTGTTTTGGCGACGGATATCATCATATTATATAATACTTCTCAGAAGCAAGATGGAACCTATAAAGCATTATTTGTAGATCGTCTTCACTTTGTTGCATTGTCAGCATAGCATACCTCATTGAAGAGTTTTTCTCCCATCCTATATCCGAGGTTAAGATATGCGACCTCCTCTATGATCTTGTCCATGATGATCAGGTTAAAAGGAAACGGACTGAGACTGTCGCCCTGTCTTATTCCTGATATAGCAGGTATTTCCTTAGAGAGCTCCCCATCTGCTTTAATGATCATTTTGCCATTAGTGTTAAGGTATTGTATCGTTTTTATTATAGTGGCGATATACCTCTTTCCTAAAGGATATTGACAATGTCTCTATACAAGTGAATTAATTAAAATGATTGTAATTTCTTCGATTGTAATAGCGTTTCCACAAATCAGTGGATAACCGATCTCCGGCCGCCGCGCCGCGACTGTAGGCTGTGGGCCGTGGGGGGATGGAGCGCGGACTTGCGTCTGCGTCTTCTGCGGGCTCAGTTCAGCTTTCGGTTTCACCGGAGGCGGTGCGATAACTCACCTGCAGGAGTAAACGAACCGTTTCACTTTTCAATAACAATCCCCATGCTTGCTAATAATCTCCGCGAAGAATAGCTTAATATAATGGAGTGTAAAGTGCAATTCGTTTTCGGAGTACTTGTAATACGTGAGTATACTTGGCAGATATTCCTAATATTTATTATATTATATCTACTATATAATTACATCATGAAACTACCCTCACATTGGAAGTTAATGCATTCTTCGACTAGCATCTCATTTTTCGTTATTTCACTGAAAATTCTGAAGAAACTAAACCATTATAAATATGTACAGGTATTTGCATGAAAATAATAATTAATATAATTTAAAACTTTTATAAGTTTTATCAATGTTTAAAATTGTGATATGTTCATTGTTGACAAACATTTAATAATGCCATCACAAAGCGAAATCTATCATTCCATAAAATATAATAACACTTCCAGAAAACAGATGTTTTCAATCATTTTATATAATTTATAGGGAGTTTTGCATCATTGCTCAAGACACAATAAATGAATGAATATAGTTAAAGAGTTTTAAAAAGAGCCAGACCGGTCTCCCATGTGTAACAGGGTGCATGGTGCATGGTGCACTATAATAGAGACGCGGGGCATGGGTGGCAGCAAGATCAATGCCGTTTCCGTGTTTTGTTTGTTTCATTCAAAACGGTGTTCCATCTATTTATTTATTTATATACGACACAAGGGCTTTTATAAAAAGGTAATATAATCAGATGCGATTCATCTACATTAGACTACAGAAATTTCTGCAAATAATAATTTAATAATCTAACCAAAAAGCCCAAAAACTCGTAGTTCGACTAGATCAATATGCCATCAGAATGATTTTCAATGAAATGTGACTAAAATGCACACAAATCATAATGGTAAGTAATTTCTATCGGAACTATCACAGCGGAATAATGTATGCTCTCCGGTAGACTGTGGTGGTACTCTCCGGTAGATGTTATAAGCACGGACAGTCTAACATCATACGAGTGATGTGTAGAGTAGCTGAATACAACCAAACCATGGATGTAAGATATTCGGCGGTACGCGATACAAAACCGTATCTTTCTACAAGCGCCGATTCCATAATCCTTCAATAATAATAATAGAAATATTGCTAGCGATCTTGTGATATGAGTGACATGAAAAAGATAAACTTTTTCATGATTTTGTTATCCCTTTTTGTTACATCAAACACCATTTAAAATTGTTTGTTTTTGAACACTCTCAACATTTCGTAGACTTAATTTCTGAACAGCTTAATTTTTACGGTCATGAGTATGAGTAATCAAGTCCGATAAACACATTCATATATCATTAAAAGAGATCGAACTTCGTTACTACTTGGAAAAGAAATCGTAGTACAAATTCGATCGGGTGCATTTGTCTTTGCGACGATGCGATGTGACGAAACCTCCACAATGGCACGCACACGAGTCGCGCCCATGCTCGGGCGACTAGAGCCACACACAAGTCTCCAGACCAGAAAGAGATCACCAAAGTCCAATTGTGGGTGTTACGCCGAGCGTTGCGAGTATTGTTTGTGTGGATATTACAGACGACGAGATGATATAAGAGAGCAGTTTCTACAAAAAAATATGAAGAAGCGAGTAAAGCGTTAAGTCTCAAAGTCACTTTCGTTCGGACCGGTCCAGATGAAAGTAGTCCACTGCCACGAGAGCCTACTCTCGCCGTACATCTGCTGGCGGCGCCCGCGGTCTCCGGTCTTGCTCTAGGGAAATCTTCGTCACTTTCACTCTCCTCTCGACGTAGCTCCACTCGAGATAGTCGCAACATTTATTTTTTTCACGAAGAGCGAAGTACAAAGGTGGAACGCATCCTGTGTCGAAAAAGTCAACACTATACGCGAACGTAAACGTGGGAATCTGTAGAACAAGAATGTAGAATAATACAATTACTAGGAATTTACGAACTATGTACATTATTGACTAACTAACTAACCTTCACCCGAAGGGGTAGGCAGACAGAATGGACTGCCACACTTTAACCGATGCGGCACTCCATCCTTTTCTTTAATGAATAATTTAACCTGAAGTATTACATCATTGTTCAAGAAACAATAAATATATTACACTGAAATAAAACAAATTAAACGTTTGCATTTGGGACATCGATTCCCGGTGATCACTGTGTAAGAAAGAAAGTCATTTCTCACACTGTCTTTGGTCTGGTATAATATACCTATAATTTACGTGGCAATAAAATGACTAGCAAGTTATCGCGCAAGAATCAATATCTCAACAAATTGCATACACTAATTGAGTTCACAACACCCGGTGTAAACACAACACGTCTTACTTATTGTCATTTATTCTTATTATTAGGTAATATTGCGTCTGTCCGCACTCAGATTTCTTTCATCACAGCAGCTATTATTTTGGACAGAATGCTTATAAACTTCCGGTACTCTTCACGACAAATGTTGTCCCATTCATGACGAAGGAATTGTTTGGTGTTCACCAAAGATGCTCCATTTTATTCAAATCTGATGATTAAACTGGTAAATCCAAAAGTGTACGCGGTGTTCATTTGAATATCGCATAGCGAGTGCAGAGTCGTTGTCTTGTTGGAAGTTTGTTTCTCCAGCAACACTGATGTTGTCAAGCACATTCCAGGTGGGGCTATTGTCCTTAGAACCACGGACTCTTTACATCCTTATAATCTTTCCGTCCTAGTTATTGTACAGCTGATTTGCCAGCTTAATTATGTAATTCCACAGTCCGGAAACCATAATTTTAACAAAACAACCTTTAATATTTACAAAGTAAAAACTTTTTAATGTTATATTATTTTATTTGCGAAGTTATTAACATTTAAATATTTAAAATACATATTTTAACATAAACAGAATTACAATAATAATAATTCCTTTGCTTGATTTGCGTAAGCTCGCAGCTTCATAATGAGCCTCAATTAAATATTTGTACACATTATTATACAGGTGTATGTTTATACAGCGGCTAGCTGATTTCTTAAAGATAGAGATGTGCAGAATTGCGTGCAATGGCTTATTATGATGTGGAGGAACTTCTAATGGAGCGAATGTCTGCTTCCAAGGGAACGAGACGTATCGGCGGGAAAGTTGATTGCTCATATCTCAGGCGGCACTCTCCAATCCGAATATCCCGTCCAACTAATGAAAGCTCTGGGATCCTGTTTTCACATTTTAATTAAATATTTGATGGCCGCCGAGCGCCGTGAATGAAATCGCGTCGTTATCGGATCTGTCCAATTAGACTCGTACTGACGAGCGACTGTTTATTGACCATCGTCAAGTGTGGCTATTTACACCTGGTGAGGCGTATCATATGCCAAAGTGAAGTGTCGAACACTTTCCATACCTCGGCTGTGAAGATGCCCTCGACTCCGCCGTCAACTCGCGCTCGAGAGAGACTATATGTGAGATATCGTAAATAATTAAAGTAGCGGAGATTGCCCCAGACATTGGTGGGCACTTACTTTGGAAGAAAGTTTCAGAGAAATTCGCTAAGCATAGAGAGAGCATCACTTATATCTTGAACATTTTAAATAATTGTGTTTAGTAAAATTAAACATAACGCCGTCTCCCCGAAGGGGTAGGCAGAATAGACTACCATAATTTTCTTTCCTGACATATTTATCTTGCTTCCTCAACATTCATACATCGTCTCTCGATTTTTCTGACTTCTCACGTGGCCGAGATTCAATATTTGATTTATTTGATCGTGCCACGTTTTCCTCGGTCTTCCTCTATTTATAGTTCCATTTACATCGTTTACATATAATTTTTTTACCATTCTTTCCATATATCCAAACCATCTTAATGATTCTTTCATTATTTTGTTCATAACACCATCATTCGCACCGCATTCACTTCTTGTATTTTCATTCGACACTCTATCATACACAGAGTATCCATACATTCGTCTAAGAGATCTCATTTCTACTCCATTTTTCTACTTTCATCTTTCTTTTGCCAGTTCCATGGTTTACTTCCATACATAAGGGTCAGTACAAGAACACCATTGTGCACTGCCATTTTAGCTTTTCATTTATTTAAGCCTGTATATTCAGATCATTACAGAATTATATTCCAAAACACTCAAGATACAAATTAGAGATACACAATAATAATAAATACGTAATAAAATAATAAAAAGAGCGAGAAACATAAGATGCACGACAAATTATAAAATGAATATACAATTATAATAAAGACATTACTTCCGTCAGGTGAGCCCGACTATTCCAAAATACGTCGAACTCTGAGGTGATACGATTTAGCAAATATATTGCTCTATCTAGCGGCATAACCATTGGCAGGTTGGTTCTGCATCGTGGGAGGTAAAACAATATATGGCCCCTTTGTCGAAGATAATTATCAGGGACGAATAGACCTACATCACTCAGGATTTCTGATTTGTGTATACAACCGCCTGTCAGTCGAAAGAAGTGAACACCCAGATAAATGTCTCGTCTTCTCTCGAGTGACTGGTAATATCCATTCTCCCTAAGATAGAGGTATCGTAGAAATTTCTTTTGCACCCTCTCCACCATCAGGGAATATCGGACCTCTTGCGGCGCCCAGATAACGGAACTAAATTCCAACCGACTTCTAACCAGAGAGTTATACAGTAACTTCAGCACCTGAATATTACGAAAGATCTTGGCGTTTCTGATGACAAAACGCAACATTTTGAGGAAGCTATTACATAATGAAGTTATGTGAAGACTCAACGACAAGCGAGGGTCGAACAACACCCCCAGATCCATGGACGTCACCGCTATTTCGAGCTGTGCTTCATCCATTCGATATCTGAATTAATTGCTCGTATAAACTACATTACAAAGCACTTGAAGACGTTGAAGAACAATTTATTATGTTTACTCCATTACATGATACTTTGTATGTCGCGCTGAAGATTCAAGCAGTCTGAAGGAGACTTAGTATCACTGAAAATTTTTAAGTCATAAACAAATAAGAGAAATTTTGAAGGCTCAATTACATTGAATGTTAGGAATAAACCTTAGAGACATAGTCAGACACAATACGGTGAGATAAAAAATAAAGGTCTTTGACATCATCCATCGCGTAGTGACCCTAAAATGACAATGGGCTGGTCACGTAGCCAGAAGTTCGGACGAAAAATGGACAAAAAGACTGCTGACTTGGAGACCATGGACCGAAATGAGAAGTGCAGGGCAACCGCAACTACGGTGGTAGGATGATCGGAACCGACACGTCGGCATTACCTGGATGCAGCCTGCAAGAGACAGAGTGGCGCGGAAGCTAATGGAGGAGGCGTTTGTCCAGGAGTGGACGGGAATATCAGGAGAAATTATATAAATAAGTGTTTTCGTCACTTATGTTTCAGAAAATTTACAATGGCCTTACTTACAATTCCTTTTCGGCGTTCTATGCGTTTTGTTATTTATTTAGAGATAGTTAACAAATTCACGTAATTTTTACAAAGTAGTAGCACCAGTGAGGATTATGATTTTCATTTAGTCTCACAAAAAGTGAAAATTGTCGTTGACCGATGCATTACTTAAATAGTTATTTCTACCGTGGACTGAATACAATACCTACAACACAATAGCAATATCGGGGGCTCCAAGGAGGCGCCTTGAGAAGTGACCGGTCCGGGATGGGGACCGCCCCGTCCCACAGAGGTCCCAAATTCAAATCTGACGGGAAATTTCTCAAATATGTAATAAAATGGTAATTTATGATTTAAAAAAAATTTTAACACAAAAACTGCAATATTTGTTGTATGAAATACTAGTTTCATTAAGGAAATGTGAATACATAATATATTTCAACTTATATTAGAAATATCAAAATTCAGTAAATCATCGAAATTATTATGTAGATAAATCTACTAATTATTGTTAGAAAATGCATTTATCTAAGACGAAATTAAACTATTGATATACCGTAAAATACATATGTACAAGTAATTCTTGTTTGAAGGTATAAGTAGTAAAAATATTATTAAAAAAACGTGAAGTAAAATAAGGGCAAAAATGAAAATTAAGTAGAATCATAATAACCATGTTATCTCAGATAGATTATCTGTAGTATCTGGTGGTGGCGGATTTTGTAGCAATTTTATAACCTCTGGATTAAAACTACCCTTAGGCCTTTGAGAGTTACTTCTGTAGGAAGTTATTAAAGGGTCAAAGGAAATGAGGAGCATGTGAGCATTCCATTATATGGTCCAATATCTTTTGTAAATTTACTTCTGCACAATTTTCAGTTATTTTAACTGAATTGACTGGATAGCACTTTTTTGCTTCCAAAATATGTTTGTAAGATGGGTAAATATTAGCACCTAGAGCTTTAGCTTCTGATTGAATGAGCATATTTAGTAAGTTTTGCATCAACAAACAAAGCTAGTGCTTTTCACGTGAGTACATTTTAGCCGACCTAGGAGACTTTCTATATGTTTTTTTTTATTCAAGAATAAAAAGCAACTAGTTGCTCTCTTTGGAGAAAACGTAATCTCCTCATTTTGCAGCATCTCTTCTTCCCGCAGATCTTAAACTAATTTGTGCAGCGTACATTAACTCGTCGCCAGATGCCAACTCAAGTATAGGCTATTTTTCGCTACGTTTTTTCGTATAATTACCAAAAGATTTCTTCCTGCTGGTATTTCTAGAAGTAGATGGTACCTCTGGTATATCTTGAATCTCTTTGGAAGTCAATTCAGGAAAAGATATTTCAGCATCCAACCACTTAGAAATTTTTTTCATAAATATTTTTGTGTTCAGATACTTTCGACCCATTTCGATCTTAATGTGCCACAAAAACGCATTTTTTTGTTTGTTTATAGGCATAATAATCTCTTTATTAAACATTTCTAGTTGAAATTTCTGAGAAACATATATTTTACTTTAGTTTTATTATTTCCCCTTTGCCAAATGTCAAACAAGATTCTTCGAGAAATTGAGGCATCTGAAATAAAAAGTAACATACATTCTAAATAGGCAATTTCCGGCAGCTAATTTCTTACGGATTTTATAACATATATATCATTACACAAAATAAAATAATAAAATTGACCGGGTGTCTCGGGGATTTTTTTGTAGGCCTTCACAAACTTAAATGATGAACTTTTATAATCCGATAATTCATTGTTTAATTATTTCCCCTCAAACACATGAAATAAAAAGGCAAAATAATATAATAAAGTGAATTATTAAGAACGTACCTTCAATCAAAATATTCATAATGTAAAACCAAGCAATAATGCTAACACTTTGCTAAAAATGTGTCATCAACTTGGGAATGCAAACGCTACTAAAACAATGAGAAATGTATGGTGCGTTACTTATCAACTTTGGGAACCTCGCATCGCGTTAATACCATTGCCATGTGGTTAATTGACTTGGTTTATGATGCTCCATTTATATTTTAAGATATTATGTAAGAAATAATTGGAATAAAAAATAGTGAATAAATACCCAATTTCCCGCTAGAATTGACTTTGGCACCTCAGTGGCGTCCTTGGCAGAGTGAAGGGGAGCACAGATTCTCGATTGTTATTGTCTATTGACGCATTCCCAACTATTCGGAATAAACTCATTCGGGAGATTGCGCCACTTTTAATTGAAATTCAAATTATCGGCTCGTTACGGCTAATGAACCTCCTAACAAATATAAAATGATGCATATCATTAACTCTCCAGCCAGCGAGTAGGTACCAGGGAACGTAGAGTGTACAATGTAAATAAAGTAATAATAATAAAAACTATTTTATTTTTTGTATTCATTATTATTATTTTATTACACTCGTTTTTTAGTTCCCAATTCAACTGAACACAAATAATGAAAGGATTGGAATTTATTTTATTTTAATTGCGTTATTTAAAATGAACTTCTATCAATAAATTTTAATGAACAACTTTAATGTTGCGGGTGTCTTGTGAAAGAACGACCGGGGGACTCCTTCACACTCAAAATCTGAAGATCAGATCCGAAAATACTTCATCACGTGCGCTGTGCGGTGTGCGGGTCACATCAGAGGCGAATCTTTAAGGTGTGCTTGAAACATTTATCTCGCGGAGTGTAGGCACTTTATCCCGTCCTCGAACTTCATTTAGGCTACGACCGCGCAGTTGGTCGCTAGGTGAGTAGCTAGGTGGCATGCTCTAGAGATGGTTCTCTGCGCACACACGCTGCGTGACTCTATAGTAGATTAGTGAATCACCTAGCCCAATACTAAGATTCTCCCCAACACTCTCGTGATACAGTAGAATATACAATAATAGGTACCTACTACTCGTAATATAAAATAAACGTTGATTCAACTGCGCGCATGCAGCCGGCACTGGAGTAGAATGTTTCCACCATTTTTTATTCATAGTTAAAGCAATCATATGATATTTTAAAATCTTAATCTGTCTGTTCAAACAATCTAGCGAGTATTGTAGGTGTTTCTGTTTTACCTTGGTTTTGAATCGTTTTTGCGCACCTTACTTAATGGACTGCACGGAGACTCAGTTGTCCGCTCTCCTTGTATAGGAGCGATAAAGGAACCTAAATGATTATTAATCGTTTAACTATTCACAGAACAGAGATCGGCGATAAGTGGTGGTACGCGGAGCAGGATGCTGCGGACAGCTGATGACTAACGGCGAGCAGATAAGATTAACAGATATTTGTTACTTGTTAAGTAACTTGTTATTTCGGCGTTTAGAAGGTTTTCAGTTCAATTAAGGCACGAAAAACATCAAAAACCTTCAATTCATACGCTAGAACATCTCTTGAATATTGTTGATCTCCTAATTGAAAACCACTTTTAAGGAGTTTTTCTTAAAACTACGCAAATACGAGTACATCAGTAACGGGTTGCATTGTATCATTGTGAAGAGAGTGCCAGCATTCCTCTCTCATTGGCCTTCCGAGTCATTAGAATTGTGCACGTCCTTGTGTAACCGCTCTCATATTCGATATTACGACTTCCTCATACGAGTAGTACCGCCAACTGCACTCTGCACCGCCGCGGCAGCCGCGCTGGCTTGGCATGGCGCGGTGTGGTGTTACGTACTCGTGTAACTCGAATGAAGTCGACTGCAACTTCGGTCTATTTCAGACATTCCTGCGCGTTGGGCAACTCTGTGGAGGTTGATGAGCACACACACTGCGCGATGGCTAATAACCGACGGAGTAACATTTCTCTGTCTGGACATGATTCAAGTCCGAGATGGACAGGGCGCCGACCGCGCGCCCCGACTCCGGGAGTTCTCGAATCATACTCAAATGTAATTGCAACGACCGTTTAGATAATTACTGAAAATACGTTTTCTAGGTACGGGATATTAGGACTAAATTGCTACAGTAGGTATACTAATTGAGCATAGAATGTGTGGCTGCATTGTGTTCACAACTATCATCGCGCCGACTAACTGAAGAACGTGTCCGCAGCTCCCTCCTAGAGGTAGTTACCTAACCAGACAAGTCTCATCGTCCGATACTCTAATAAACATACGCCGAACATTCGATAGTCTAGGTTTTATATCGTACATTATGTAATAATACACTTGTACGCTTGAATAACATTCCGATTATGTTACTAAAGATAACGGACACAATAAATCTGAAGTAACAGACATAACATACTCGTACTTGTACAGTATTTAGGAAAAGCAACGCAGTAGAACTCTGTTTACCGGGCTGTTGCTAATCTATATAAATAGTTAAACGTGGAAATGATGGACATCGCCAGCGGACACAGTGTAACATTATTGTGAAGAAATAGCAAGGATAAGGAGGATCTAAAGCCATTTAAGGCAAGGATTAGGACAGTTCGAGATGATGAAAGACGCCATGTGTAGAGCGACCCTGAAAAAGTAATGTATCGTAAAGTGTATTTTGGGCAGTGGCGGTACTCCCATAGAAGCCCAGAAGCCCGGCATGCGTAACAAATTTTAAATCAAAACCTCTTCTGGTTTACAGAGGTTTAGCTCTTGTGGCTATTCCTCTTACGTCTGATGGGAACATTGTTGGAAGGTGATTTGATGGGTTATTGGTTTATGCGGGGGCACGACATCTTAGATTTGGGGGTTTTGATTCAAAATTTGTTACGCAAGCCGGGCTTCTGGGCTTCTATGGGAGTACCGCCACTGATTTTGGGCACTCAGTACTTACCGTGCTGATGTTGAATCCAAATCGAACTAATTGTGAACATTTTCAAATGTGGCTTTAGTTTGCTAAATGAAATGACTGAACTGACTCCAGACACACTTGTAGCCACTAGATACCACAGATTAATGTTATTATTGCGCCATGAGAAGCGTTATGTCATGCCTACGGCCGCTACCTTACTTCATAAATGATGTTATTTGATTCCTTTATCACGCTGTCCGCGTGCATTTCAGGTGAATATTACTACAATATTATATATGGAGTACCTATGTATTAGGTATATATTGGGGCGAGCTGACGCACCGGGGCAGCTCGTGTGATTAGACGACGCGACGCCTTACGCTATCATATTACCTACATACTCCATACTCGCGTATGTCAGAAGCACCACTTTACCGCACGTTCGGGTCATTAGAGGCTAATGGTGATGGGCACCAGATTACTTTGAGCGGGTAATTAGGATCTTTGTTATTACTCAAATAATTTAAAAGGTTAAGTTCGATTTTTTTTAGATAAAAGACTAACACCTAGGATTTAAATCAATGGCATCAGAATTTATTTTACAATCTTCCATATGAGCAGAAAATAGCTTATTATTATACAAAATGAATCTGATCGTGTCCAGGTTTGAAGCCAAGCGGAGATACAACTCCTAGACCACCACCTGATTGAAAACATAAAGACGTCTAAAGTATAATGAATGGGTTGCATCAATGTAGTCTCGGAAGCAGTTCGTAAAGTCGCAATCTATGTACGAACCAAGAGCCAGTAGGGCCTGATCAGAGGGCGCTGTCAAATCACTTTTTACTAAGCTTATTATTTAACTCTACAAAGGTGGAAGACTCTGCACTATATTCTTTGATATTCAGTTATGCTATTGGTTAATAATATTTTGTATTAATTAATTAATAAAAATGTAACATCTAATAATAACAATTGTCAGATCATGTAAACAACAATTTTATAATATTTTTATAAATATGTATCATTAATGAAGAAGGACTGTTTGTCCGAAACATGTGCATATAATTTTTTTTTAAATATAAGTGTTGTGTATACAAAGTGTATAAAAAAGAAAAATGGAAATAAACCATCGTAACAACACAATAATGGCGTATATAGAAGAAATAAAAATGTAGTTTGATTATGAATTCGGACGACAAAGCTAATGCTTGTAAAATAGAACAATCATAAAAGAAAGTTTTATAATATTTTAATCGTTACCCGTCATTTTTATAGTGCGAACCTTGTGATTTCACTTTTCATGAAATTTCAAATAACATCATTAATGTTTTATAATCTGACATTTGTACATTATTACTTGGTGGGCGAGAAGAAGATTCCTGGCCCAGGAGACGGGTTCTCCATAATAATGTTCTGCTCATGATGAATGATGAATTACAAAAAAATGGATTTAAGTTAAAATACCTTATAAGTATTTAATTTAGTTCAGTTCTATTAAATATTACAAATAATTTTTATTTATTGCTTTTATACATTGCTGTAAACTCCAGATTAAATATTAAATGTATACTTCACCTTGCTAGAGATTTATCAAATGTGATAATGCCCTAGCAATGAGTAAAAAAAAAATTATTAATACTCTAAATACTAAAATTTAATTTAACAAAGTTAAAAACTACCAGAAAACTGACCCATTCATAAAAGTGGAATATTAAATTATCAATAACAATAACAAAGACAGATCAATCACGCCGTTCGTTTATATTGCTCTATCTATGGGATGTTACCATCTACAGGATTCTCTTTAATGAGGTTGGTGTCAGGCAGGTAACAAATAAACATATACCAAGTTCTATATAAAGGAGATATCCTCTCTTGACGTGCGCCAGCATCGCAAGGGAATACAAAGCCTGTGCCATGCCGTTTGCCCCCAGCGCCAGCGCCGTCTTTTGGAAACCCCCCAAACTTGCAAATTGCCTTTTAGCAATTGTACAAGGCCGAGTATTGGATTACATTTGTAATCTAAGAATGGCTATCACAATAAATAAAAGATATATTTTTTAACTACTTCCACTACTGTATTTATTTCGAAAGTGACTTATTATTAAATAAAATGAACTTCCATCAAGAAATTTCAGTAAAATCATTTGATTATAATAAAAGATAAGTTCGAATCCAACCTGGGGGAATCCGGGTGATACAGCTGGTAGTGTTATAAATACCACTCTCAAAGTAAAGCACATCTGTCGATGGCAGATAGCCTGGTGAAACCGGTCTTTGTCGAAATAAGACAAAACTGAAAGTAGTTTTGTCTAGTTATTAACAAAATGATCTTCTATCAAGAGATTTGAAAGAGAGAGTAAAAATATCTACCTTTAGGTACTTGGCCGCGATGGAGGCAACCATTGTGTCACTGGTTCTATGTTCCCCTATGATGCTGACACACGTCAGTAGTGGAGGCTCACAACCTCCATTCCAAAGAGGTTGTGAGCCTGGTTGTGAGTAAAATGACTGTTTGTTACAAACATGTCGACAGCCTGACTCTGGTGTTATCACAGAGGACCTGTCCAGAGAGCTGTGGGCGGCAATGTATAACATACATATCGCACGCTTACTAGTAAACTGACCGATTATGGTTTAGGTCATAATTGAGTTAACATTAGACAGAGGCTTGTGTTAACGCTATCCATCTATTTTTCACAATGTTAACGCTATCCATTAGTACGTACAATATCGTTCACAATTAACATTGTTAACACCCTATCCATTCGTACGTGTTTTTCGACTGTTTTTGTTAAAACACCGACTCATGTCAGATTGAGTAAAACTTGATTTTTTTAGTTAAACCAGTGTTTTATTAAGCGTGCGATATGTTTTCATTTGAACATATTTATTTTGACTTTGATGGATTATTTTATTGGTGATATTCACCTTGATAACTCACAACAAATTTGAACGGATTAAAAATATCCTTTTAATGAACTAGTTAAATATTAATTTGTACGCATTTCAACGCTGTTGATGTTATTAAAAGCGTTGAAGTGCATCATTTGAAGAGAAACTCGAATAAAGCATCCAAGTCTGTTGTTACCGCTGACTTATCCAACCAAGTACCTACACGTCGCACTGTTGGCAAAACCTCCGCTGCATGCTATTATAACCAGCAGCGGCGCTGCATACTTGATAAGAAGGAAATGGCCACTGTCAGGGCAGCAGATTAACCCAATAACGGGATATGGTCCGTTTATTTCGAACACTCGTAATATTTTCCTCTTCACGACTTCTCTTACACATGCTCTACAAGTCCAAGCGAAACTTGTAATTTAATTTATATTTTTAATATGGAATTCCGCAATTATAAACTTGCAAATAATTAGAAATAGAGTACATTTTACTTCTTTATTCGGCTAAAGTCAACATTGAAATCGCCTAGGAAAATATTAAGTATTTTTGTAGTTTCCTTTCTAAATTCTACACTTCTTTTAAAGAAACAGAATTCAGTTTATACTTTATTGACACGAGTGGTCCGCCTGCATCACGGGTGGATCACTTGGACGAGCCTCACCTCCAGTTTATGGTAATCATACGGCACGCCACAAGTAGGTCCACTGGTAGGTAATCCTGATTATAGTCATGTTCACTCTGCAGTGCGAATAATATGAGAGATATAGACTTCCCTACTGAGAACACGTAGGTACCGATGATTTGCGACCAAATTATTATGATTATATTAGGTATAGCACCGAGTTATAGTATACTCGTACACTGAGCCAGGGGTTGGATTTTTATTTATTTATAAACATACAATAGTTACATTGTATTCCCATGAGTAGAAAACTCATTATGGGTTACAAGTTATCCGTCGGCGGAACTCACTGATGAGAAACAATGTTAGATTTTTCTAAGAAACTGCTCTTTATCAGTTTCACACATTCACTAATCGCATTAAATCAAATATCAAGGAATAAGAAAAAAGTGCGTAACATTTCAAAATTATGCAATATAAAGCTTAAAAATATGCGCGTTTACGCCCATTACGAGTTTGTGACCAGAAAAATATTTCAGTTGTGATTTCATCATCATTATCATCAGCCATTTAGTCGTCCAGTATTGGAAATAAGCCTCACTAAACGACTCTCTGTCCTTCATCTTGCTACAATATAGGTACCTACGTCTGGTCCACCGGTCATCCATTGTCTATATCGGCAGTTTTGGTCCTTTCTCTGATTCACTCATTTCGTTTCCTGTCTCGCAGACTGATGTTCAACATCCTCCTCTCCATCGCTCGCTAGGTCACTCGGAGTTTTTTACTGTTCGTTTGGTGAACGCGATTGTTTCAAATCGTATGTCAGTACTGGGAGCATGCACTCGTCAAATACCTTTTTCTTCAGATGATTGCCGAATCGTTGGTACTACGAATACAGGACAGTTTACCGAAAGCAGCCCACGCAAGGCCCCGCCTTCATATAAACGTCACCAACCAATGTTGAAATGAAGACCTGCGAAAATAATAAGTTTAAAAAAAATCCCGCCTCCTAATGATTGAACTGCATACCTCCATCGTTCAATAATATGATCGAATGAATATACCTTTGTTTAATAAAGACAAATAACATTTTGTATTGAAAACCCCCAAAATGATTACAATATTAGTTTACTGATCACTTTAGCTTTGAACTATGAACGGTGCTTGGAAAAATATTTCCGCAAAGCTTTGAAAAGCTTAGAAATAAGTCGGGGTACTAGGTAGGCACACAGGTATATGGTATAGGTACAGAGCATTTCAACAGCCGCCCCGCGCAGCGCAGCGGTCGGTCTGCGAAACAAATGCAATGGCGTTGTGACGTAACGCGGAGAACCGGAAAATGGTAAAAATATAAATCGTGACAAAGTCGATCTAGTTCCGTGCGACCCGAGCGAGAAGAGCTATAGGTAATAAATAGTACTCTGTATATTAGAGTCTCCGGTGGGCAGCAGCGGGTTTTAGGGTCGTTTCAATATTTCGCAGTTTGGCTGCTGGAATTCAGGTAAACAGTAATGACGCCGAATGATGCAACCTGGCCTCAATTTCTCCTATTAAAATGTGTATAGGTTCGTTAATGAATAAAATTTAAAATGCAATTACAAATGACATAGGTAGGTATGTGAAGCGGGCGCTGAACATTTTAAAAAATAATTGTACGGCTTGCCTTAAAAGATCGTCATTTGATTGAAGTGAAATAATAGGTTACCTAGTAGGCAGGTACCTATTGGTGCACTTTAGTCTACGCTATGAACAAGACCGGCAATGCGCCTACCGGCGAAATAGGCCAACAATCTAAAAACAAGCGCGCCAGGAGTGGATGGAGTCAAGCCATCTATATGGTAGGTATATTATATAAGTATTAGGTATATTATAGTATGCGAGTTTTATTACTGCACACTCGTGTACCTAATACCTACATTTCACTACAAATTCGGTTGATATTTCATAACAAAATCAGTTTTAATTATTCCATTTTCAGGTACGATTGACACCCTTCTTAACGTAGGTATCAATAATTAATACCCTGTCGGCACTACCGGAGAGTCGTTCAATCACATAATACTAGTAGCTACTGTAATGTAAATACAACGAACACGTTTTCCATCGAAAAGCAGAACGTACAATCGAAGTAAGAAAAAGAGTAGGTATTATTACAAACATCACAATGGAGAGAGACAATTAGGTCGAGGAGGCGAGGGAACGGCGGAACAAGTGAATGCAGCAGCAAGCAAGCTCGTGTGACCTGTCAACCGGGTCCTCGAGGTGTGGGTGTGGGCTATCGCGCATGGAACGTCGGTGCCTTTAGCCTTACCTATTCGTAATAAGCCACGCATTGTTATGCAGGTAGGTATAGGTAGGAACTAAGCGAATTATGAAAATCCATACTGGGCACGATGAATGGGTGCCGCCTCGCCCGGTTCACACGATGTCTGTAGCTGTAGAGGTGTTTTTGTTTGGTAGGTAAGGGGAATTATCGCGGATTTTTGACGACAAAGTAAAAAGTAAACTGAAAGAGAAAGCAATTGAATATAATAAAGTAGCCTATATATGTTTTGTCGATCTGACTAAGGCATTTGACAGGGTGTTGTTAAGAGATATTGTAAGAAAATTACAGGAAGAAGGAATATCCAATACATTGATAAAGACTGTCCAAGATCTATATACCAATTGCAAAACGAAAATTAAGGTTGACAATGAACTGTCTAGGGAAATTCCTACAAGCAATGATATAAGACAGGGAGATAGTTTGAGCCCCTTTCTGTTCAATCTTATTATGGACGAAATTATAGAAGAGGTAGCTGGCCTGGGACTAGGTTATAAAATGGGCAGTAAAACTGTGAATGTCATTTGCTATGCGGACGATGCCGCATTAATAGCAGAGTCTGAAGATGACCTGCAAAGAATGTTGTACAAATTCCACACAGTATCCCAAAGGCTAAATATGGCTATATCAGTCAACAAAACAAAAAGTCTCACTATATCTAGGCAACCCGCAAGATGTAAGCTGACTGTTGATGATATACCTGTGGAGCAGGTGATGAGTTTCAGGTATTTGGGAGTGGAGATCTGCAGCCAAAGTGACCTTTATACCGAAGTACGTGAACAAGTCAGTAAAGCCTCTGCCGTGTCAGAATGCCTGAAGAATCTGGTCTGGAAAAACAAGCACATGCGTATCGACAGCAAGATCAGAATCTACAAAACATGCGTGCGACCCATCATGACGTACGCTGTAGAGACGCGGGCTGACACTGTGCGAACCAAGGGACTACTTAGAACATCGGAGATGAAGGTCCTAAGATCAATTACTGGAAAAACCCTCCGAGATCGTGTCCGCAACGCAGACATAAGGAAAACCTGCGAAATAGAGGATATCGTTCAGTGGAGTAGATCCAGAAGAAGATACTGGAGGGACCATGTAGCCCGAATGGATGGTGACAGACTCGCATATACAGCCGCCTATGAAATCCCTTCCGGACACCGCCCACCTGGAAGACCGCCTAAGAGATGGAGGGACAGCTGGATCTCATCATCCGACGAGATATGATTTCTGTGTCACAGATCGTCAGATCTATCAAAAGAAGAAGAAGAAGAAGAAAGTAAGAAGTTACCAATCGGCATACTATCTCCACCCAATACTGTACGAGTAGATACGAATAGGTACAGGTGCCGGATGAAGCCAGCGCGGGTCCTGCACCAAATGTCGCCTGGTGACCCTGGCTTTTGTGTGAGAAGTAAGGTTATTTAAACTATCTCGGATTTGCATGATAACCGCTCTTTTCCAGTCAAGCGGGTTATATCCCTCCTCCATACATTGGTTGAGAAGTTTATACAGCCATGCGACAACCACTTGACTACCACTCTTGGTGAACTCTGTGGCAATGCAATAATACCCAGCAGGTTTACCACCGTTCATGATTTTCAAACTAATCGCTTCTAAGCTCTAATCCTCATTTATGTCAATCCCACTTACGCTTTCTCCATTTCCATACCACTTGTTAAGTCCCTACTATAGGTACATCTCTTTAAAATATTCCATCCTTCTAACTTGTACGCTCTTATCACTCGTTAGCATTCTTCCGAATTTAGGCGGTGCTTAGTTAAAGTAATATTATCCCTTTTACATCAGAAATACCCAAGATACTTTTCATTTCTTTCTTGCGTATGAGATTGAGCGGCAGCTTGCTGTCATCTTCTGGTACCTACCTACATCAAAATTTGTTAACCTTATATAGGATATGACAAACTTCAACTCTCACCATTATAATTTCATATATAACGGTACCAGAAGATGGCAGTGAGCTGCCGAAATCGGTCGAAACCATAAACCTAGGTATACAACAAGATTCAGATCTAAGATTTTCGGATTATAGACTAAGGTTTATTTCTTACGTTGTAATGCAACCTTATTGGCTGATCACAGACATTATAAAATTCAAAGCAAAAGAAAACATAAATATGCAAATCCAGATACAACATAATCGATACATTTAGAAGATGAACTCGTGGAATTCATGACTTGCGAAGAATTAAAAGTAAAATTCGGAAATGGATACCAAGAGTTCTGTCTTTATAATACCTATCCTCTTTACTCGTGTTTGCCCCAGAACGTCGATCTGATTTCCCGAATGTATACTTTTTGTGCGAATTGCATTGTTTTTATGTATTTTTCTATATATTAGCGAATTTTCCAATAACGGGAGAATCGCACTATTGCGCCAAACACTCGCCGCTAATTAGGTACTTGATGTGGATGGAACGCTCCCCGTGTGAACCGCGTGTCTGCGGACAATAGCTGTCTCGACACACGCGAGCCTTGAGGGCCAGCCGCTTGCCTATTACTTGCAGAGGACAATGCAACAATCGCAGCTTGTTTAGGACACCCTCGTGCGAATGATAATGCTAAAAAAGTAAGTAAAATAATAGACCCAACAAGAAATCAGCTAGCTACAATATATTCGAGTAGACTGGTGAGCGGGTCGTGGCACCTTCATAGCAATTCGACTGCACCACGTAAACTACAATATTCTGACTCGAGGATCGAGAAGCTTGGATTAACATGAAGCTACAATCATTCAAGGGTTGCATGGCCATCTGAAGCGAGTGAGTACCTACCTAAGGGGCGAGAGTGTAATAAGGTACTTGAGGTATTTCTTGTAACTATGTATAATATTATAGTTGCTACCCGGAGAACGTGCTAGAGGGAACCTATGTATGTATACAATTATAGGTTTTATGTATTGCAATACGAGCATTTATTGTTACGTGCAATTTCAATTTATATTCTCCTTTCGATCTTAACTTGGATTCTTACTTCCTGCAGCGCACTGTTAAACGTTAGGCACATAGAAAATATATTACCTTCACGCTGTTGCAATAATCGCAAAACTTTCGATTTGTCAGAGAGAGGACGGATAGATGACTGAGAAGAGAGTGGTTCTGAGAGCACCTCGGGAGAGGAGTTAGTAGTCAATCGAAAGTACCTATTGCACGACATTTAAACGTTTTCGCTTACGCATTTGTATATAGTCGTCTGGTTACTGGCATCCACGAAGTAGTCTAAATAGAAAAACATTAACGCGCATAATTTCACCCTCTGCCACGTCCTTGTACTCGTATTTAGTTGTAAAACAACGATTTCTCTTTCCGAGTAACTGCAGTCAGCGTGCGCTTGCGAGATCGAGTGTATAACTAACCATCACGCCGTCTCCCCGAAAGGGTAGGCGAATGGACTGTCACACTTTTACTGAAGCGGCACTCCATCCTTCTCTTTTCGCCCCGCGGGAGACGCGGTGTGATGGGTTGCGAATCTCATCGCCACCAATAGGCATCTCCCGCCATAGATACCTATGTAAAAATATAAATCTGATATTCACTACCTAGATAAATACATTTACTTAAACTACTTCATTGTTGTTTAGTGAATAATGGGGTCTTGTGGGAAAACATCCAACATAAATACTTACCCAACCAGACCCAGGCCATAACCAGGCATTCGTGAGGTCACGTTAGACGTGCTATATAGACCAGACTACTCCCGCGTGGCCTGTGCCGTGTGGCTCTCGCAATGTGGACAATTCGGACTGGAGTGCGGGGGCGCGGAACACGAATGAAACGACAATAAAGAAGACGTCCAGGTACCTAAACTAAAAAATAATCGCAGGTCTTCTGGCCACGATGCTGTTCTTGTAGGTACGTACTGCGCGTGACACATACGGCAGGATAGGTAATGATAATAATCTCCGTGGCTTCCACTTTGCCTTCCCGGTGTTCTTCGTTCAAACTGCAAATACCTTGGAATTCACTGTTCATAAAGCGATGTCTTTATTTTCCGTGCCACTGTGACAACCAACCTTTTTGAGAAATGGGCCAGATTTAAATTTAAAAAATACACGGGGGCTAGACGAGAAATATTATTATTCCAATTAGATTATTAATTTACATTGCGCATGTAAACAAATGTGAAGTTTTCTTGGAAATTATCTATTATTTATTAAAACATTTATCAGCATTCCATCCTTCTCTTTTCGCCCCCGCGGGAGACGCGGTGTGATGGGTTGCGAACCTCATCGCCACCAATAGGCATTTCCCGCGCATACTTCGATAGTCCAACAACCACAAAATAAATCTAAAACAAATAATGTAAAATACAATGATATAAAATAAAATAACAAAATTAAAATTATATAACACACAATGTTCTTTTAGATGGTGCACATGTTGGACGATCCGGACTTTTATGTGTATTTAATTTATATTGTACTAGCTGACCCGGCAACGCTTCGCTATTGCTATATTAGAGTATATAAATACTCGTACACCCAATATATATTAAAGAAATACAATGAAAGTTCAATATCAATTATTTTATTGGATAAAATGACATGTGTATAGGTGTAAGAATGTGTGTATCCTAATTCAGTTCATATCTTTAAAACATTTGTTTAATCTAAGCAAACTTGCTGTGAACTTGAATAATACTAATGTGAATTGAACAATTGAAGGCTGGGCATTACCAAGGTGGCAAGTTTGCAAAAAGTCTGAAATGAGTTTTTGATGCCAATTGGTCTTAAACATAGCTGTGCAAAAGCGCGTTATGATTTAATAATATAGTGTAGTTCAAACGTTACCCTAAAGATGCCACCCAAAAAAAGTTTATATATATCTTTTTCAGCTTTATGTTTAAACCATTAAACGTCCAGTCTTAATTTTTTTCCTCAATATTTTAAGTGAAATTAAAAAAACAAATAAATATACTATATCACATTTGCATAAAACATTCATACATATACAATTCATATCCGTTCACTCCTGGGCGTAGGCCTCCTCCATCTGCTTCAATGTCTGTCGATCCTGGGCAACACGCATCCAATGTCGTCCCTCCATCGAAGTTGAGGACGTCCTGGGTTTCGGGTTGCACTTCATCTACGCATATATCGAGGTGTGGGATCCATCCTCTGCACACGCGCATTCCATTATCTTCTGGGTTGTCTGCCTCATCTCATGACATCTTTCAGCTTGCAGATTTCACCGTTTCATGTTACCTAGAAATAAAAGGAAAAATATTAAATTAATATAGTGTAGTTCAAATGTTACCCTAAAGATGCCACCCAAAAAAAAGTTAATATATATCTTTTTCAGCTTAATGTTTAAACCATTAAACGTCCAGTCTTAATTTTTTTCCTTAATATTTTAAGTGAAATTAAAAAAACAAATAAATATACTATATCACATTTGCATGAAACATTCATACATATACCATTCAAGGTCATAATAATGCTCTTAGAAATACAATGTTTAGAGAAACAAAACTTTGATTTTGATGTCCATTAGATGAAGCTAATAATGCACATTCACTTAACCAATGACGAAATTTGTAAATTTGTGTGATGTCTGGAAATATACATTGAATCAATTCTCCTTTGGAGTGTGATTCTACAGAAATCAGTTGATAATTTAAAGCATTCATTCCATACAATGAACTTTCATTGTTGCAGAATTTTACCCATTCCAGAAATATTTAAAATGTTGCATGTAGGTGTTTCAATGTTTTGTATCATCATCATCATGAGCCTATATCCGTTCACTCCTGGGCGTAGGCCTCCTCCATCTGATTCAATGTCTGTCGATCCTGGGCAAAACGCATCCAATGTCGTCCCTCCATCGAAGTTGAGGACGTCCTGGGTTTCGGGTTGCAGTTCATCTATCATCAGGGCTGCGAGCGGCATGCCATTTTAGCGCTGCCACTCTTCCGATGATGTCCGACACTCCTGTTCTGCCTCTAATAGTGGAATTAAACCAATTAATCCAACCTGTACATACCATTTCAAAATTAGTTCATAAATATAACAATCTTCCTGGGCGTAGGCCTCCTCCATCTGATTCAATGTCTGTCGATCCTGGGCAAAACGCATCCAATGTCGTCCCTCCATCGAAGTTGAGGACGTCCTGGGTTTCGGGTTGCAGTTCATCTATCATCAGGGCTGCGAGCGGCATGCCATTTTAGCGCTGCCACTCTTCCGATGATGTCCGACACTCCTGTTCTGCCTCTAATAGTGGAATTAAACCAATTAATCCAACCTGTACATACCATTTCAAAATTAGTTCATAAATATAACAATCGGGTGTGGGATCCATACATGCCAGTATCTTGCGTTGCGTGCCCCATCTCACGACATCTTCCACCTTGGAGATATCGTGGATAGCCGTGTTCCTCACCCTATCTCAAAGAGTCTTTCCTGGTATCATCCTTAGCGTCGGCATCTCTGCAAAAATCAAATAATTATATTAAAATGAGCAGTATATTTAAAAAAAAAACACTCGATCATTGTAAGATTGGCGTGGGAACATCAGAACATTTGGAAATGTTATATTAGTGGATTTTTCCAACTGAGGCAGCTAATGCTGTATGTAAGGATATGTTTACCTATCACAGCATAACAGAGAAAAACTAAAACAGCTGAAGTAAATCGTCTAATCCAAAAGATATTATAGGTTATCGCCCTGCCAGAACAATTTTACATTAAAATAACTAACTAACCATCACGCCGTTTCCCCGAAAGGGTAGACAGAAAGAATGGACTGCAACATTTTAATCGATGCTGCACTCCATTCTTCTCTTTTCGCCAACGCGAGAGACGTGGTGTGATGGGTTGCGAACCTCATCGCCACCAATAGGCATCTCCCGCGCACACTTCAATCATTCAACGTCTACATAATAAATCTAAAACAAATTATACAAAATACAATGATATAAAATTAAATAACACATAAAAATAATTTAACACATAATGTTCTTTTAGATGGTGCACTTGTCGTCAGCTGGACGATCCGGACATTTGTGTTTATTTAATTTTTATTCCACTGTTTTCATTTTAATTAGGCACTTAAAACAATCCAACACCAGCAAAAACTTGAAAATTTGATTGAAGAATTTATTCAAATTGTCATTGGAACAAATGAAAATTTATTTTTACACCTGTCAAAATTATTTTTATAAACGAAAAAACTTGTATTATTTTAACATCAGAAGAGTGAAAACGTATTTCGTGTCACAAATAACTATCACAAAGTGCGGCAACAATCAAATTGACCAAAACAATTCACTTATACAGGAAATATCTCCAAATTGACAGGAGCACCACATGAATCAAATATTTTTTTTAAATCAGAACCAGATTCCTTGCAGGATTTGCGAATTTATTCGTTGGGTATCCTATCTCTAACGGTTCTCCCCACAATAAAATAACATTATTAAAATAGATTATACCAATTCATAGAATTGTTACTTAGAATTTAACGCTTTTCCATGTATTCATAACATAACCTAAAATAATACGTAAGTAAAACGATAGGTATGTAATTTCATTTCTATCTATATAAATTCGATAGAATTTAGAACTAAAACTTTGAAATATGTAATGCGGAAATATAATCTGTATTCATTTCAACGGCAAAATAGAATAAACTGAAGATATATATGAATTAGAAATATAAATATTTTACTTACGAAACTAACACGCAATTCAAATTTGACATTTCAGAGATAGGGATGGGCAATCCGCTCATGAGTCGACTCAAAGATTCGAATCTTTTTGGTGAGCGGGTGAGCGATGATCCATAAAAAAAAGAGCGGCAGCTCAATGATCCGCTAGGTCAGGGGGGTCGGCAAAATTATTAGCCAAAGAGCCAAATGCGTACTTTACAACGATTTAAAAAAAATTGAGAGCCAAATATGTTTATTGATTTAGATAACCTTTATTATAATTTTTGCACTTCATTCAATTACGGGTACACTGAATAAAACATTATTTCATACTTCTTCCTGTGATGAAGGCGACCAGCCTTCTCTCCATCTCTTTGGTGGTCATCCTGGTGGTCGACGGCCCTCTGGAGTCTCTTGCATCACGATATTAGGAATTTTTGCTGGATCCATTCTCTCGATGTCTCTGCCTACTCCATCTCACTATGTCTTCAATGTTGCAGGATTTGCGAATTTATTCGTTGGGTATCCTATCTCTAACGGTTCTCCCCACAATAGGTCGCAGTCTGGTTCTGACAGTGTCTGTTCTTGCTTTGATTCCGTATGTTATTATGGACCTGATGCATGTTTGTTTGTTGTTATTCTTAATTTTAGGCACAATTCCATGTTCTCATCAATAAGACGACTTCGTAGTTTACTCTTGTAAAAATTCATGCTTGAATAAAATTGTCCGCATGAATATGTAGAAGCGAAAAGCGAAAGATCAGCAAGAGTCAGTAATACTATTTCAGGCGTTGAAGATGATGACTAAAAATCTTTGAATTGGCGATGATGATTAAGAGTTTTAGCTAAACCGGAATTCATCATCATCATCAGCCGTCTGTCATCCACTGCTGAATGTAGGCCTCTCCCAAAGCCCTCCACCGCCCCCTATCCATTGCCGCTCCCATCCATCCATGTCCAGCCCACCGCCACTTCAGCCCGCCTATCCGTAGAGCCACCTCAGTCACCTTGGTTTGTTGTCGAATAAATTCGTTTCTAAATCTATCCCTCAAGGTTATTCCAAGCATGGCTCTTTCCATGGCGCGCTGGGCAACCTTGAATCTGTAGACTAGACCCTTTTGTCAATGTCCACGTCTCGGCTCCGTATGTTATGACTGGCAAAACGCACTGGTTGAAGACTTTAGTCTTGAGGCATTGTGGTATTTTGGAAGTGAAAACATGACGTAATTTCCCAAAGGCTGCCCAACCCAACTGAATTCTTCGGTTGGCTTCTTTCTCGAAGTTGTTTCGTCCTAATTGTATGATTTGGCCAAGATATGGGTATTCTTGTACCACTTCGAGAGCCGACCCATCGACCGGAATTGATAATCGTAATCACCAATTCCATAACTTTACAATTTTCTTCTGGAAATGTCTGCGGACAGAGCGTTCTTGATGAATGATGCGATGGTAAGCAAGTATCTCGCGAAATATTTTTCTTTCAACAAACCCGACCTCTGCGCTAGGTGAATCATATATTATTGCAAAAGAGTCGACGAACGGTTCCGCTCAGTAAAGTGAGCCGATTCTTCTTGATAATTATCGAGCGGCTCCGGAGCCGCATTTTGCCGACCTCTGCGCTCGGTGAATCGTATATTATTGCAAAAGAGTCGACTATTTTTAGTGATCTCTTTAAGGGATCTGAGCTGAATGGTTCCGCTCAGTAAAGTGAACCGATTCTTCTTGATAATTATCGAGTCGTTTGTCAAAAAAGTTGTTTGTCGTTGTGAATTTTTTTTTTAGCTCATCGACAAAAAATTTATCCTGGTGAATTTTTTTTTTTTACCGGAATCAACTTTTTTGGTCGAGGAGCAAAAAAAAAAGATCACTAAAATAATTTCAAACTTTGAACGACTCAAAATGGTGAACCGTGGATCGTTAAAAAGAGTCGGCTCACTTTGCTGAGCGGAACCGTTCAGATCAGATCCCTGAGATGAGTCGTTTTGCCCATCCCTATACGTGCGTATATTTTTCAGTTCAAAGGAGCGACTAATTTCATATCTGACCACGCAAAGAGTCAAAAAAGCCACTAATTTGCATCTTATCACGCCAAGCGAATATAGACTCTAAAGATCGATACTCAGGTGATACGAACATGAAGGTCTATACTCGCTCGCACTACGAAAATTTATAAATTTACAAAGTTAATTAGAGCTCGATTAATAACAAAAATATGCCTATGCCCACCTATGTCTATCTATTAAGGAAGTGTATAACTTGGAAAATGATCAGCTCAGGAATAACCTCAGAAATAGTCCACACACACAACCAAAACTGCCTTTTATTTATATAGATAGATAGATAGATAGAAGATAGATAGATAGATAGAAGAAGATAGAAGAAGATAGATAGATAGATAGATAGATAGATAGATAGATAGATAGATAGATAGATAGATAGATAGATAGATAGATAGATAGATAGATAGATAGATAGATAGATAGATAGATAGATAGATAGAAGATAGATAGATAGATAGATAGATAGATAGATAGATAGATAGATAGATAGATAGATAGATAGATAGAAGATAGAAGATAGAAGATAGAAGATAGATAGATAGAAGATAGATAGATAGATAGAAGATAGATAGATAGATAGATAGATAGATAGATAGATAGATAAAAATTCAGTCGGATTATCAATGCATCTGAGGCATGCAAGGAATATATTCCAGGTGCACGAACATGCCACCATGAAAGCCCGATACCCGAAATTTATGCGGGAGTTAAGCTTTAGGTCAACTTATTTGCTTATTGTTAAGGATTGCCTGGTTCAAGCGTTGATTACCTGGAATTAGGGCAGTCGGAAATTCATAGATCAGAGATCGAGGCCGTTGCCATCCCGTTGAGCATAGTTGATACAGGATTCTTTCGGAACATTTAACCTAGTGAAGATATTTTTATACAGGGAGTTGTCTGCTTACAACGCTAAATGTGGCCCACTCAGTGCAGGCCAGTGGCGGTACTCCCATAGAAGCCCAGAAGCCCGGCTTGCGTAAGAAATTTTGAATCAAAACCCCCAAATCTAAGTAATCGTGCCCCCGCATAAACCAACAACCCACCAAATCACCTTCCAACAATGTCCCCATCAGACGTAAGAGGAATAGCCACTAGAGCTGAACTTCTGTAAGCCAGAAGAGGTTTTGATCAAAAATTTCTTACGCAAGTCGGGCTTCTGGGCTTCTATGCGAGTACCGCTACTGGTGCAGGCATGCTGCATATATTGTGTTGTATCATCATGGTCAATATTAGCTGCGGCTTCATATATGTTCGAAATTATTTCACGACTAACGACCAACTTACGACCTGTTAATCGGAACCGGTTGTGGTTGTACGAGGTCTGTTCAAAAAGTATCGCGAATTTTATATTTTTTCAAAAAGTATTTATTTATTCATGAATATCTATTTTGTCCCCTTCAAAGTAATTCCCCTCGGATATAATACATTTATGCCAACGTTTTTTCCAATCCTCGAAGCACTTAAAAAATCATTTTTTGTGATCTTGTTCAGCTCCTCCTTCGATGCCGTCTTTATCTCCTCAATCGTGGCGTAGCGTCGTCCTTTAATGGGCCTCTTCAGTTTTGGAAACAGGAAAAGTCACAGGGGGCCAGGTCTGGGGAATACGGTGGCTGCGGCACCATTACTGTGTTGTTTTTGGCCAAATATTCACGCACAAGCAACGATGTGTGAGCAGGGGCGTTATCATGGTGCAAAAGCCAGTTTTTGTTCTTCCACAAATCCGGGCGTTTCTGGCGGATTGCTTCGCGCAAATTGCGCATAACTTGCAGGTAATATTCCTTATTGACCGTACTACCCTGTGGCAAGAACTCATGATGCACCACGCCCCTGCAATCGAAGAAAACTGTGAGCAAAACCTTCACGTTCGACCGAACTTGGCGCGCTTTTTTTGGTCTTGGCTCATGCGGCAGCTTCCATTGGGATGATTGAGCTTTGGTTTCCACGTCATAACCATAAACCCATGATTTGTCACCAGTTATGACCCTCTGGAGCACATTTGGGTCGTCACAGACCGAGTCCAACATCTCCTGAGCAATGTTAACGCGATGTTGTTTTTGGTCGAAATTGAGCAATTTTGGCACGAATTTCGCGGCGACCCGACTCATGCCCAAATCATTGGTTAAAATCGAATGGCACGAGCCAATCGATATGTTTAGGTCCTCAGCAACTTCTCTAACGGTGATTCGACGATTGGCTAATACTATTTTCTTCACTTTATCAATGTTTTCGTCTGTTGTTGACGTGCTCGGGCGTCCGGCACGCTCTTCGTCGTTCATATCTTCTCGGCCCTCTGAGAACATTTTGTACCACCGATAAACGTTTCTTTGGTCCAAGGTAGCTTCACCATATGCCACAGTCAACATTCGAAATGCGTCCGCGCACTTTATTTTGTTTTTCACACAAAATTTGATACAGATTCTTTGATCCATTTTTTGGAATAGGCAAAAATCGAAGACGAGCCAAAACACATCCAAGCAAAACAGCTGTCAAAAATTAACTAAACATTCAAAATGGCCGACCTTGTCAGCATAAGTAAGGGACATGAGTACCAACATAACGCTACAAAAAAATCAAAAATCAAATATACGTAGCCAGCGGAAATTCAAAATTCGTGATACTTTTTGAACAGACCTCGTAAGTCGACGTCTACTTGTATGAGCACATTTTAACTCCTACTGGCGCAGCGCATTAAAGCAGCCTGTATTTTATATTGGGTTGAGCTGGGCAGCTTTCGGCAAACTAAAACACGTCTTTGAAAACAAAGAAACTCCAATATGTCTAAAGAGAAAAGTCTATGATTCATGCATATCTCCGAGATAAAATCAGAAATGAGGAGATTAGACGCCAAACAAAAATAACGGACATCATGGAACGACTAGCGAGACTGAAGTGGCAATGGGTGGGTCATGTGGCGAGACAAAGTGACGATAGATGGACCCAGAAAATAATAAGGTGGAGACCATGGGAAAATAGGAGAAGCGTCGGCAGGCCGCAAAAAAGGTAGGCCGACGACATTGCTACCGTGGAGGGGGGAAATGTGGCTGCAGCTGGCAGAAAATAGAGACGAATGGAAAGGAAGGGAAGAGGCCTATGTCCAGCAGTGGACCGATGAAGTATTTTATATGTAAAAATTGAGAGTAACTGAAACTATTCTCTAAGAACTAAACTCTGAATTCCGACGATGAAAGTTTTTAAGAGGTTGAACTAAAATGAAATGTTTCCAGGTAAAACGTGCACAGCTTCGTTGGTATTTGCACAGCTGTACACGCCGGACGGGAGCTGCCATGGGCTGCATGGGTTCGTGGTTCACGTGCGCGATCCTAACACGATGCTACCTTATCCCGGTGTGATCGTGGGAGACATCGGAGAAAAGGCCGGCCTCAACGGGCTAGACAACGGGTAAATTTTTAAAATTTTAAACGACCGTTACTTTAACTCAGATATTCAATCAAGCAATCCCTCCATCTCTTCGGAGGGATTCCTGGTAGCCTTTGATACTGGGGTTTTCATTTTTGTCTTCTTTTTCTTCTTAGTGTAGGCCTTGTGGCCTGTTTCTTAACCTTTTGCACTCTGGCCATTTTTTCTCAGGACTGACCAGCTACTCTGAGTTTTTTTTCGTATTTATAAAATAAAAAAATAGTTAAACGAGTGATAAACTTCCACGTGCTTGGATTTAGTACACGATTTAATGGAAAAAAAACTTATATTTTTAATTAAAAATAATAAAATTGTTATGCTATTTTTGGGACACTCTGTTCGATAATTCGTATGACCATTACATTTTTGGTAAATTTCTCAAAATATGCTTGCTAAATCACACGTAAAGTAACATAAAATAATTCGTGACTCTTCAATATATTTTATTTTGATAATTTATTATATTGCATATCAATAATTGTGTATTTTATGGGTATTATATACTAATATTTAGATGTAAATTCTTGAAGAAGTTGCTTTCTAATAATCTTGTACAGCGTAGTAACAGATTAACGCCTTCGTCTAAAAGGGTGTCTCATTGATGGTCTGCCCGAAGGTCGTCTACCTTGGAGTTGTCTGGATGGATCCATTATCCTCACGTGTGCATACCGGTATCTTATCCTTCCCCACCTAACGACATCCTCAACCTCGCATATCTCCCTTATCTTTAAGTTTCTTTTTCTATCTCGTAGTGGCTTGACAGATATGTTTCTGAGCGTCTTCGATTCTGACACTCTGTAGGCGCTAATTTTTGTGATTGCGATACCCTGCACTCGATCCCTTATGTCATCACGGGTCGCACACAAGTCTTATGAATTCTCACTTTGCTGCTGATCTTCATTTTTGTACATTTTTTCAATTCTTGTATCATTCGTGCGTTCCACATGATCCCTCAAAAAACGACTTCCGCTTCTTCCCCACCTCACTATGTCTTCAACAACATATACCGACCATATCGTCTCATCTCTAATCAGATTAATAATATTCTCATTATTTCAATTTGTTCAATATTTATTTGCAGTTTTATAATGTTTCAAAAATACCGCGTCCCACGGGAGAGTCTTCTGAATCGCTTTGGGGATGTAACTCCCGAAGGACAGTACCAGGGGTCGTTCAACAAGCCGGGAGAGATATTGGGAGCCGTCCTTCAGAACCTGACCCTAGCTCGTGTCGGCATTATTAATAACAGCGCGAACGTATTAGCTAATAGCACAACCATAGCTCTGCGATACGCGGCACAGCGTAAGCAGTTCGGGGAACCCGGAAAAGAAGAGATGCCCATACTAGAATACGAACTTCACGTGAGTCTTTGCATGGATACATATTTTTTTTATTACGTAATCTCAGTTGATGTGATCAGATTATTTCAAAATGTTTCAGCAATGGAGGTTGTTCCCAAACCTTGCTGCAGCCGCTGTTTTAAAAATATTTACGAAGATATTATCAAGGATTTATTTGGATATCACAGAAAAATTATTTACGGGGCAAGAGATTGATAACATGGTGAGTATTCCGAATATTTTTTCATCGTTGCTTGTGGGGTAAAAAAAGTTTAATGGAAGATGGCATATAGTATTCCTTCCTGTCTTATCCTTATGAATAGAAGTGAAGCATAGAATTGGGAAAAGAAGGATGTACCTAAGTTATAATGCAGTAGAAATGAGATATCTTAGACGAATGTTTGGAAAATCTGTAAATGATTAAGTGTCAAATACAAATATCACTTTGAAACTAGCTATGCAGTAGAAATGAGATATCTTAGACGAATGTTTGGAAAATCTGTAAATGATTAAGTGTCAAATACAAATATCACTTTGAAACTAGCTATGCAGTAGAAATGAGATATCTTAGACGAATGTTTGGAAAATCTGTAAATGATTAAGTGTCAAATACAAATATCACTTTGAAACTAGCTTCACATTGACACGTAGATGAAGATTTTAATAATCGTTGGGAATAAATTATATTTTTCTATCGTCGATTTGATTACTTTCATACAAAGCATGAAACTGGTAAAGTAATGATGAAAGTAGAGTAAATACAGAAGAAATGGGATCTCTTAGACGAATTTATAAAAAAAACTGTGAATGAAGAGTGTCGAATGAAAATATAAGAAGAGAATGCAGTGCGAATGAAAGAAGTGTAAACAAAATAATGAAAAGGTCATTATAATAGTTTGTTCACAAGGAAATGTTGAATGAAGAAACAATGGTGAAGGAAGTATATGTTAACGGAATAAAAAATAGAGGAAGACCGAGAAAAACGTAGCACGATCAAATAAATCAAATAAATAAATGTCGGCCACGTGTGGAGTCGGAGAAATCGACGTGCATACATGACACAAAGAATGTGACCTTCCGTTATTTCTGCCTACACTTTCAGAGAGCCGGCTTTATAGTAAGTTAGTAATTTTACAGGAAGTTTTATAATATTTTAAAACATTTGAATTTGTGGAATTAACTTGTAGAAACATATAGAATAATACTAATACCAAATTTAGTTAAATAAAAATATGTACATCCATTAGCTTGTCTAAATTTGCCAATCATTTATACTACTAGATTAACAAAGACAAACAGCATATTTAAAAAAATTATGATATAATTGAAATTCCTAAACTAGTCTTGAACATATAAATATAAAATATAATTATCATTAACCAAGAATAATTGTAATTAAATCAAGTTATTAGTTTCGTAATCGTGGATTTTACAAAGTTAAGAAAGGTTTTTTTAATTTTAACATCTAAGGACATTAATCGTTTAAAGTCATGTGAAAATAAAAGTATTTTTTATAAATCTCTTTATCCATATTATTTGTTTTTGAGCAATGATGTAAAACTCCATATCAAATACAAAAGAAAACGTCTTTATTCTAAAAAAAAATATTGAAATTAAATAAAATCTAAAAAACAGACGGTTTCATTCGTAACCCTTTATCCATGGAATTAGAATTTATTATGAAATCTCCAATGTGAACAGAATATGCTTATTATTGTGAAGACGGAATTGGGTCGTGTCCAAGTCAAGCGACCTATCCTCTTGACAGACAACCACCGGGTTTCGATACTAATTATATTTGATCTATTACTTCTAGAACGAAATGGTTGCAGAATTTCATTCCATAGTATCAGCTTGCAAACCTTTGCTAACCTGGACCGCACATCACTCCACCCAGGAAGCTCGAGAAGCCTGCGGGGGGCACGGATATCTCAAAGTACGCTTCATTACATATTCATACTATCATTTATATGCAGTGAGACTCTGACTCTAATTGTAATTAGTGATTCGGCAGGCCTCGAGGTTGGGAGACATTAGGGCTGATTTTGATCCAAACTTGACATTCGAAGGCGACAATCATGTCCTGGGACAGCAGTCTAGTAACTGGTTGCTGAGGCAGTGGGATGAGTGCCAGCACCAGAACAATCCTATCTCCTCACCTCTAGGATCAATTTCATTCATAGAAAATGCCCCACACATTCTTAAGACATCATTTAGCGCTAGAGATGCAGCGAGCGTAGGTTATATCAAATGTAAGTAAAAAAATAAATTATACTCGTATGAAGCACTTAATTTGTGGTGTTACATTATTAAAGATAATAATAATACACTTTGTATATAAACCACTTTATTATTTACAACCACCAACTGGTTTCGCTCCCGTTGGAGCTTCGTCAGGGTAACAAAATATACTGACAGTATATTACAGTATATGTTGTTACCCTGACTAAGCTCCGGCGGGAGCAAAACCAGTTGGTGGTTGTCGAATAAAGTGGTTTATATACAAATTTTACAAGTGCATTATTATTATATTTAAATTAAATTATGTACAATAAAAAAAATTTACAATCCAACAATCATATACTAAAAACTAATATATGAAGGAAAAAAAAAACACTGTTTTTCCACTTTAGTTCTAGAACATTGATATAAATCTTTATGTTAAATTATTAATATGAATGAAAACATTTGTTTTCTGAAAGTTTGATTACATTTTGTTTTTTTGAATGTATACAAATACTTGTAGAAAAATACTGATACAGTATTTGCCTACAAGTATTTGTATACATTCAAAAAAACAAAATTTTGTATTGTATAAAAACTGGTCTAAGTTAAAAGCGTACAAAAATTGGAGAGTTTTTGCTTAATGCTTACATCTAATCTCAATAGACGGCGCTAGTGTAGATTGAACTTAAATATGTGAAATGTTTCTTAACATGTAGCATATACGACATCATTTCTCGTATACAACATTCAAAAATAACTGTCAGACGTGGTGTTCGTAAGAAGGGCGCAATGGGGAATGTTGTATTACATAAAGCGATCGCTTAACCCAACCAATGACAGGTCATAAGTCCTGTAAACGCCTCGATTACCATATTCTGTTTCCAAATAATTTACATCTTCGTCTCTATTGAGATACAATTAAGTTTTATTACATTTTATGGGTACATCAAGCATTTGAAAATTCTTTAGTAATGCGAAACATGACATTTCCAATAAATACATAACATAATAGTAAATCTTCTAGAAAACAGACGTTTTAATTCATATTAAATTTATTTTTCTCAAAATTTTTCGAGAGTATTTTTTACCACCATTATTGAGAAAACGGTGATAACAATATCAGGAACATATCGATATAAATATACTTACAAAAGTGGATTTTTTTAGTTACAATATCCGCCTACGAATGGTTGATTTGCTGGCTTCTAAAAACAACAGACTCCCGCATAAAACAAAAGCTTGCGAACGGAGAAACAAAGTTCGCCGCCCGATGCTCCAGTCAAGTGTACAGGTCGAGTGTACTGACCAGCACCTACTCCGAATACATCGTCCTCAAGTACTGCAGCCAGAAAATCTCCACTATTGACCAAAGCCTCCAGCCGGTCTTGAGCAATCTCCTTATATTGTATGGACTGACCACGTTGGACAAGCATCTCGTGTTGCTGTACCAGGGAGGGTACTCCTCCGACTCCAGCCTGGTCGACATGGTTCGAGAGGGAATTCTGGAATACTGTGCCAGAGTTAAGCCAGACGCGATAGCTATCGTCGATGCTCTTGCGCCCCCTGACTTTATCCTCAATTCTGTTCTCGGAAACTCTGATGGAAAGGTAATTCATTTTATATTACAATCTACAAAATATTAATGTTTCTTTTCAGCCTTCATATTTATTACTTTATGTATTATATAGTATAGGCACTAGAACTCCATTATAGATATAATATAATGGAGTTCTAGTGCCAATCCTTATGTATAGAAGTGAAGCTCCTCAATCCTCAATTCTGTTCTCGGAAACTCTGATGGAAAGGTAATCCATTATTCATTTATTTATTTTTTTAGCTTTCATACTTATTCTCTTATGTATATTATAGGTACAACATTTTACTTCTTAATCAATCACTTATATTATATTAACAATATAATTGAGAAATAATTGAATTCAGGTCCTCTAAAAGATTTTTTTTTTTTCGAATTCGAGCTATTGTCTAAAACCATCTAATTTAGTATTAATTAACCCCTAAAGTGCGCCTGGCTACATATGCAGTCCAAAAAAAATTCGATCTGCGGTAGACTACATTTTCAGCTCATATTTTAATGTATCTGTAGTGTGAAGTGGTTCGGTGTGCAAGTGAAAAGTCACAGGTTGGTTGGTACACAGTTATTTATTTCGGCACAGACAAGTGTATAACAAAATATAAGATAGGGCGAGAGCGTACGAGCGGACGCGTGTCGCTCGGCCGAAAGACGCGGTAGTAAGCGCTGAGCAAAGACAGGGTCCTTGTCTCCAGGGGGCGCTATGCTGCTGCCAGCATACTAGCGCCATAGGTTAAGTAGGGGGAATGCGATTAATCCTCCCAGTCCCACATATCTTATAAACCTTTTTGCTTTAGTTCTTTACTAAAAAAGTGCGTAATATTATGATGAACTGCATCTATCTGTTTGAGCAGTAAATGTAATCAACCGCTATTCGAAACCAATTTTCATTCGTATTAATTATATTAATTTAGTTTTTTTTTTCCTACAGTTATATCAGCATCTTCAAAGAGAAATCTTCAGTTACCCAGGAGCTTTGGAAAGACCCCATTGGTGGAGGGATATCAACAGCAAGCTATAAATATGCGATATTTGTAAGCCATGCCTTATCCAGGATCTTCAACTCCTGAACATTTCCATCAGTCAGTTGTGGCTGTTTATTGATTTTCGTGGCGTTGACTGATTTAATCTTAGCCTAAAAGCATTATCGTTTGGCATCACATATTCATGTTACTTCATCGCTTTTCCATGCCTATTTCTGAAAGCATAATCATTTTATACGAATTATTATATGAAATAATCAATATTATACATATGAAAATGTCCATTTTATAGAAGTTTAAAAATATTTTTTGGCAATTGCATGATACGCCTTGATAGGGAATTATCAAATTTTATTATAAAAACTCATGCAAACAAAATTATCATATCATTAGCCTTAGCGTGGCAAAACTTCTAGAAAACATTAGTTTTCAATCGTTTTAATAATCATATCGCGCTACCAAATTTTATTTTTAGTTATTCGGTGATAGTCAATTGTTACTAATATGAAAAACATCCGATATTCAAGGATTTTTTTGTTGATCTTCTTGGGACATTGGGTATATAAGTGGTCATGACCTAATCAATCACCATCAAGAATAATATAAACCACGAGAAACAAACATACTTAATAATTCTAATATTAAGCGTGATAATAATGTAATGATCCTTTAAAATATTGTTTAAAAATGTTAGGAAAAAGAGTTTATTTTTCCTTCTGCTTTTTTATATCATATTTTTGCACAATTCCAATATTTTCCTTAACATTATAATCAAGATCTGATTACTGTTGTTATAATTAATCTATCCTTAATAGACAATAAATAATATTACTAAGGAAGTAACTACCTGTATATGTATTTGTGGTAAAACGATGTACAGCAAAATTTCAAATGCTGATATAAGGAAGGAATGTAAAGCGGAAAAAAATATGTTTTGTGTGATTTTGGGTAACACCGTGTGATTTCTCCTTCTCGACCGACGTTTCAGAGATCGTTGCAGTCTCCATCTTCAGTGTAATGTAGTGGTGGTAATGATTACCGCCACCACATTACCCTGAAGATGGAGACTGCAACGATCTCCGAATCGTCGGTCGAGAAGGAGAAATCACACGGTGTTACCCAAAATCACACAAAACATATTGCTGCCAACCGTGAAAATCTACGCAATTATTTGGAAAAAAGTATTATGAAAAAAAATATGAAAGGATAACTGCGTATGTTTGAACATATGGAACGCATAGATGAATAAAGAATAATTTAGAAAGTATACGTTAACAGTGTGAATGCAGCACAGAGTCGTGGGTGACCGAGGAAAACTAAGCATGACCAGATTAACCAAATTTTAAAGGTCGGCCATGTTAGAAGTCGGAAGAATCGACGTACGTGTATGACTCGCTGTATAAATGTGAAGGAAGCTAAAAACGTGTGTCATGGTCGAGTAGTGTGGCGGTACATTCTCTCTGCTACCCCTTTGGAGAAACGGCGTAATGGTTTATTTTTGTATGTATGACGAAGACTGACACCATCAAAACAAAAAGCTTAAAGAATTTAGGACTCTCCTATCCATTGTGGGAACGACACTCACAATAAGGTAGACCTGCGATGTCAAAGATGTTGTGAGATGGAAAAGAGAGAGCATGTTTTGAAAGAGTGATTAGTAAAGCGACAAATAAAGTACGAACAAGCAATCGACCTCCAGGATGACCACCCAAAAGATGACGAAACAGCTGGAAATCTACATCCCAGGAACAGGCTTTGAGAAATACCAGGACACAGTTTTAAGCAAAAGAAGAAAAAAGTATGGATGTAGGTACTTCGATTCCTTCGATTTAAGTTTAAATTTAGATTACCGAAATCCGATGCGTGACCGGCGCAGAAAGCGGCGCACATGAACCGCCTCTAACGAACACAGTTTAAATATAGCACTTGACACTCGAGAGATGATTGTTATTTACCCAAAACAATTCGGTCATTTACCGTATCAGTGTCAAGGTCCATTAACATGTAGTACGTATACTCGGTAGGTACCCCCCGCTTGGCATCTCCACACGGGTAGGTAGGTACTTGAACGTATACACACAGTCATGGCAGATGAATAAACCCGGGGAAGTACGCAGGATCAATCACTTTGAGCAATTTCAAACACAAATTCTTGACTCACTAATAACAGAGCACACATCGTCACTTCTCGGAACCGGAAATTGTAAAATTTGCGATACAGCGACCGCTGAGGTTGGTAGCCTCTCTTCAACTCTTTTAATTCGCAAAATATTACGATTAATTAAAAAATATGACATTTAAAAAAAAATTAATATGAAAACATATGACGTTTCAAAAACAAATTATAATTTTTTGTTGATGTACAGTTTTAAGAACCTTACCACTTATATAAAGATTTCAAAATATTAAATAAAACGATACCACTTATATAAAGATTACAAAATCTACATATAAATAAAACTCAATGTCCCATCTGTGTGTCTCCTTCTTTCTCGGTGATTCCTGAGTTGATCCTTTTGAAATTTGGAGAATGGACTAAGTGGAATTCAGCGGTCGTCATAGGCATATTTTTGTTATTAATCGAGCTCTAATTAACTTTATAAATTAATCAATTAATTGAAAATTTTCGTAGTGCAAACGAATATAGACCTTAATGTTCGTATCACCTGAGTATCAATCTTTTGAGTCTATATTCGTTTGACATGGTCTGGAGAGAATTCAGTCTCCATGTAATTTTGTGTAGTGGCAACAATGTGTTTTTCTTTCTGACAGTCCAATATATTGCGTTTTACTTTGGGATGTATAATACTTAATACGTTTTACTTATTACGTACTAAAATAATTGGTTGTTTAATTGGTACAGTCTATTTTATTGGCCATATTTTAATGTACATTAATGTAGACAGGTAATTATTTTTCCAAATTTTGGCGAGTATAATTTTTACAAGTCATTTTGAGGTTATGCACGAAATCTTATTTTTTCGTGTGGCTGAAACTTATTCGTTTCTCTTACGTTCGACGGTGATTACTTAATGATATTCGTTTTCTAGAATTCTAGCCGTTCGATTGGTCACGTGGTCTCCTGTCAAAACGTAATTTACGTCGTAATATTTTGTAGGTATACTTATATTTCTAATTCATATATATCTTCAAGTTATTCTATTTTGCCGTTGAAATGAATACATATTATATTTCCGCATTACATATTTCAAAGTTATATTTCTAAATAATATCGAATAGAGAAGAAATTAAATATCGTTTTACTTACGTATCATATCTATGTAATTTTAGGTTATGAAATTTCTGGGATTAAACATATTCAATGATAATTAAATTGCTTTCATGTTATTTCAAAGGATGATAGCGAAAATATAAAATATTGGACGTCGAAGCTCTACAAGAATATGAAGAAACTTGCTTCCGTAAGTATAATATAATATTTATATTTCTAATTCATAAATATATTTTCAGTTTATTCTATTTTGCCGTTTTCTTTATACGCATACTTTCGTCAGGGAAATTGTTACATTACCACAGCAACGGTAAGAAAGTTCTAATGATATACAATATGAATTACAATATGAATGAATGACACAATTCTTATGACTTTTTCCGTTTATTTCTAGGAAAATAAAGTAACAGATCAGAGATGGGACGAAAATTACCAATGCAGCGTGCAAAATAACTTCGTTAAAATGGAATTAGATCAGTCAAACAACGGATGATCAGTGAATTAGATGTACCCTGGAGTGGCGAATGAGAACCGGCTCATTTTCACATTACACATAAGCTATTTTTAGTAGTTTTCATTCATATATGAAAATTCCATTATTAATTTCAGGTAAGGTTTTTAAATTTACAGTTTATAGACAATAATTAAGCACACTCCCAAACGTGCCACCAATATATCTGAAATTTGTGTTGCTCGGGCTTTCACAGTAGCAGGTCGTCCGCCTGAAATATACTTCCTGCACGCCTCAGATGCATTGACAATCCGACAGACTTTAAATCTCACCTGAAAACCCACCTTTTCAAAATATCGCATAAAATGTTAACAACGGTTGTCTGTATATCAATAAACAATATTATATCACATTTGCACAAAACATTCATATGTTTAGAGAAACAAAACTCTTGATTTTGTTGTCCATGAAATTCACATCAGAGCCAATAAAGTAAGTTTCTACGATCGTGATTTCGCTGTTGTTACATGCACCTTTCATGACTAAAAACATTGTCAAAGCGCCCTTGAGGTGAGCTATTCACGAAAACGGCGATTATCAGTTCCGTAAGTTCAATGTTTATATTTTGGTATGTACAGGTTTAAATTTTGAATTAATTGGTTTATTTTGTTACATAAGAATATAGACAATTTATATGAAGGAGTCTGGTTGTAATGAATGCTTTTGTAAAATTTTTGTTATTTATTTAGCACAATCATAACTGCATTGATTAGCATAGTTTTTGGTAGTTATTTTTGCCGTTCAGGTAAAGTTTCTAAAATCTCCTACATATAATATTAACACATTTCCACGCAACTCTTGCAATGCTCGATCAAGAGCCTCGAGTATTTTTTTTAAATATACTGCTTAGTGAACACTTGGAATTCATTAATTGTATGGAAGTTGAAAATTTGCCATATGCGCCTCTTCGATGTCCGCCTTATGCCAATTCCAATATTTTTTTATTTTATTTCTAGGAAACAATATTAATTAATCAGAGATCGGAATGGAATCGGTCATATAGCAGGGACAACGGATGATAAGATGCACCCTGGAGTAGCGGGCGAGAAACAACTGGCAGAATTTTGAATGGTATTGCGCTATTTTATTAATGTTATTTAATTATTATGATTTTAATTAGTTATTTAAAATACAATTAATATGACATTTGATGAATTCAAACATAAAGGTGTTCTTTATACGCGTACTTTGGTCAGGGAAATATTAAAATTACCACAGCAACGATAAGAAAGTTCTAATGATATACAATATCAATTTATTCGTTTTACTTACGTGTCATTTTAGGTTATGACGTTTCGTTGTGTAATAATTAGTTAATTGGTATAATCTATTTTAATAATGTTATCTTAATGTAAAATTGTTCTGGCAGGGCGAAAATCTATATCTTTGGGATTAGATATTAAGTTTTGATAAAATAATTGCCTGGTTGTGAGAGACCACTGGTCTAATGGGGATATTTTTGTATTGGGATTGAAATTATTTTGATAATGAGCCATATTGGTGCATCTGCATGTTGCAATTCTTCTTTATTTTCCATTCCACTGAGTAATTCCAGCAGCACACATACCCAAATACACTATGAGTTACTTCAGCTGTTTTAGTTTTTCTCTGAAAACAAATGCTGTGATAGGTAAACATATCCTTATATGCAGCATTAGCTGCCTCAGTTAGAAGAGTCCAGTAATATTCCATTTTTGACCATTAAATTCTACATTATGCTGAGATTTAAAATATTCAAAGATAATTAAATTGCTTTCAGGTTATTTCATTTGCTTGAGGATGGGGAAGACAACGCAGAAGATAATGGATTGCGCATGTGCAGAGGATGGGGAAAACAACGCAGAAGATACTGGAATTCGCATGTCCAGAGGATGGATCCCACACTTCGATATATGCGTATCACAAGACAATGTTGTTATCTTTATGAACTAATTTGGAATGGTATGTACAGGTTTAAATTGGATTAATTGGTTTAATTCGTTACATAAGAATATAGACAATTTATGTTTACTACTCCATGATACATTCTCATCTGTCTTACCTTTCCTGTATTTGGGGCTTTATTACAAAGAAGAAAGCTAATGAGATTCAGGTGATCCAAAATCGGGCTGTTAGAAATATTTTCCGTCTACCGTGGTACACTCATGTAAGGGCCCTATATTCTCAGACGAAAATAATTCCATTTCAAATCCATCCAAAATTAGAGATCACTAAAACTATAATACAAATAATAAAGTCATCAACGCGCTCTAATACTCGACCAATATTCAATACGGACGTACACCAACATGATACGCGCTCACAGAATAAGAAGCATTGCGTTCAACTAGATTCGGTGTAAAATCCTTACAATTTATAGCCTCTACAGAATTTAATAAACTCCCTAATGATTTAATAATGATGTCGAACCAAAAACTTCAATCTGATCAACTTAAAAGTAATTTTTACATTACATTTTTACATTTTTACATTACACATAAGCTACTTTTAGTAGTTTTCATTCATATATGAAAATTCCATTATTAATTTCAGGTAAGGTTTTTAAATTTACAGTTTATAGACAATAATTAAGCACATTCCCAAACGTGCCACCTATATATCTGAATTTTGTGTTGCTCGGGCTTTCACAGTAGTAGGTTCGTCCGCCTGAAATATGCTTCCTGCACGCCTCAGATGCATTGACAATCCGACAGACTTCAAATATCACCTAAAAACCCACCTTTTCAAATTATCGCATAAAATGTTAACAACGGTTGTCTGTATATCAATAAACAATATTATATCACATTTGCACAAAACATTCATATGTTTAGAGAAACAAAATTCTTGATTTTGTTGTCCATGAAATTCACATCAGAGCCAATAAAGTAAGTTTCTACGATCGTGATTTCGCTGTTGTCACATGCACCTTTCATGACTAAAAACAATGTCAAAGCGCCCTTGAGGTGAGCTATTCACGAAAACGGCGATTATACAAATTAAACAAACAAACAAACCATCACGCCGTTTCCCCACAGGGGTAGGCAGAGAGAATGGACCATAACACTACTCTATCCTGGCAAACCTCTCTAGCTTCCTCCACATTCATACAACGAGTCATACACGCATGTCGATTCCTCCGACTTCTAACATGACCAACCTTTAAAATCTGATTAGTTTAATTAATTTGACAAATTAATCAAATTAATCAGATTAAAAGGTTTTATTAGTTTTATCGTTTTTGTAAAGAATTTTGACAGGTGTAGAAATAAATTTTTCATTTGTTCCAATGACAATTTGAATAATTTCTTCAATATTATTTTTAAGTTCTTGCTGGTTAAGTGCCTTACTACAGATAATTTAAAAAATGGTGGATACGTGTAACATAAATTAAATAAACACAAAAGTCCGGATCGTCCAAGTCAACATGTGCAACATCGAAAAAAACATTATGTGTTATTACATTATGTGCTAAATTAAAAAACAGTGGATACGTGGAACATATTATAAATTAAATAGACAATATGTGCACCGTCTAAAAAGAACATTTTGTGTAAAATTATTTTTATTTTGTTATTTTATTTTATATCATTGTATTTTATATTATTTGTTTTAGATTTATTTTGTGGGTGTTGGACGATCGAAGTGTGCGCGGGAGATGCCTATTGGTGGCGATGAGGTTCGCAACCCATCACACCGCGCCTCCCGCGGGGCGAAAAGAGAAGGATGGAGTGCCGCATCAGTAAAAGTGTGACAGTCCATTCTCTCTGCTTACACTTTCGGGGAGACGGCGTGATGGTTAGTTAGTTAGTTAGTTAATTTGACAAATTAGCCTAATTATTATTATTATTATTATGCATATAGCATGAACTGCCTTTTATATGAAGAATATCTTCAGCAAACAAGTGAAAAACAGTTGTAATTCATTCATTGTATGGAAATTTAAATTTTGCCTTATGCGCCTCTTCGGTGTCCGCCTTATGGCAATTCAAATATTTTTTTTTTTATTCCAGGGCCCAAAATTGATGAATCAAGGATCGGACCAAAGTTGCCGATGCAGCGTGTAAAATAACTAATGTTTAAATGGAATGGGATCGGTCATAAAGCAAGGACAACGGGTGATAAGATCTTCTGGCCTGGAGTGGCGAAAGAGAAACAGCTACACAAATTCTGGTAGATCACAAGCAAGATGGTCTGATGACATTAAACGAGTGGCAGGAGGTCAATGGCGCAGAGCGGCGAGGGATACAGTTGTGGAAGTCGGGAAGGGAGGCTTTTGTAGTATTATCATCTATATTACTATTCCACGCCAGCGGACTCGCAGTGCCGAAATCACGATCGTAGAAACTTACTTTATTGGTTCTGATGTGAATTTCATGGACAACAAAATCAAGAGTTTTGTTTCTTTAATATAATGAATGTTTTCTGCAAATGTGATATAATATTGTTTATTTGATTATTAAATTTCATATAAAATATTTAAAAAATAGTTTTTCAATTACATTAGTAATATGTATTCAAGTTTATAATTCACAGCGAGTTTGCTTGGATTGAAACTTTGTTTTAAAGATATAGACACACATTTTTGCATCCATACACATGGCATTTAATCCAATAAATAAACGAATTGTTATTGAACTTTAATTGTATTTGTTGAATATATATTGGGTTTATTTATGTACTCGAATTTAGCAATAGCGAAGCGTTGCCGGGTCAGCTAGTATTAAATAAAAAGCTAAGATGGCAGTGCACAATGGTGTTCTTGTGCCGACCCTTATGTATGGAAGTGAAACATGGAACTGGCAAAAGAAGGATGAAAGTAGAATAAATGCAGTAGAAATGAGATCTCTAAGAGGAATGTGTGACAAATCTGTATATGATAGAGTGACAAATGCAAGTATAAGAAGTGAATGTGTTGCGAATGAAAGTGTTATGAACTAAAAAAGGAAAGGGTCATTAAGATGGTTTGGACACATGGAAAGAATGAGTGAAGACAGAATGATAAAGAAGGTATATGTAAACGGCGTGAACGGAGCTAGAAATAGAGGAAGGCCGAGGAAAACGTGGCACGATCAAATCAATCAAATATTGAATGTCGGAGAAATCGACATGCGTGCATGACAAGATGTATGAATGTACAGGAAGCGAGAGAAGTATGTCAGGACAGAAAAGTGTGGCGTTCCATTCTTTTTGCCTACCCCTCCGGGGAGACGGCGTGATGGTAAGTTAGTTAGTTAGTTAAATAAAACGATGTTTTTGTCTGGCATCGACAGACTGGTCTGTCGAAACCACTCGCTGTCGAAATTAAGACAAAAGTGAATGTATTTATTAAAAAACATCGCTTTATTTAATTATTATTTAATATAAACTTCCATCAAGAGATTTTAGTAAAATCGTTAGATAATCATTCCTCTTCCTCTTCACTCTTCCTGATATCAGGATGTCTCAGGTTGTCTCAAGGATATAATATGGAAAAACAAGTAGGTATATGAGAACTGTCAGTAAGGTCAGAATATATAAAACCTGCGTAAGGCCTATACTGGCATATACCATTGAGACCAGAGCGGATACCTCAAGAACGAAGGCTAAGGTACGGGTGGCAGAGATGAGGACGCTGAGGATGATAGCAGGAAGGACTATTCGAGATAGGGTGAGATGGGGCAGACAACGCAAAAGATACTGGAATGCGCACGTGCGGAGGATGGATCCCACCAGAATCCCACACGCTATGGCGCATCAGATTCCTGCCGGCTATCGTCCCCCCGGAAGACCGCCGAAGAGATGAAATATGGTTGGGAGTCAACCTCCCAAGAGAGCCAGAGTGATTTCAGGAACAGACCAAAGGTCTATAAGGAGACGAAGAAGAAGAAGATAAATCTTATAAGATAACATTTTCATAAAATGTGATGTAGAATCTTCCCCATTTGGAAAGTACCAACAATATTAAACAAATAACAATGTTTAAAAGGTTCATGTTTATCGTAGTTTCGAAAAAGTCGAGATATTTTTGACATTTAACAGCTGTCAGATGAGATCGGCCCCACATTTAATTCAACATTACGTCCTGGTAAACAGTGATTTCGAGACTGCATTGCCCCACCCCCTTTACAAAACAAAAGAATGCCACATCATTTGGACAACGAATCGCCTACTAAACGGAATAACTTCAGAGCGCTTCCGATCTCACTAATGATTGTTTAATTAGTATTATTTTTAAGAAAGCTAACATGATCTTAAAAATGAAACTGGTTATTACTTTTTATAAAAAAAAACTGGAACAACAAGATCAGAAAATATTAATTTATATTGTATCTGTTAAGTTGTATGTACCCTGAGGTTTCGACATAATTACTCTATTATTGATGTTTTTTATCGCATATAAAACATAATAACCAGTTGTACCCACAACGTAATGATGTGTTTCAAACGAACTGTTTGAATTTTTATTCGCAAATCAAATAGCTTTCTTCTTAATAGGTCTCTACGAAGATTAATATTTGTTTATCATTCGTTCGTAAAATACTTTTTCGACTCGAATTAACTAACCATCATGACGTTTTATCGGAGAGTTTTATTGTTTTACTACCAACAAACCTCTTTAGACTTATGCACCGTGAAATGTATGCTCGTTGATTTTTCAGACGTTCAGTATTTCCATGTTATATTTGGCCTTCCTCGACTTATTTTTCCATTCAAACTACTTGTATACATATTTTTAACCATTATTGCCTCGTCTGTTCGTTCTTAATTAATTATACTTAAGATCCATTCACCTGCCTTACATTCCTTCCTTATTTTCGTACGATATTCTATCATACCTTGTTTATCCGTACATTCTTCTTACCGATCTCATTTCTACGACATTTATTCTATGCTCTCCTTCTTCTACCAACTAAGAGCTTCACTTGTATTCATGATGAGATTAGATTATAATTATTTTGATATAGCTGAACATCTCCTAGACATGCAGTTTTATTTAAGTATAATTCTATAATAATAACAAGGCTACTTTGTTATGTTCAATTATATCCCGTTAAATCAACCGTTGCTGGATTTAAACTTGTATCCTCTGGCATACAGAGATTCAGCTCTAATGACTATTCATCTAACGTCTGTTGGAAACATTGTTGGGAATGTGATTTGGCGGTTGTTTTATGTGGAGGCTAGATGTGTAGCCTGGTTTGCTCCTTCGAAAAAGGGCGAGGGTCTATGCATGCAAACCGATTTCTGGCGTTTGTTATGACTCTTACCAGCATATCAGGCGTTATCTTGGCAATTTCTGCCTGGATGTTGGTCTTCAAATATTTTAGGGTCCCTGGACGGTTCACATAAACACGGGATTAAGTAAAACAAAACTTTAGGTATGTGTCTACATTATAATAAAACAAATAAAATTTTTAAAATTCTTACAATGGGTTTTATTAAGTTTTGAAAAAAAGGAAGTTATGCTGCCGCACCCTTGAACATCCGTTCGAAAAGTAGGCCTCAACGGCAAGCGCACGCTCCTCACTGTTCCAACGCATGATGCCGACTAAACTGTGTCGGGACAAAATTTTATAGTTTCGCCTCTCGAACGAGACCATTAGCGCACCGCTACGACATGAATCGACTGAATGGCGCGCATTTAAAAAAAGGAAGTTATGCTGCCGCACCCTGTATAATAATATTGTATTATTATTATGCGACGTATCGTAGAGAGAACCCTTAGAGATAGGATACCAAACGAAGAGATTCGCAAATCCTGAAAAATTTATGACATAGTGAGATGGACTAGGCAGAGAAGACGATTCTGGAGGGACCGCATCGAGAGGATGAATCCAGCGAGTATTCCTAAGATCGTGATGCACGAGATTTCAGAGGGCCGTCGACCATCAGGACGACCACCGAAGAGATGAAGAGAAGGTTGGTCGCCTTCATCACAGGAAGAAATATGATATCCTGCATAAACTGTATACAATAAGATGATCTACAATAATAATAATAAGAAGGAGCAATATCAATTTGTATGAGTGTAATATTTATAATAGTATTTTAACATTAATTAAGGATTGATCATACAATGATACGATCATTTGACCATCAATACGATATACATACATAGCTACCACTATTGATAATTGGCGATCCTATGGTACTGACAGTACATATATGTAATATTGTTAACAGCGTTTGACCATATATAAAACAATACAAAATTTTATTGGCCGAAACCATTCCATTTACGGGTAAAGTGAAGTCTGTTAAATCGTACCTACATATTTCATTTTGTTTCACGGGAGATGCCGATGCCAAGAGCAACATGTCACCTTAACGCATTGCAAACCGTACTAGGTTTTTAATTAATGCAAATGAAAACGTCAGTTTTCGAGAAGTTTTATTATATTTTATGGGAATGACATTTTTGTCAAAATATTTTTTAACTAATACGAAATAACTAATACGAATATGGATAATCAAATGATCTAACTGAAATCTCTCGATGAAAGTTCATTTTAAATAATAATGAAATAAAACGATGTTTTTTTTATAACTACTTCCACATTTGTCTTTATTTCGACAGCTATCGAAATAAAGAAAAATGTGGAAGTAGTTATAAAAAAAACATCGTTTTATTTAATTATTATATTTAATATGGAGTTTTACACCATTTTTAAATTTTAGGACAACAAACAATAAATACTAAGGTTTTTTTTTACATTTTCTTGAAATAACTGTTGTATCTTTTTGAATTTTGGTAATCAAAAACGACTGCTATGTCATCATAAATAATGTATATCTTACATGGGGAGAGCACGATACAGGAAATTGATTTCGGGGTGGGATTTTGCAGGATTGTAGCACCCTTTAAGAGTCGTCGGTAGTCAAAGTGCGCTTTATAAATTATCCAATTTATTATTATTATTATTATTATTAAAGTAAGAAAACGCAATAGCCAGCCAATTTCTGGGAAAAAAATCCATTAAACTTTTCACTCTTACACTACAAACAAACAAAAAAACCATCACGCCGTTTCCCTGCAGGGGTAGGCAGAGAGAATGTACCGCCACACTACTTTATCCTAGGAAACCTCTCTAGCTTCCTCCACATTCATACAACGAGTCATACAAGCACGTTGATTCCTCCGACTTCTAATATGACCAACCTTTAAAATTTGATTATTTGGTCATGCCATGTTTTCCTCGGTCTGCCTCGACTCCATTCACATCATAACGTATACTTTCTTAACCATTCTTTCTCCATCCATGCGTTCCATATGTCCGAACCATCGCAGCGATCCTTTCATAGTTTTGTTCATAATATCTTCTTCCGCTCTACATTCCTTTCTTATATCAGCATTTGAGATTCTGTCGTATATCGTTCTACCACACATACGTCTTAGGGACCTCATCTCTATCGCATTTATTCTGCTTTTATCCTTCTTCTGCTAGTTCCATGCTTCGCTTCCATACATTAGGGATGGGATCAGAACTCCATTGTGAACGACCGTTTTCGCTTTCATTGATAAATTCTTGTTACCAATAACTATTCTTACTATATTTTAGAAATATTACTTTAGTTACTGTCATATTATATTAGAAATATAAGATTCAATAGCTAGGTGGCTGTACGAAATTTGAAATATTCGATTTTTATTTGCAATACTTGTTTACAAATATGTATTTATCACGGTTTATATTCGGTTAAAATATCCGCACTCTTAATTCAAATTTAAAAAGGGAATGTTTTATCCTTCCTTCCTGACATCTGTAACCCCGTTCCAATTGTGGGTTTTTACACTTACCATGCCCGGTATACAATATTGCCCGTGAGGGGATATTCCGTACACTGCAAAGCTCCGAAGTTAATCGAGTTCATACACTCCACCAGAGCTGACGCGTCGCACGTAACCTAGCACAGAAAACATCGCGAATTCGCTAATAATCACCTGTTGGATCAAAAATATAATATGTGTTTCCCTCAAACTAAAAAATATAGTGATACATAAACGAATTATAAGACGTATGTCATTTTTTGTTTTAAATTATGTTATTTATACAAGTGAACTGAAGAAATAAGATTTTTATAAAAAATATATTTTAAATTATTTTAATAATTATAATTGCAGTGCTTTCACTTTTTATCTCGGATTTTTAATAAATTACAACAGTGTCTTTTTTTACTTTATCGAAGTTTGTCGAGAAAAATAGACTGTAAGTGATAAAAACTGTGTTTTAATTCATAAAAAAAAGATATTTCAGTGCTAATGACTAAAAAAAATTAAAAATATATTACCATATTTAAATAAATAATAATAAAATTTGTATACTATTTGTATATATATATATTTTAAATATTCTTAATTAATTTTGTAATTCGTTTTCTTAGCGTCTCACCCCTGGACAGACTAGTAACTAATTACAAATGTTTTTGTATTTACCTAAAATATGACTAGATTGGATTAATAATGATTCTACAAATAGTGAAAGTGATATTAATGTAGATAATCAGCAACCCAACAACTTATTTCGTTTATAAAAAAGAAAGTATTTGTATACTGTTACCAGTCTGTGGATGTTATAGAATTTGACGAAACTTGTATCAAAAATAGTACTTATGGATTTTTTTTACATATTTTAAGATAAGATTGTATTGTGTAATTCTAGATGGATTTCTTGAATAGAAAAAAAAAATCTTAAATTTTTTGCGATATTTGAAATAATATTTTTTTAAAGTTTAAATATGCTTTTAAGTGCGTAATAATAACTATGTAATTAAAGTGTTTTATAATTTATATTTACAATTTTTTAATTAGTTTTTGTTAAATTATTTTAATCTGTGATAAATAAAGTACAATTATTGTGATGACGCGTAAATAAAAGTTGTGTGAGGGTGCGTTGCGATGCTGTGCCAATCATTCACCATGCTTGGTCAAGGAGGGACCTTGTCCCACAGCTGCCTGACTGATCTGCTAGGAGTTGGTCTCACTACAGCCAGCTCTTGTCTGTTTCTCTGCCTAACCATATTCATCAAATGCATTGGTTATCAAGAGTGAGTAAACATTTTATTTATTTTATAAACTACAAATTATATTCGTATTTTTCTGGACCATGAGATTATGCAACCTGTATATTATATTGTATAATATATTATTGAATTATGATTAAGTGATTTTTATTTTGAACAATGTTGATAACTTTGTTAACAACACTTACTTTATTTAAAAAAATAAAATTTAAATACAGACATGTTTCGGGCACAGAAGCCTTTCATCAGTGTTTGTTGTATTTAGAAGAAATTCTTAGTGCAAGTGTTGCATCAAACGCCAAAATGTGTGAAAAGTGCAAAAAAGTGTTGTGAAAATATGTACAATGTTTCCAAAAAGTTATTCAAATGTGAATCCATAACAAAGTGATGGCGAATATTGAATAAAATCTTTTATTTTGTTTAGCATAGGCTATTTATAATATCATATATTGTATAATGGAAAACGAAGATAGCCCTGGTTAGAAAACCATCGGGAATAATTCAGTTGCAGCTTAACATCCCTGTTTAGAGCTGCAGTATCAAAAGTAAAAATAGCCACGATGTTGCCAACGTGATGAAATGAAACTAAACTGCACTGAAAGGAAAATCCTCCGTAGAATCCTCAAACCCATTAAGAATGTCTTACCATTCTTAATGGGTCATTCTTTATCTCCATGTCTTAACATGGAGATAAAGTTTCAACACAGACCTCTTCAATCTATACCAGGACTGTTTTTTCCCACTTTTGAGTTTATATTTCTCGACATGTTTCGAAGGCTTTACACCTTCATCACAGGGAGAACGATATAAACAGTTTACATCGTTATCCCGATGTTGAAGGTGTAAATCCTTCGAAACATGTCAAGAAAAATAAATTCAAAAGTAGAAAAAACACTGTTTTAATTCATAATAGATTCTTATTAAGAATATTCAATGCCTGTGCTGATTGACTTAAAATGACCTAACCAGGAGGTCACTTGAAATAATTGTTTTAACGTTATGAATGATAAATGGGTGTCGTGTGAAATTTAATATCTAAATGGGTTTTGGTGAAGGTCTCACTAAAGTTTAGGGATGCGCCCCCTAGAGACGTCACCTTGATAAATTACACTAAAGTTGATAGATTTAGCAAATTACCTTAAAAACTGTAATGTAATACTCCATCATTCATTTTGTTTAATTCTTCGCGTGTTCTCATTAATTTGGTTTATGTTTGTTTAAAAAGTATTAAGTGCTATTTAAAAAAAACACTGAATTTTTTATGAATAAATAAAAAATATTCACGAGTCTTAAAATGGTGGAGATGTAAAAATGGTATTATTTGGGTAATTAATTCACAATTATAGAATTTTTACGCGACGATCAAAGAAATATAATTGATTATTATTTTATTAGCTTTTTTTGTGTTGCAAAATTTGGGCTTTCAAAACAAAGTGTTGCCATAAATATCATAAATGTTGAACAAAACATACGTAACACAAAAAAGTTGGAAAAGATTTCTTAATATTTTATATTATTCATAGAATAAACTCTTTAGTTTAGAGATATATTTTATGGTCAATAGTCAATGTACTTATTTAGTTGTAGTGTATAATATTTTTTAAAAAATCCAGTTATTACTGTTCTGTATTAGATGCGTTGTAAAAAAAATTATAATAATTAATACATTTCTAATCCTAGTACGTATCACAATTTATTTTCATGAGATTGTCGCGATAGCTATTTCGCTAACCTATGTTTGTATTATCAGGTGTTACAATCAATTATTGTATTCGTTACAATAAACTAGTGTCAATGTGGGTTGGCGAAGCAGCTATCGAGACATATTTATAAAAATTGATAAATAAATTGTGTTGCGTATAATAAAAGTGTTTCAAAATTAAAACATTTGATAATGTGTTACAAAAAATGTTGTTTGTGATGATGCCAACATTGTTTGACGAAACAGCTGTCGCAACAATCTCATAAAAATACACTGTGAAACGGATTATCTTATAGAAAATAAAATTTAAAAAAGGGAGTAAGTTTTCTTGCTCCTTTCAAGTTCGTTTATTTCTTAATATATTTTTTAAATGCGATAAATTATTTATTATTTTTGTTATAAAGACATATCTATAGCAAATTAAATATACCAAAAATTTATATATCATACTTAACGCTAAATTGTATAATAGTGGTCTTTATATTATATAATATTTATGAACCAATTTTTTTTACTTACAGTTTAGAGTGTTCATCCAAAGACAAGATTAACTTAAAGATTTGAATAAATATTCATTATCATTCCAAAATTTCATAAAATGCATTTTGTTTTATTTTCATACACTCGTATATACAAAATTTAACATTTTTTCAATAAAGATTTTTTTCTTAAAAATTGTAAGCTCATTTTTGTTGCAAGCAATAAAATTAAATTAAACTAACTAACTAACTAACCATCACGCCGTCTCCCCGAAGGGGTAGGCAGAAAGAATGGACTGCCACACCTTTCTCTCCTGACATATTTCTCTCGATTCCTCAACATTCATACATCGTGTCATGCACGCGCGTCGATTTCTCTGACTCCTCACATGGCCGACATTCAATATTTGATTTATTTGATCGTGCCACGTTTTCCTCGGTCTTCCTCTATTTCTGGTACCATTTACATCATTAACATATAATTTTTTTACCATTCTTTCTTCATTCATTCTTTCCATATGTCCAAACCATCTTAATGATCCTTTCATTATTTTGTTCATGACACCATCATTCGCACCGCATTCACTTCTTATATTTTCATTCGACACTCTATCATACACAGAGTATCCACACATTCGTCTAAGAGATCTCATTTCTACTGCATTTATTCTACTTTCATCCTTCTTTTGCCAGTTCCATGCTTCGCTTCCATACATAAGGGTCGGTAGAAGAACACCATTGTGCACTGCCATTCTAGCTTTTTGGATAGGTTTTTGTTTGCGATGACAACTTTAAGTGCACCATTCACTTTGTTGCCTGCCCCAACCCTTCTTTCAATATCCCTCTCCACTCTCCCATCTCTTGTAAACATACTACCTAAATATACAAACTCAACTACTTGCTCCAAGTTTTCACCATTCACGCTAATGTTGCAGACTGTCGTGGTTTCTTCCTTTTCAAAAATCATTACCTTAAAATTAAATTAAATCGTCTAAAATAATAGAAAACAACGCTGATTTACGTATAATACATATGTTAAAACGAGTTTTGTTAACGGAATTTCAATGAATTGGTTAACAATATAAAGAAACATGTTTTTTACTTCGCTATTGCTCGGCATTAATGATATTTATGACCTCATGGTATTTTCAAATACCAAATTTGCAAAATAAAAAAACAATAAAACAATCATAAATCATGTTTCTTTGATCAGTGCATATTAATTCAAGAATTGTGGGCATAACTAGAAATTCAAAATTAAGTTATACATTTTTATTTGTGTTATTTATTAATAAAAAATGGTACAAAACATTGTTATTTTTAATAAAAACACTCTTTCATATAACATTTATATTTTATTATTTTAAATGCAAAAAAACAAAAAAATTTGAAAAAAAATTCTTTCATATTCGCCATAACTTTGTGTTGTGTGTGTTAAATGTTTATTTTTTGTATAATTTTTATACAACACACACTTTATTAAAAAAAAAAATTTAAATCATGTTTCGTCAAAAAAATTCGTGAATATTTTTTTTTTAAATATTTTTTATATTTATATAATATCAACGATGAAGGGCTTGTGTGTCCGAAACAACTTGCATGTTTATAGTGTTGTAATCGACCTTGCGTTAAAGACACACGCGTATAACTTGTTTATTATTACTTTAAGAATATTATAATATAACAATATGTATAAATGTATACATTAGTTATATAAGTTATCGAATTCACATTTCTGTGAAGCATAAAAATATTTTTTAAAAATTCGTGAACAAAAAAAATACACATACTTTTAAAATTTATATAATATCATTGATGAAGGGTTTGTATGTCCGAAACATGTTTGGTTTTTAATTAAATTTTTTTTAATAAAGTGTGTGTTGTATACAACGTATATAAAAAAGGATATTATTATTTATTTCGCCTTGCTATATAATAACATATTTCATATAAAACTTCTAGAAATTCCTACGTTTTCTTTTATACTAAACACTGGAAACGTTATGAGTATTGTTTTTTTTTTTTTTAATATTTATTATTGTTAAATACCTTTCGTCCTTTCCTTTAATATTGAAATCCTTGACCCGGATTATTTTTATAAATATCCTATTCGTGCAATAAATTCTTTGGATTCTTAAGATGACGTTAACTTTCATTCTCATCTAAAATTGACCAGATCGAAAAACAGGTTTAAGATTAGACTAGAGTTAATGGGTTTTTCCCGTGAGTCAGGCATCTCATCCAAAGTTCTTAACATGAATTCCTACGTATAAACATTATACCTACGGAATTCAGAAGCTCAATACCATTACAAAATGCAGATCTGCATAATATGAACATCTACACACTCGATAATTAAAAAGTATGAAAGCGTCTCTTTTCTTCAAGTTTTATTATAATTCTGGTCCCAACCCTTGGAAGCGAAGCATGGAACTGGCAGAAGAAAGATGAGAGCAGAATAAATGCGGTAGAGATAAGGTCCCTAAGACGTGTGTGGTAGAACGATGTACGACAGAATCTCAAATGCTGATATTAGAAAGGGTAGAGCGAAAGAAGGTATTATGAACAAAATTATGAAAGGATCGCTGCGTTGTTTCGGACATATGGTGCGCATGGGTGAAGAAAGAATGGTTAAAAAAGTATACATTAACGATGTAAATGGAGTACGGAGTCGAGGTAGACTGAGGAAAACACGGCATGACTAAATTAATAAAATTTTAAAGGTTGGTCATGTCAGAAGCCGGAAGAATCGAGGTGCGTGTATGACTCGCTGTATGAATGTGGAGGAATCTAGAAAGGTATGTCAGGATAGAGTAGTGTGGCGGTCCATTCTCTCTGCCTACCCCTGCGGGAAAACGGGGTGATGGTTTGTTGTTGTTGTTGTTGCTGTTTATTATAATTTACGAGAATGACATGTTTCGCCTTTCATATTATCATCATATTATGTTAGTTAGTTGTAACATATGTAAACGACATTTGATAATGTTTTAGAAAGGCAGAACATGTCATTCCTATTAATTATAATACTACTAAAAACCAGATGTTTTCATTATTATTAAATATATTTAATATGGAAATTTACAACCTTTTTTAAGAAACAAAATATTTAGTCACTAACTTACAACATCTACGTCTAAAACGATCGTCTCGCATTTTCATATTGTAGCGTAAACAGAATTACAAGAATTAGAAAGAATATTGGCGATGAGGTTCGCACCCCATCACACCACGTCTCCCACGGGGCAAAAAGAGCAGGATGGAGTGCCGCATCGGTTAAAGTGTAACTTTCTACTCACCCTTTCGGGGAACGGCTTCGGCGTGAAGGTTAGTTAGTAAACAGAAAGGATGATCCGTCACATTGTTCTTTCCTGGCATACTTCTCTAGTTTCCCTTTATTCATAAATTTTGATACGCACGTTCGTCGATTTTGAAACTTCAAAATTTGATCTGCCATGTTTTCCTCGACCTATCCCTTTGCGGTTCACTGCTTGTATATAACATTTTAATCATTCTTTCCTGATAAATCGTAAATTTATCGTCGTTTGCATATTTTTCTTAGAGATCTCGTTTCTAAGGTATTTATCATATTATCATACATTAGACACTAGAACTTCACTATGTACTGCCATATTGCATTCAGTCGATGTTTTTTCTATTTACAAAAATGACTTTAAATGCATCTCTATCCTTCGACTTATGTCTCCATTTTTCGATATCTTGTAAACATGCTTCCCAGAAATGTGAATTCGATAACTTATATAACTTATTTATACGTTTATATTATTATCTTATAATATTCTTGGAGTAATAATAAACAAGTTGAATTATTATAATAAACAAGTTATACTAGTGTCTTTTATCCAAGGTCGAGTTCAACACTATAAACATGCAAGATTAATTATTTGTTTACGACATGTGATATTAATTTATTTATTCGTTTCTGGTTTGCCTATGACTTGGATCAGGTTATAAAGGATTTTCCATCTTCTATTTTTAAACCAAACCACATTCCTTTCAATATCATATTAACTCATCTATTGTAAAGATGTTACTTTTGTAATACAATATTTTTATTTTTATGTTTTACTTTCATCAGAATAATTTAATAATAAATAATATTTAATTTTTTTTCTTTAATATTGATACGCGGCACCATCAAATCAATCAAATATTAAATGTCAGCCACTTGAGGAGTGGGAGAAATCGACGTGCGTGCATGACACGATGTATGTATATAGAGGTATCGAGAGAAGTATGTCAGGAAAGAACAATGTGGCGGTCTTTTTTAATGTCATTTTTTCTGCAACGTCTTTTATAGAGACGGCGTTATGATTAGTTAGTTAGTTTGTTAATATTTATTTGTTAAAATTACAATAAGATACTAAAAAAATAAATATCTGATTTGATGCAGAACCCATATTTCTAAAACTGCCATGACAAAACTCACCAAGATATGACAAGACTAAAATATATCTAACAAGACCAAGATGAGACTGGTTCGAACCCTTGTTTTTTTTTCATATTCCTATATAGTTGCGAGTCTTGGTCTATGCGTACATCGGATAGGTCCAAAATTGATGCTTTCGAGATGAGGTGCTGGTGGCGAATGCTGCGTATAACCTGAACGGCAAGAATCATAAACCAGTCGGTCATTGGCCAGCTGGGTATCGGGGCAAGATTCTCGGGGATGTGCTCTCAGAGAGTGTTAAAGTAATTTGGGCACATACATGTAGCTCGAAGAGATTAGAACAACCGTGAAAAGCTCATCATCATGGGCAAAGTGATCTCTCATTAGCTGCAGCCTAAAGACTGGCGGGTGACAGAAACTCCATTAAAATATTATACCATATTTTGTTCGTAAATTTTATGGTACAGAAAGCAATTTTATGGTACAGAAAGCAATTTTGTGGATCTGCAGAAAGCATATGACCGAGTTGATAGGAAAAAACTTTGGAAGGTCTTGGCCGAGTATGGAGTGGGCACAAAACTGATACGCGCGGTCGCATCCCTCTATGAGGGAAGCACCGCTTGTGTCAGGGTTAATGGGGCTGTCACATCTTGGTTTGACATCACCAAAGGTATCAAACAGGGTTGTGTGATGTCCCCGTGGTTGTTCAATCTATACTTGGACAAGTTATGAAAGAACTTGAAGGCATAGACGCTGGTGCTAAGATGAATTGTTTGTCAGTCAGCTGTTTGTTATATGCAGACGATGCTGTGTTAATCGCTGACAGTAAAGACAATTTGCAAGTCTTAGTGGCAAGGATGTATGAGGCATGCAATAAGAGTGACTTGGTGATGAATGTGGCTAAATCTAAAGTGATGGTTTTCGAGAAAGAAGAATGTATGACGATTTGTGATATAAGTGTGATGGGCGAGAAATTGGAGCAAGTTACTGAATTTACGTATCTGGGAAGCATGTTTACAAGAGACGAAAAAATGGAGAAAGACATCGAAAGGAGGGTTGGTGCTGGGAATAAAATAAATAGCGCACTCAAAGCCATTACTGCAAATAGAAATATATCCACAGAAGCAAAGATGGCAGTACACAATGGAGTTCTAGTGCCAACCCTCATGTATGGAAGTGAAGCTTGGAGCTGGCAAAAGAAGGATGAAAGCAGGATAAACACCGTAGAAATGAGATCACTAAGAAGAATGTGCGGGAAAACGTTGTATGATAGAATACCGAACGATGAAATAAGAAAGAAATGTAAGACAGATGACTGCATCATGAATAAAATTAAAAAAGGATCTCTGAGATGGTTCGGACATATGGAACGAATGGATGAGAGTAAAATGGTTAAAATGTTGTACACAAGCAGTGTGAGTGGGAATAGAAGCCGAGGACGACCGAGGAAAACATGGCATGACCAAATTAACCAATTACTAAAAGGCGGCCACATTCGAAGTCGGAATAATCGACGTGCGTGCATAGTGCGATGTATGAATGTGGAGGAAGCCCGAGAGGTGTGCCAGGACAGGCCAGTGTGGCGATCCATCTTCTCTGCCTACCCCTCCGGCGTGATGGTTAGTTAGTTAGTTAATTAGTTGTTCTTAAATCGCACAAAAATAACCGACTGTCTCTGGCTTACATTTCTTCCTTATTTCGTCATTCGGTATTCTATTGAAAATCGTTTTCTCACACATTATTCTCAGTGATCTTATTTCTACGGCATTAATCCTAATTTTATCCTTCTTTTGTCAGCTCCAAGCTTCATTGTTTATCTTAACAAACTATACCACGCTGACGTCCTGGTATACTCGTACATCGTAGAGCTCTGTGTTGAATCGTTTTCTCCATATCTGACCATCCTTAAGGGGTTCGAGGATTCTACGAAGGACTTTCTTTTCAAAAAACTTAAGTTTCGTTTTATAACTAACTAACTAACTAACCATCACGCCGTCTCCCCAAAGGGGTAGGCAAAAAATATATTTTTTTTACCATTCTTTCTTCATTCATTCTTTCCATATATCCAAACCGTATTAATGATTCTTTCATTATTTTATTTGAAAGGTAAATTAACTAACTAACTAACCATCACGACGTCTCCCCGAAGGGGTAGGCAGAAATAATGGACTGCCACACTTTTCTTTCCTGACATATTTCTCTCGCTTCCTCAACATTCATACATCGTGTCATGCACGCGCATCGATTTCTCTGACTCCTCACATGGCCGACATTCAATATTTGATTTATTTGATCGTGCCACGTTTTCTCAGTCTTCCTCTATTTCTGGTTCCATTTACAACGTTAACATAATTTTTTTACCATTCTTTCTTCATTCATTCTTTCCATATGTCCAAACCATCTTAATGATTTTCTCATTATTTTGTTCATAACACCATCATTCGCACCGCATTCACTTCTAATTCTAGTTTCTTTTTATCACGTTTGGTAAGTGTCCACGTCTCCGAGACAATGTTAAAACTGGTCTAATACTGGTTTAACCAAGTAAAAACTTAAACTAAAATGAGTAGGCACCCCATGGAGTACATATTCCCCGTCAAGAACGATGTCCAGAGACCCGACGGTAGCTCCACAGATGTGTGTGGGGAGGGGGGGGTACAGACATCCAAACCGTAAGCGTTATTTATTGCGGTGGACCAATTTAAATTCGGATGGTCCGCCTTATAATTTTCCATATACATTTCTAAGAGGGAATTCCAAATTTATCGGAAAGACCCCGGATAATTGAATGAACCACGACGCATAAATCAGGAATATTTCGAAAAGTCGAACGAGTGCTTAATTAAATGACTTGGTATCCAATAAATTGTATTCCATTAAGTTCCACCAAATAATTTATCGGGCTAAATAAATCTGAGTCAAATAATGAAATTCATCTCAATCTGCTATGTCGAGAGAAGATTGATAGTTTGAATAATGGGAATAAAAATGTATCTAGATTTTTACAGGGTTATTCAAAACGAATATATAATTTGAAAACTTTTTTAAATCATTGTATTTTCATACCACTATTTTGCCCCTTTCACAAACACATTTCGGAACACATAAGCTCTTCCTCAGTGTATAAATTCTCAGTTTAGTATATAAACTTCCTCAGTGTAGAATTGGTGTTAAAAATATTCAAATGTGAATCCACAACACAAAGTAATAACGAATACAGAAAGAAAAAATCATTATATGAAGTTGATATTTGAATGTTTTGACGAACCGAAACGAAATATCATTATTATAACATTAAAAACTTTCATATTTTCATTCATATGGGTCGATGCCTAGATTGCCTTAAAAGACGAGGCTTTTTCCCAACGATGGATTCATCTTTTGCCAGAAATATGGGAAAAGTGGCTTACGTTGGATAATATTTTGTTGGGTTTATTTTTTATTTTACCTTTCAAATAAAATAATGAAAGAATCATTAATTCGGTTTCGACATATGGAAAGAATAAATGAAGAATGAATGGTAAAAATATGTAAACGATGTAAATGGAACTAGAAATAGAAGAAGACTGAGGAAAACGTGGCACGCTCAAATAAATCAAATATTGAATTTCGGCCACGTGAGGAGTCAGAGAAATCGACGCGCGTGTATGACACGATGTATGAATGTAGAGGAAGCGAGAGAAATATGTCAGGAAAGAAAAGTGTGACAGTCCATTATTTTAGCCTACCCCTTCGGGGAAACGGCGTGATGATTAGTTAGTTAGTAGGTAAATAAATGCGATTTTCGTAAAAAAAAAACGGACCGAACTTTCCGGAACACCAAATATATATAATTTTTTTAATAATGTCGTCATCCTATTTTAAATTAACAAGTATAGGCTGCGACGTATCTACGCTGGCAAATTGTAAATAAAATTGACGATCAATTAAGATACATGTACAATATATGCGTAAATATGCATATGTTGGCCACGCGTTAATTTGCTTTATTTTTAAGGTAAACTATGTCGAATCTCCGATACATAAATAACTTGACCTAATGCGGAGAATAACCTCTTATGCGGAGTTGAAGAGAGTCGCCGAGGATCGAGCGGAGTGGAAGAGGAGATGCGTCGCCTTGCTGCAGACCAATCGCTAGATTGAGACCGGAGAGAGAGAACCTAACCTACTTAACTAGAGGTCGAAGTATAATAATTTTGAATTGACAAAATTCATTTACTGAAATTTATTTTCAGTTTTCTAAGATGTATTCCGACGTTCAAATATTAGATATCTGTCTATTATCTACATTCAGGCTACATATTTTAGAGAAATATATTACATTAATAATAAATTAATTACTCAGACAGCCGAACACGAGGAGCGAATATCGTTTTATTATATCAAAGTTATTTCTTCTTTCTTCGTTCCCTCATTATTGAGGGTCGTGATCTATGGAGCTGTCCATGGCTGAAACAAAACACCTACAATCTTCTCTGTTCTCCGCAGCCCACACCGCCGAGTAGAGGTTTCCCCCGGTCATCTAAATATTGTTTTACAAGTTACCCAACCCCTGGCAAAATGACCAAAGAAACTCAATACTCAGGCAGTTTCCCAAACAATATCAAAGTACCTACCCATTTATCGAAGAACTGTTTCACTGCAGAACACCTGTATACTGCGCGTGTACTATTATATTAGTATGCCTCATAACAATATGTGATTTTGTGTGTAATAATATCTTATTCCATTTTCAAATATATTTTTCTTCGCACGCTATAGACCAATAAGTAATTTACGGGCCTGCCTGTTACGTTGATACCGAACAATACATTATGTAATGTGGGTTCATAATGGGAGTTCCTTTGCGTCTTCAGACCTTTACACTCTTTTTATGTATCGGCCTACGTGTTATGCTACTGGTAGGATACACACTTGTGTTTCAATGGCATTCATTCATTACGGAAAGAATTGTTACAATAATAACAATATTATTATTTTGTTGAATCTCTAATCGCTAATCGAATAACCAAAATAATCATAATTTTTTCTGTTTTATTAACTTTTTAGTTTATTTTTCTCGGCATGTTACGAAGGTTATACACCTTCATCATTCAGATAACGATACAAACATAAATAATTATATCGTTCTCCAGTTAATGTAGGAGAGAATTTTTCCAAGTAAATCGAGAAAAATTAAATATGAAAAAAACTGATTAAAGGGTTATTTTAATTTAATCTAATGATTTTACTGAAATCATATGATGGCAGTTGAATTTAAATATTAATTAAATAAAACGATGTTTTGAAAACGACTTCTACTTTTGACTTTATTTCACAGGGACCGGTTTCGCCAAGCAAGCTGGCATCGACAAACCAATCTGTCTATGCCAGCTAGCCTAACGAAACCGGTCGCTGTCGAAATAAAGACAAAATTGGAAGTAATTATTAAAAAAAAAACATGTTTTGTAGTTCTATTATATTTCATTGATATTGTTTTTATACCTCCTCCCACATGCAGAACCAACTCCACTTTCAACATGCAGAACTAACTTGCATCTGGTGATGCCGGTGAGGAGAACAATCAAACTGCTGAACACGATCGCTTCGGAGATCGACGCCTTTCACATTAGTGAAAGTACGTTCAAAAGACAAATACTCTTGACTTTGGAGAGTATCTTGTATTTCTAAAGTCGAACCATCTCTCGTGCGTTCCTGGTATTATATATTATATTTTACCTGTTCTCAATAGATGCTTTGAACTAAAATTGTTGTTTGCAATATCTTTCTGATTTCTTCGATTTGATTTGATTTTAATACAATTAAACAATTCGTCATTATGAAATTATCGCAAATAGAAATATATCCACTGAAGCAAAGATGGCAGTGCACAATGGATTTCTAGTCCCGACCCTTATGAATGGAAGTGAGGCTTGGAGTTGGCAGAATAAGAATGAAAGTAGGATAAATGCCGTAGAAATCAGGTCGCTAAGAAAAAGTAGTGTGAATAGGAAAAAATCGAGGAAGGCCAAGGAAGACATGGCATGACCAAATTAATCAATTACTGAAAGGCGGCCATGTTCGAAGTAGGAACAATCGACAAGCGTGCATGTCATGTCACATGAATGTAGAAGAGGTGCGAGAATTATGCCAGGATAGAACAATGTGGCGATCCATCCTCTCTGCCAACCCCTGCGGAGAAACGGCGTAATGGTTAGTTAGTTAGTTAGTTAGTTTGTCATTTTGAAATTCCAGTATTAATTAATCCCTTACGTTCATCAAAAATAGATAAATACAAACGCTATCAAAAATGTTCAAAAGGAAAGTGTATCCAATAAAATAGGCAGATTATTTTTATTTTTTCCGTATACGGAGCGCAGTCGAGCGTTGTTTGTATTTACATCCTTCGTCCGTCCGAAATAATTGACGAAGGTTCGCCTTTCTCGGAAAATAAAACAGAATAAATATGTGACAAGTGAATCACGCCCGGGCTGGCGGCATGGCAGCCAAACAAGTGTGCGGGCCGCAGACGTGGGTAAACCGCCGAACGTCATTATCCCAGGGAAATAATGCTCTTGGAATGCTTTCTTCCAATTGCTTCGCTCGAATTAATCCCCCCGCTTTCCCTACGTGTAAATTGCTTTGGCCTATATTATTTATCGAGATTTAAGGTCACCGCGCACCTAACCTAACCTAACCTAATGGCGAGTACTGAAACAGGAGCCCGGCGCTATTTTAAGCTCCAGCGCTTCAAATCGTTTGTTTCAGCAGCACTCTCATAAATGATTTATTAACTTTACAACGGAGAGTTGCTTTAAATCTCGGCCTTTAGTAAATAATTTAAAAAAAAATTGTACATTGAAAAGGGTTAAGTTATAACCGAAATATGTCTGTGATAAGTGAAATAAATTATTTTTATTTTGTTATTTTATTTTATATCATTGTATTTTATATTACTTGTTTTAGATTTATTTTGTGGATGTTGGACGATCGAAGTGTGCGCGGGAGATGCCTATTGGTGGCGATGAGGTTCGCAACCCATCACACCGCGTCTCCCGCGGAGTGAAAAGAAAAGGATGGAGTGCCGCATCAGTAAAAGTGTGACAGTCCATTCTTTCTGCCTACCCTTTCGGGGAGATGGCGTGATGGTTAGTTAGTTAAGAGAAATAAAATGTTGTAAATAATAACTAACTAAAAAACTAACTAACCATCACGCCATTTCTACGGAGGGGTAGGCAGAGAGGATGGATCGCCACACTGCTCTGTCCTGGCATACCTCTCGGGATTCCTCTACCTTCATACATTATACCATGCACGCACGTCGATTATTCCGATGTGGCCGCTTTTAGTAATTGATTAATTTGGTCATGCCATGTTTTCCTTGGTCGTCCTCGGCTTCTTTTTCCACTCACGCTGCTTATGTACAACTTTTTAACCATTCTACTCTCATCCTTCCATATGTCCAAACTATCCGACAGCCTCTTTGTGATTGTGGCACTCCAGACCACAACACAAGCGTATCGCCACGCTCCTTCATTCCTCTCTCTTTCATCATGCTCTCAATGGGCGAGAAATTGGAGCAAGTTACCGAATTTACGTATCCGGGAAGCATGTTTTCAAGAGCCAGAAAAATGGAGAAAGACATCGAAAGAAGGGTTGGTGCTGGGAATAAAATAAATGGCGTACTCAAAGTCATTATTGCAAATAGAAATATATCCACAGAAGCAAAGATGGCAGTACACAATGGAGTTCTAGTGCCAACCCTAATGTATGGAAGCGAAGCTTGGAGCTGGCAAAAGAAGGATGAAAGCAGGATAAACGCCGTAGAAATGAGATCACTAAGAAGAATGTGCGAGAAAACGTTGTATGATAGAATACCGAACGATGAAATAAGAGAGAAATGTAAGGTATATGACTGCATCATGGATAAAATTAAAAAAAGGATCCCTGAGATGGTTTGGACATATGGAACGAATGGATGAGAGAAGAATGGTTAAAATGTTGTATACAAGCAGCTTGAGTGGAAAATGAAGCCGAGGACGACCGAGGAAAACATGGCATGACCAAATTAATCAATTACTAAAAGGCGACCACATTCGAAGTCGGAATAATCGACGTGCGTGAATGGTACGATGTATGAATGCAGAGGATCCCGAGAGGTATGCCAGGACAGAGCATTGTGGCGATCCATCCTCTCTGCGTACCCCTCCGGGGATGATGATGGGGTGATGGTTAGTTAGTTAGTATTTTTTATCTTAAAAAAAAGTTGTAATACCAAATGCAGTTATATTTATTCAAATATGAATCCACAAAACAAAGTGATGACAAATAAAAGAAAGTTATTTTCATTAGATAATAAACGTTTTCTTGAATCCATAATTTGTTTAAAAAAATCTGTTATTTTTATATTATAATAAAATAAAAAAAACTGTTTCTTTACAATGCGAGAAACAAAGTATTAAACAATTATTTTGGGAGTAATTTGAAAATAGGAGTACGTCTAAACATGGTATTAAATTCCAAGTTTATGTAATGATCTCTTCTCATTTGAAAAACTAAATAAATAGATGACTGAGTTAAGAAGTCACCCTCAAATACCGAAGACATTCATTCTTTAAAAAGAAAAGTGAAATTAATATTTTTCATGTATTTTAGAATTTTACTATCCACAATTTAATTTATTCTTCAAGTAAAATGCAATAAATATAAAGCTTTAAAATTAGTTTTCGCGACCTTCGAGCATTGACCTTTCGAGAAGTAAAATTTCTTTCTTGAAGTTTCAAGAAGGAACCTTCCCCGGACGATATTTTATTTCTTTTATGGAGCTCTGAAGACTTCTCGTTTCAATGCGAGGCACTTAAGAATATATTACCCTGTTTCAGGAAAGCATGAAGCCTCCGGGTAACATTTCTCTGGATTGAAATTAAAGTTTCAACCCTTCGTCGAAATTATCTGCAATTTGTAATCCCACGAAAGAAGTTAAGAAGAATTTATAAAATTATTTCTGAAAAATATATACGCCGAGGACATCATCGTTGGCGCCCTATTTTATTTATTAAAAAAACGTGATGTTAATCCCTCTTTCGTTGATTAATAAAACAAGAGTTTTGAGTCACCTTTATGTTGATTAAAAAGAGGTTTTGATGATTCTTTGTTAATTAATTAAATCGTGTTTTTGATTGCTTTTTAAATGAAAAAATAAAGGGATTAATTAACTTTTAGATTAATAAAATTTTGTGTTTTTATCGCTAGTGGAGAGATTTGGAAATGGAGTGATAAGTAAAGCCGCAAATAGAGTATCAACATGTAATCCATCTCCAGGAAGACCACCCAAAAGATAACGAGACAGCTGGACATCACGAGCACTTTCAGCTTCCTACAAAAGCACGCTGTGTTCTCATTTAACCGTTGTCTTCAACATACTTTTGGTCCTGACAGTGTTCGCCGTGAAGTCGAACGTGAAAGTTAGAAAGGTCTTATATTTGAGTCATGAAGGGGAAACAGATACCACTTCCTTCGGATGATAATCATGGGAAAAATAAAGAGACGCCGGGGAGTTGGCAGAAGCGAGCTATCCTGGCTGCGAAATATATGAGAGTAGACAGAAATGAACAGATTTGAGAACCTGTTCCAAGTGGCGCAGAACAGAGATGCTTTCAATGTAGTGATTGCCAACGTTAGGGGGACCTGACATAGCACCAGAAGAAATAAAATAAGAAGAAGTGCCCTCCATCGCCTCAATGCCATAAGTGAGGACAAGTCTTTTATTTACGTAATGTAGACGACCTTCGTGGTAGAGTGGTAAGAGCTCTGACTGTCAAACCAGAATGTCCCGGGTTCGATTCCCGGTGATGGCAGTATGAATGACATACTGTCTATGGTCTGGTGTAGAATTCACGTGACAATAAAAAGACGATAGATTAGCTACCTATCGCATGTCACGAGAATCTATATTCTACTTAAAGTGCCCTGTCAGGTCCCCCCGACGTTGGCGATCACTCTGTTAAACTCTTCCCCATCCTGCGCTATCCGGAATAGCTCCTCCACAGTTTCGATTCCCGTTCATTCCATCACATTGCGCAGCCAAGAGATCCGCCTTCTCCCTGCCCCCCTGCGGCCCTCCACTTTTCAGCATGCAGCAGGCAACATTTCTCTCCTTGTAGAACGTGACCCAGATATGAAATGTTGCGGACTTTGATCAATGTCAGCAGCTCTCTATTTACTTATCTTACGAGAATCTATTATATATAATAGCTAAAAAACAAACAAATCATATACAGTAAATGGGTAACTACCTTTTGTATACACAAAAAAAGGTTTTATACAATAGTAAGATGTGTCTAAGTGATGTGTTGATTGCCGTTTGAGATGGATACCATACAAATGAAATGCAGCCAGACTAATGAACCAATATGTGTTAACACCGGATACATCTGCCCTTGTCACACTTAGGGGAGGCATCACGTATGCACACCGTAACTCAATGTCCAAGTGACGTAACGCGTGTAATAAAACCCGCAATTCTAGAACATCCGACTTTATTGCCACACTCAAGTGTTCTGTGTGCAGAGCAACAAAATGGCATCCGGGATGGGCCATTTAATGTGATTGGTATTGCCAAAACTTTTATTCCTAAGTTGCTAGTAAAGTCCACAATTTTAGATGTAAAGTTTTTACGCAGCGGATCGCATGATGGGCAATAAAACGTATAGAACTATGGGTAAAGTTTTCAAAATCTACTTTATATGTTAATTATATACGTATCCGAATTGTTATCATCCCAAATAATCACAAAATATTGACAATTCAATATTTTTCCGATTTAATTTCGCAACTGTAATATATCTAATTTAAAAAAAAAGTGTGTGTAGCTACTTATGTACGTACGTAAGAAGTTATACTACTTTGGCGTAACTAAACAAAAAATAATATTCGAAATTACCCCACTAAAATATGACGGTTCTTAAGTGCTATTTTACATTTTTACGACTAACTTCATTCGTGTCTTGTTTCATGAAAAGTAAGTAGCTTCCGTACTACGACAAATGCTGAACCATTTGCATAGAATCGTATTTATTAAAACAAGGCACTCTTACGTTTTTAAATAAAGAATCGAATTAAATTGCTTTCCATAAATATGATATACTCCAGATTATTTTAAGACCAGGAAAACATGAGACAGGGCAGAATATCTACGAGTAGAAAAGCATTCTATCGTGATGAACTTTTAAGTAATGAGGACTTAATTTTTTTTTAACTACTTCCACATTTGTCTTTATTTCGACAGCGACCGGTTTCGCCAGACTCGCTGGCATCGATCACATATTCTATGATTATAAAATCTTTTAAATTCAAAGTCAATGGGATATAATGTCGTTACATCTTTACTCAATTTTATTTTATATTTATTAATATGATTTTTATTTTTGACTTCCTCTGTCCATCTTCACTTCTCTATCTCGTTTCATAAGAGTTTCATGTACTGATTGTCTTTAATTTTCATTAAAATTTAACAGGAGGTGTACCCATTGATAGATACACAGATCACGACCCTCAATGAGGAAACGAAGAAGAAGAAAAAAACCCATTGAAAATTTTATGAATCGGAAATAAAACATTACAGACATTTATTTAGACTGGGTCCAGTCTGTCGATGCCAGCGAGCCTGGCGTAACCGGTCGCTGTCGAAATAAAGACAAAAGTGGAAGTAGTTAAATAACATCGTTTTATTTAATTATTATTTAAAATGAACTTCCATCAAGAGATTTCAGTAAAATCATTTGATTGTCTTAAAATTATAATATTTTATGCAAGTATTAAAATATTTATACGAATTTACCCTCGCATACAAGAAATTAACGTTGGATTCCCAGCGTCCATTATGAATAAAGTATTGCACTTAAAGTTAACAATTAATTAAACTAAACAAATAAACATTCTAACACTCTCTGCTTTTGTTCGTAGTACAAACATTTATATACGGGATGTAACTGAGATTTAAATATGTATGAGAATTATTAATTATTTTTAACTCATTGGTTGTGGAATTTGTACATGCTTTAAAAATTAAAAAAAAATGCAATAAACTCCGTCTTGCTGCTCGCGAAATCTGATGCTACAGATGTGATGGATGATGTGGATCCATTGGTCGGAACACATCCAAAACAGCGATGTACTGAGAAGGGCCGGAGAAACGAGTTAAATACTTAAAAGGATTTCCCAATAACGAGCAAACTGGATAGGCCCTATAGGCACCCAGGTCTGTTTATTACTATCGCAGAGGGAATAGTTAAGGGAAGAAACTCCAGAGGCCGCCCAATAAACACCTACAGATATATGGACCAAGTGATAAAAGACATGCGCTGTTGCAGCTACACAAAGATGAGACGACTGGCTGGAGACAGAATTGAGTGAGGCATGTCGCAGACCAATCCGCAGGATTGTAAATTGTAACCATTAAGAAAAAGAACTACCAATTTCTTCTATGTTCGCCATACTTTGTGTTGTAGATGTTTAATTTTGTCTTTTTCTTTTTTATATATCGCACCGTGAGTGTAAAACCGAATTAAGTGCAAATATACATTTTAGAGATATGGGAGTTTAAAGGTTTCATATTGCTTGGAAGAACTGTTTTTTTTTTAATAAACCAATGATTTTCGGTTTATAGTAATATACCTATAAACCGAAAATCATTGGTTTATTTGAAAAAAAAAGTTTTTCCAAGCAATATGAAACCTTTAAACTCCCATATCTCCAAAATATATATTTGCACTTAATTCGGTTTTACACTCACGGTGCGATATATACAACTTTGTATGTACAACACTAACTTTAAAAAAAAAAAAAAAATTAAATATCAGACATATTTCGATAACCCGCTCCTTCCCCAGTGATTTTATAAAATTGTTTACAAATATCTAGATAGGCGGTGGTCCTCTCGTGTGAGACCCCTGACCGCTGCGGGTCTCCGCACTTTTTTGTAATATTTCTTAACCTATATTTAAGATTAGTTACATTTATATTTGTAAATAATTTTATAATATTCTAAATATCTTTATAATATCACTGAGGAAGGACCGTGTTGTCCGAAACATGTCTGATATTTTTTTTTTAAGGTTAGTGTTGTATGTACAAAATATATAAAAAAGAAAAAGACAAATAGAACTACCAATATTTGAAAAATATATTTGGTCACGTTGATTTTTAAATAAACAAGTTATCACATTTATTTTCACTGTAATTGCAAATGGTTTAGACCATGGGTCGGCAACCTGCGGCCCGCGGGCCGCATGCGGCCCGCGAGACATCTTGGTGCGGCCCGCGAGATTCTCGCCGCAACGCACATGACGGACGATATTATACACAATCGAGTGAAAGGAAGCGAGAAAGGGAGCGAAGAAATAGTGAAGTTGGAGCGAAGGGGGAGCGGGGGGAAAGAGAAGGAAGGCAAGAACGCCACACGCACCTCGCATCATTCCGCTGTCGACCGCCAGTAACACTACTCGTTCGCTCGCGCTGCGCTAACTACCCACCCACGCGGCGTTTACATTCGCTGCAAGTTTTATTTTTTTATAAAATCTGTTTTGTGAATTCTCTTAGTGTTTTTGGTAAGTACCTACCTACTGCATGATAATAATATTATTCCTAAGATTACAAGTAATGAATATAACAATGCAATATTAAAGTATCCATGAGTTTACGACAGTTTAAAAAAAAATTACAATGATAAACTTTTTAAGACGAGGTGCACTATGAATGTAATATTTTTATAAGCCTGAAAAACTCCATACACATTAAAAATAGCTTCCGAGAAAAAATAAATACCGCCAACGGGACTCGAAGTTACAATTGCCTTTTCTACAAAAAAATAAAATTGGTAGGTTCAGGTGAAAAAATTAATAAGAAATAATTGTTGAAAAAAAAAAGCAATGACTGTTGAATGAATAAATACTTGTATGTTACATATTTAGTTATTTGGCGGAATGGGAATAAGCCGACGTTGCTCAATGGCGAGAGCATCTGACCGGCAATCAGAAGGCTGCGGGTTCGAGTCCCGTCGGCGTTATTTATTCTTTCTCGGCAGATATTTTCAATGCGTATGGAGTTTTTCAGGCTAATAATTATTGCTTTTAAAATTTTCACAACGATAGTATTTGTTTACTCGTCAATAAAGGTGTACTTTAGGTATACTTGACATAAATTTTACGATTTTGTTTTTCGAATAAAAATATTGCTCACTGGGGGAGTATTTATTTAAGGATTTTATATAGGACAAAACTATGACTCTTTCCGTAAAAATAATTACATATTTTTATGTTTTTGTATTGTTACAGATTTATACACCCAAGATGGCTTCTAAAAAAAGGAAGATCGTTGATGAAAGACGGATTTTTAATGAAGCATGGACAAATTTATATTTTTTTATCGAATTTAAAGAAAAACCACTATGTATTATCTGTCAAAAGAGTATTTCCGTAGTAAAGGAATATAACCTGAAGCGACATTATGATATTGAGCACAAAACTAAATTTCAGTGTCTTGAAGGGGAATCTCGAAAAAACAAAATCATTAACTTGAAATCGTCACTCAAAAATCAGCAGAATACCTTTAAAGTTGTAACAGACAAAAGCGAATCAGCTGTTCGTGCCAGCTACAAAGTAGCAGAGATAATTGCAAAGCATTGTCGCCCATTTACTGACAGTGAACTTGTAAAAGATTGTGTCTTAGCTATCGCGGAGGAAGTATGCCCGGAACAGAAAAAAATGTTTGAAAACGTTAGTCTCTCTGCTAGAACTTGCACCAGACGCACTGAAGACTTGGGTGCTAACTTGCGTGAACAACTTAAGGATAAAGCGCAGTATTTTACTTACTTCTCTCTTGCGATGGACGAAAGTACGGACGTGTCGGATACGGCACAATTCCTTATATTTGTACGAGGAATTGACGAAAACTTTTCTGTTTATGAGGAGTTATTAAAAATGTGCAGTCTCGAAGGAACTACAAAGGGAGAGGATTTATTTCACCACTTGGACCAAGCTCTGATTTCGTGTGGCTTGAGCTGGGATAAATTAACTAGCATCACCACGGACGGCGGAAAAAATATGATCGGTCATAATAAAGGTGTTGTCGGAAGAGTCAACAGCAAACTGCAAGAGTTTGGATCGGAAGTTCCATTTACATTTCACTGTATTGTCCATCAAGAAGCATTGTGTTGCAAAGTTTTATCGTGGAAAGAAATAATGGATACCGTTGTATCTGCTATTAATTTTATAAGAAAAAATGGGCTTACTCACCGCCAGTTCCAAAAGTTTTTGGAAGATGTAGAAGCTGAATATGGTGAAGTGATGTATTACTGTGAAGTAAGATGGCTAAGCCGAGGAGCAGTACTTCAACGATTTTTTTATTTGAGGAAAGAAATTTGTAACTTTATGGAGATGAAAGGAAAGGCAATACATGAACTTTCCAACCACCAGTGGGTTGTAGATCTTGGGTTTTTAACTGATTTGACTGCCGAACTGAATATACTCAATACACGTTTACAGGGGAAAAATAAATTGATATGCAATATGTATTCAGATGTTAAATCATTTGAAATGAAACTAACATTATTTATCGAGCATATCGATGAAAGTAAACTCGATCATTTTCCAAATTGCAAGAAAGCAGTAGAAGAAGCTGGAATGAATTTTGTTTGGCAAAATACTAAAATGAAAAGTGCATTAATGCAACTACAAACTGAGTTTGAAAACCGGTTTGCTGATTTCAAAAAGATCTCACGTAAGATGGAGATTTTCGAAAACCCCTTTGCAGTAGATATCGGTAATGTACCAAGCGATTTGCAAATCAACGTGATAGATTTGCAAAGTAATAACACACTTAAAATGGCTTTTAAGGAAAAAACTAATTTGGTGGATTTCTATGGGAGTTTGCCTTCTGAAAACTACAAGGATTTAAAAAGGTTTGCTCAGCAAATAATTACTATGTTTGGTAGTACATATATTTGTGAACAAACTTTTTCAATTCTGAATTATCGAAAAAACAAACACTGTTCTCGGTTATCGAATTCACATTTAGACGCAATACTACGCGTCTCTACTTCAAAAATGCAAGCTGATATTAAAAAACTTGCAAGTCAAATGCAATCATAAAAATCTCATTGATTTTATTAAATACAATAAATGTCGTTAAAATATACACTTAGCGTTTTATTTTTAAAACTAAAATATTTGTACATAAATATTGTATGTATACCTACTGCAAGTGCGGCCCGCACTGATCCCCATGAAAAATATTTGGCCCTTTTACAACAAAAGGTTGCCGACCCATGGTTTAGACCATTGAATTATTGTATTAAACTGATGTACATTTTAAAAAGTTATACCTAATTCAATGATTTTGGGATCAAATTCCGAATTAACTATATTCTGCTTTTGCCTATGGACGGAATACCCTGTATTGTTTCCTGGAAGGAGAATAATTATGAGCAGAGCTTTTGCAAAAGACAAAACATCGCGTTTGGAGACAATCAACTGAATGTGATTCTATCTCCCCCCGTTGACGATTTTGCCCCATTGTACCTCGGTGAGATTAATGTTTCGTGTACCCGGCACCTAAAACCTATACCATTAGCACAAAATTTCAGCGGAAAACTCTTCACAAAGAGATGTCGCCTGATAAGTGTTGAATACATTTTGATTTATGCCAACATATAAATGTTTTAAAAAGATATACGCATAAATTTTAACATGAATATTAAAAATACATTATTATAATTACAGCTATAAAACCATCATCATTAACAACATTTTTTAAATAGAAAGAGACTCCCACCTCTTCTTATCTGAAGCAATAAGACCCAACAGCACCCTTTCATCAGCTTCACTCATACAATCACTGGGTCCGTTTCCCGTTCATGCGGAATTAATGTTAAATATACTTTTGAGAAAACAAGAGGAACTCCAGGCCATATTTAATCTACAATATAATACATTAACCTCTATGCCCCACTCTCACGCAAAACAAGAAAAAAACATAAACAGTTGTCTACTCACTTTTGATAAATGGCCTTCTCCATCGTACACCATTGTCATTGAACTTGAGTCATCCTATGTTATGTTTCCTCATCAGACCAACGGTTTTCCTGCATATGCATAAATATATATAATAATTATAATTAGTAACGATAGATACTTATACTTATAAAGGTATGACGTATTTATTTCCCTATTTCGTTTTCCCTATATACTCGTTGCTTGAAATGTGGACCTACCGACGAATTGTCCATGTTTCATGGAGGGACCACGTTACAAATGAGGAGGTTCTCAGCAGAGTTGAAGAGAATAGGCACATGTTGAACATCATAGCGGAGAGGCGCGCGAGATGGATTGGTTATGTGTTGCGAAACGAATGTTTGCTGCATGATGTATTGGAGGGAATGGTCGGGGGATCGATTGGCAGAGGATGACCTAGACCAGATTTGCCGAGATATGGGCTGCACCTCTTATGCGGAGTTAAAGAGAGTTGCCGAGGACCGAGCGGAGTGGAAGAGGAAATGCTTCGCCTTGCTGCAGACCAATCTTTAGATTGAGACCGGAGAAAATATACTCATAAAGATATATTATATATTTCAATGATAGGGGCTGGTATGCAGCAAAGTCAAATATTTTTGCTGGTTCACGGGATGCCATTTGGGCCTGTAATGTAGTAGTTTCGCGTTGCTTTGCTCATTTTTTTATAAACAGGTTATTTGAACCCAATAACTGTATAAGTTATTGATAAGCTAGTCTATCGACATTTTTATTGTCACGTGAATTCTACCGTGAATATGTACATTATAATAGATTATTAATTTTTTTTTAGCATAAATGTTAATAATTAATATAAATGCCCTTGTAAGGCATCATCAAATGTCAGCATTTGATAATGCCTTAGAAGGACGAAACATGTCATTCCATAAAAAAACTTTATAAAACTCTTAGAATACAGATGTTTTCATTCATATTAATTATTAAATATGAAGTTTTACATCATTGTTCAAGAAAAAATAAACGTTTATTATAATTTTTGATTCACTTAAAGCATTAACACTGTGGAATTTCATAATGACATTTTTATATGTATTAAAACACTGTTTTCTCCACTTTTGAGTTTATTTTTCTCGGCATGTTTCGAAGGTTTTACACCTTCGAAACGTGTTATAAAAATAAACTGAAATGCGGAAAAAAGAATGTTTAATGTCATTTAAAAAATACCTGGTTTATTTAACCTAAATACAAACTAGTATGCTATGTATAAATTAAACATTAAGATGTAAAGGGTTGCTAATCTCATGCCAGTTACATACATACGATTTGCATGTTATAATTAAGTTACTGATTTAGTCAAATAGCTAAACTTTCAACAATGTAATTGTTACATTTAAAAACCGAATCGATACCCAATTAAAATGAAACAAAAAAAAAAAAAAAACTGCGAAAAGTTTAATTCTAATGATTCTGCTCCTAATAGTAGAATCATTAGAATTATCATAGTAGAATCATAAATGTGTCATTATAATTTTAGAGAACAATTGCAAAACACGTTGTTTTAACACAACTCCAGAGTTTTGAAAAAAAAACTATTATTTTCCAAAGAAGTTATTGGTCGGTTATCATAAAACATGTTGGTTTTAAAAAATAATTAAATATTATGAAAATACTAAGTGTTTTCAACAAAGATTAAAATAAAATAATTATGTTAAATTGTGTTTTAATTATTTTTAAATGCAATGTTGTCTGTCAAAATAATTATTAAAAAATCTATTATACTTATTTCAAATTCCCCTTGTATTTGAAAATATTATTAATGAATTATTTATATCAGCAGGAAAGGATTAAGTAGTCGAAAATTTACTGGACACTACTTCAGATACATCCTCATCATATTCCTCATAATCTTCCACGTCCTAGAGCTCGGAGAATCTCTGGTCACGCTCGAAAGGCGATCAGTCCCCATACTACAGTTTCTAGTTCCGGTGACTTCTGTGATAGCAATCATAGCAAATATCTTACTACACAATGCTATCGAGATCAAAGGTCTAAGATCTTTCATTGGATTCAACTTGGTTTTCTGGATAATGGAGATCATTTGGAGACTAATAAGATTGATTAATTTTATCTCTACTAACTTAAGCTGGAGATACGCAATATTCTCTCTAGCCGTAATGATTACTATCAATTTGGTCATGTTACTGTTTTGTGATGTCATCACATTATACATCGAGGTAAGGAAATTATTTTTATTTATTTATTTTTAAATTCAAATATTTAAAGTATGTTTTTGTTAGTATCTAAAATTATTATAAGTTTCACTGCTAGGGATTGTTTTTTATGCTGGTTCTTGGGATGCCCTTAAATGTGGAAGTTCCCCTTTGCTTTCCTCATTTTTGTGCACAACAGGTTATTTGAACCCAATTACTGTATACATTTTTTTTGCTATTAATTCAATGACTTGTAGCTAAAAGGCGGGCCACACTGTGGATAAACATCGGTTGTAAAGGACTTCTATTTCATTCTACGCCGGGTAAAATAATGCGAGGAAGAGAGATAAACGTACCATGTTTGGTTGTGCATGTTTGTTTGTTGCACATGGTACGTTTATCTCTCTTCCTCGCATTATTTTACCCGGCGTAGAATGAGATAGATAACTGTTTGAATAAACACGAATCCCTATGGATTTCACGTGTTTATGCGGTTTGTTTATCAGTGTGGCCCGCACTTAAGCTGTCGACATATTTTGTCACGTGAATTCCACCGTGAATATATACGTAATTAAAAAAAAGTTTTCGTGATAGAATCACCTCAAGGGCACATTGAGACGTATTTTAAATCGAAAAAATGTACATAAATTGAGTTTTGATTTGGGTAAGAAAGATGAAAAAAAAAATACAATCAATTTTTCAATAACCAACATTAATGTTTTAAGATGGTTTGAACGTGTGTAAAAAATGAATGAAGAAAGTGCCTTGTGACTTAAGCGAAAAAATATATTATATATATATATATAAAATTTAAACGCCGCCGCCCCTACTACGTGAAGAGTAGGAAAAGTCGACGCGCGTGCATAGAGCATGGTATATAGATGTTAAGAAATTCAGAAAATTGTCTGTATGAAGAGTGTGGCAATACATCCTCAAACATTGTAATATTTAATTAGTTAAAAAAAGTTTCTCATTTTTTATTTATTATTGTTTCTGAAACAATGATGTAAAACTTCATATTAAATAATTAATACGAATGAAATCAATGTATTGGGCTGCGACAATTGCTTTAATATCCGTATTCTGCTCCTTTAACGCGTGTATTAAAACAACAACGCGTTTGATTTTCGCTTAATGCCTTAGATTGACAAAACATGTTATTCACATAAACTTCTAGAAAAGAGAATTTTCATTCGTATTAAATAAATTTCTCAGCCTTTTTAAGACCACCACACCTTTTCAATTAAAAAATTCCCACACTACTTTTTACATAAAACATCTACGTATTAAACAACATGCGGATTCAGTTGGAGATACTAGTTTATTTAACATTTGGAATAACCCTGTATACCATAAAATACAATTGCTATTAACCATCTGAAAACCCATAATCTCCTCCACCCTCTCCCGAAACACTCTTCCCTAACGACTCTCGCTAAACGCCCCGACGATTAAATCCTCACTCATCTTAATTCATGGCAACACTTGAATCGGCGATTCAGTAAACAGTTCAGGTTTATTCGTTTCATTAATTCATAATGAAAAACGTTTCCCAAAAGCGGACCGTGAAAAAAATCAATACAATTCATTAATGAAAGTGTAAATAGGCGAAATCGTAATTTTGCGAGTTTGTAATATAATTATTGATGGCTGAGGTATTAGTTTTGTAAAACTCCATTATTAATTTATAATACTAAAGTTGTTTAGTGGTTTTACTTGGAATTTATTTATATAAATTGTGACAAATTTGTTTCGCCTTGCGAGGGTATTCTCAAACTGAACCTAATCGCCAAACAGTTAACTACTGTCAACATTACATATTGAACCTCAAAAATTCCTAGTAAGTCAGTTGTAAATTTAAATGTTACTGTATATCATTATGAATTGAACCTCAAAAATTCCTAGAAAATTCAGTTGTAATGTTACTGTTTATTATTATGTATTGAACCTCAAAAATTCCTAGATATTCAGCTGGAAATTTACCTATCACTGATCATTAGTTCTAAGAAAAACCCTAAAATTGTTTTATTTAACAACTCAAAAATTTGCATTACTTATGGTAGGTTAGTATGCCGTCGATAAAGATCACTAGAAAATTACTAATATGTATAAAGAAACGATAGTTTTCAAGGAGTTTTATTATAGTATTTATGTATGACATGCTAAGTAATTCCAGGAATTGTAATCCTATATTTTTCGGTCTTACATATTTATTAATTACTGTTAACATTTATTGAACTTTTTATTTATTTATATAATTTCATTTAGTATTCCCTAACATTGTCATAAAATTTGTTAACGAGTTCCAAGAAACACTTTCCAATTTTTCTGGACCTACCCAAATAATTATTTGTTAAACATGTATAAAGTCACATCAATTTTCGTTAATCTCCATATTCTGCTCCATTTACTAGTGTATATAAACTGCAACGAGTTGAAGTTTCGTCACATTTGATAATGCCTTAGAAGGGCGAAACATGTCATACATAAATAATAAAACTCCTTGAAAACTATCGTTTTTAATTTAATATGGAGTTTTACATCATTGTTCAAGAAACATTAAATCACTAGAAAACATAATTCTTTTGGTATATCTTAAACTGTCTATGGCAGGTTAGTATGCCGACTATAAAAATCACTAGAAAACATAATTCTTTTGATATATCTGAAATGTGTACTGAAGGTTAAGATGCCGACTATATAAGTAATTTTTAAAATCAATATGCGAACATAACACGAAGTAAGCAAACAATCATGTCGTGTGAATTTCCACGCGTGTGCAGCGTCCCTCTCAACCTTCAATCTATTTACGTCAACACACAATTAAAACTATCAGTATTAAAATTCCAACAACAATAATTGAAAAATCTATATTCTGTTGCTATATTTAGTGTCTTACTGCTGACTCTCCTTTCTTACGGGCCCTGAACACGCAGATTGCAACGTCCGGCTATTTAAGGAAATGGGTATGATTTGGTTAAGTAAGGTTTACGAACGAAATTTGCATAATCGAGCTATACCAAATGGGGTAATTCACCTAGGAGTTTATAAAGGAATGAAAGCAATGATATTTACTAATTAAAATACTGTTTTGCCCACTTAAAGTATTTTCATTTAGATGTTTCAACTATATTATACCTTCGAGATCGTTATAAACAAATAAAAATATTTTGAATAGAATGACGGCCTTGCTGCCACACCAAAAGTTCCGGGTTCGATACCCGGCGATGACCAAAAAAAATTCTGGCTTTGGTCTGGTAGAACTCACGTGATAATAAAAACGGTGATAGCCTAGCTACCTATCACATGTCATGAGAATCAATAGAAAAAAAATGTGTACAGTCTTCTTCAGCCTTATTCTCTCCACTACTGGATGCCTCTTCCATTTTCCTCCATTCGTCCCTGTCTTATTCCTTCCGCATCCAGGTCGTTCCAGCTATTCGGGCAATGTCTTCAGTGTCAGTGGGCAATCTTTTGTCGAATCCGAAAGCTTTGGTGCGACAGTCATAGCACTTGTCACTCGGCCACAAAGGTCGTCATATTATGTCTGTCATGTCAGCTGTTTCCCCGTCTTTTGGATTGCCTTTAAGTGCGAAATTTTATGAATACGGTACACATAATAAAACGCGATAAAAAAAAATGTGTTGTGTGTTCTATCACTCATTAACATCAAATATCTACTTGCAGCTTTCAACAAACAAATTTCACAACGAGATTAAAGTTCCACCTACTGAAAAATCCGAAAGTCCCCCCTGCTACAGGCATAATAAGGCAAATGCCTTTTCACAAATGACCTTCTGGTGGCTTAACTCTTTACTATGGAGAGGGAGTCAGGACCCCATAGAAATAGAGGATCTTGGGCCACTACCGCAAGAAGAATCGGCACGGACGCAGTTCAAGAGATTCAACGAAATTTACAATAGAGAACTGGTAAGTAAAACAAACATTTATTATATAGGGTCGAAGCACCAGTATTTGACCGCCCCCCAGTAAATGACCGTTGGTTAATAAAACAAAATATAATAAGAATTGCTCTATGTGTCCAGTCAAAAAACTTTAATCCCAAGAAACTATGACAAAAGAGGAAGGCAGAGACAACTGTTGGTAAGAAACAAAACTATCAGTTTTGAACTGTGCCTTGTCAAACGGTAAAAGTGCGTCTCCCCGTTGTTGTTCTGAGATTGTTAGTAGTTTTTTTATAAGGAAAGGTGTGGTAAGTGTTTTTTTTTTATGTTATTTCTTATGCAAATCTTTGAATATTTACATATTTTTATATGTTAGGGTGTTTCGTAATGTGACAATGTAACAAAATCTATGTATTGTATCAATATAACCTGAAGTGGTCAATTACTGGTGATTGTGCTATTTTTTTTTGAGAAATATTAATTTTAATAGTAATACTCATATTTCAATAAAAAAATTTAGAGAAGTCAATGTGTTTTTTATTGTTTTCTTTTATTTTGTACACTGAAATAATGAAATTAATGCCTTTAATGTGGATTTCAGTACAAGCTGAATCTTAAACGGTCATTCATTGGTGCTTTGACCCTAGTATAAACAATACTCCTTCCGAATGTTTAAATCAAATGTATTAATATAAAAAGAGTGTTTGTTTTTTTTGTATACAAATACTTGTAGACAAATACTGGATTTTTACCCATTGCGGGTTAATCATTTTTTTAAGGATTAATCGTATCTCAATAGAGACGAAGATGTATCTTAATAGATGGCTCTAGTATAGATGAACCTACCAACAGTGAAGTTATTAAAAAAATATTAATAACTTCACTGTTGTTCCAAAAATTTGTCAGACTTGGTGTCGTAAGAAGGGCGGAATGGTGAATGTTGTTAAACATTAAGTGATCGCTTAACCCAACCAATGACAGGTCATAAGTCCTGCAAAAGCCTCGACTACCATATTCCGTTTACAAATAATTTACATCTTCGTCTCTATTGAGATACTATTAATCCTTAAAAAGAGTGTATTTTAAATGTGATGGATTGATTTATAAACCACTTAATCAGATTTAGGCTTGAAGTTTCTATTATCTGTGCCATCCGTATATTTTAACATTGTAATTTTTAATACTTGCAATCCTTTTTTAAAATTTTTAATCGACTCTTAAGATATCTTAAGACACTAATTGGCTTAACAGTAATGTGAAATGGGCTTAGAAATTATGTTAATTTTATCACGTTCTACATGAAAAATTTAATTGTGTAAAGGTCGCCTTAAATATTATTGGCGAGATTTATGCTTGATCAAGGGTGTCAAACTCAAAAGTTAATTTGGGCCAAACAATCATATAAACGTAGCTTTATTTCGAATAATACATTAAAATAAACACATATAATAAACATATAGTCCGGATCGTCCAACTGACAACATGTGCACCATCTAAAAGAAAATTATGTGCTATTATTTTTTTTATATTGTTATTTTATTTTATATCATCGTATTTTATATTATTTGTTTTAAATTTATTTTGTGGACGTTGGACAATCGAAGTGTGCGCGGGAGAAGCCTATTGGTGGCGATGAGGTTCGTAACATCGCAACCCATCACACCGCGTCTCCCGCGGGGGCGAAGAGAAAAGTATGGAGTGCCGTATCGGTTAAAGTGTGGCAGTCCATTGTTTCTGCCTACCCCTTCGGGGATATATTGGCCGGGATTGACACCCCTGATGTACATCGTTTATTTTACAACTTATCGTAATCAAAATGTTAATGGAAATCTTGATAATGTCCTAAAAAGGTGAAACATATCAATCTTTAGAATTTCAAATTATTCTGTTTACATTTTAGATTATTTATCTTAGTATGATAGTTTAACTCATCAATGGTACTTGCAATATAATAAAACCTAGACAGTTAAAGAAAACACAGACAATTAATTGCTCAATATTAACTACACTACACCGGTGGGAAGAGCCATTAGTCTGCTGAACGCGGTCTCCTCGGAGATCGACGTCTTTCATGTTAGTGAAAGTACGTTCAGAAGGCAAATACTCTTAATTCTGGAGAGTATCCTGTCTTCCTAATGTTAAATCATCTCTTATGCGTTTCTGGTAGTATACTATACATAATATATTATTTTACCTGTTCTCGATAGATGCCTTCAAAATAAATTTAGTAATGTCTGTTGATGAAATAAACTGTTTGATTTGATTTGAAAAATATAACAATGTGATAAAAATAAAATACTCAATAAATCCAAAATATGTTAATTCGTTCACCACATATATTTTTTACATTTTATGTTTTTTTTAGCTAAACGCAAAATTACAGTACAGAAAACTGTCTTTATGGAAGTGTTTTTTCGAATTTATCTGGCCTAATTATTATTGGGGCGGACTGTACAAGCTGCTCGGAGACTGTGTCGGGTTAATCGGCCCTTTGGGGATATCCGTGATCATCGACTACACGGCCAAGTACGGGACATCGGCCCCCGCGGAGATAGGCAGCCTCCCGCCCACTGTGGACCAATTGTTCAGCAACGGGTACGTGATGGGAGCGCTCTTGTTCATATCCGCCATTGCTCAAGGGACGCTTTCGCAAAGCTCGTCTCATCTGGTGAACATCGAGGGGATTCGACTGAAGTCTGCCTTACAGGTACACCATTTCAATTCCATTACTCAAAACAGCAATTGAATTTCCCGTTTGTTATCAACCACATATCGCACGCTTAATAGTAAACTGACCGATTATGGTTTAGGTCATAATTGATTTAACATTAGACAGAGGTTTGTGTTGCATTCATCAACGTTATTCATCTATTCATAACGGTTATGAGGCTTGAAGTTAAATTTAGTTAGTTATTTATTTTTGTATATACATTTTAATAGCCTTTTAATATCTTAATGTTCCTGGATATTGATATTAAGTTTATTTATATAATTTATTAATTAATTCATATCATTTATGAAAGGAATGCTGCGTTGGTTCGGACATATGGAACGCATGGATGGAGAAAGAATGGTTAAGAAAGTTTATTTATTGATCATTTACCAAGTACATGGTTTTAATACCTCCCAACTGGGGTAACCCGTTCTAGGGAGGCATTCCTAGCACTCTATATAATTTTAACATATAATTTCTAAATTTAGGTAACAATGTTAACGCTATCCATTCGTACTTCGATAATCGTTCACAATGTTAACGCTATCCATTCGTACGTGTTTTTCGACTGTTTTTGTTAGAACACCGACTCATGTCAGATTGAGCAAAACTTGCTTTTTTTTAGTTAAGCCAGTGTTCTATTAGGCGTGCGATATGTGCACGTGGAAGATAATTCATAAACGAGAAAAAATAAGGTACAAGAAAGTACAAATGCGAAGAGATTGTATTCTACGAGTACAATTACCCTAAGCCTTAGACTATTATTATAGATTATATTAATGTACCTTCTGTGATCCGACGTCTCTTTTACAATCCTCAATAGCTTGTCCAGGTTGTCTTTATAGTGGTTACATTCCTGGGTCTGCCACAAGCCTTACTCTTTCACTCCATTTTCTCCTATCTTCAAACATTAATCTCTGTATAGCTACCACATCGCACGTTTCTGATCATTTGATCCAATAGACTTATCTTTGGCGACCTCTGCAGTTTCTGCCCTAAACCATTCCCTCCGGAGGTAATATGCGGGACTGGGTTACGACCTTTCTGGTTCGCTAGTTACTGAGCAATATTTTTAAAACATTTAGCTCGTTTCTCAGGATCTATCTTGCTGTTTTGAATGTGAACCAACCAATGGATCTGCATCATGCATCTCTAGTATAATATTTGCATAATGTTTGCACTTACTTTGGTCAATGGTCCATTCTCCACATTGTAATCAAAGGACTTGAATAGATTTTTCCTAACCCTAATATTAACGTTAGTTGATTAAAATATCTTTGACTTTTTATTGAAAGCTCTTGTGACATTCTGCACCCTACTTACAATATCTGCCTTTGAGCACCCATCTTGAAAATATCCATCTTTAAAAATATAACTAAATGCTTGACTCTGATTTAGAAATATCAATCATAATATCGTTATTGATTCATTTTACATGTAATATAATAAATTAATGTACATTTTCTCTTTAAATCACCTTTCGAAAACATTGTAAAAACTCCTTCCATCCTCAGAGAAATTTTAAAATTATAATGAAACAAAATCGGTACTTATATACGAAAAGAAAAAAGAGAAATTACGTCAAGGGGTGGGGTTAATAGTAATTTAGTTAGATTTATGAGAAAAGGGAAACAAATGAAATATTGGACTTGAAGTGAAGTTTATTTGGTTGTTTAAATAATTTGTTATTATTTTTTATTGTTATTTAAAGTTATATTTATTTTATTAAAGTATTGTGTAAAAATGGAAGGTGTGTCAGTAAGCTGTTTGTTGTATGCGGACGACGCTGTGCTACTTGCAGACAACGAGCACGAACTGCAAGCCCTGGTGTCTAGTATGTATGAGGTATGCAAGCGATACGATTTGATGATGAATGTGAATAAGTCTAAGGTAATGATTTTCGAAAAAAAAGGAAGCATGACAGTCTGCAACATTAGTGTAAACGGTGAAAATCTGGAACAAGTGGATTAATTTGTTTATTTAGGAAGTATGTTTACAAAGGATGGGAGGGTGGAGAAGGATATTGAAAGAAGGGTTGGGGCAGGCAACAGAATAAATGGTGCACTTAAAGTTGTCATCGCAAACAAAAGCCTATCCAAAAAAGCTAAGATGGCAGTGCACAATGGTGTTCTTGTGCCGACCCTTATGTATGGAAGTGAAGCATGGAACTGGCAAAAGAAGGATGAAAGTAGAATAAATGCAGTAGAAATGAGATCTCTAAGACGAATGTGTGGCAAATCTGTTTATGATAGAGTGACAAATTCAAGTATAAGATGTGAATGTGGTGCGAATGAAAGTGTTATGAACAAAATAAGGAAAGGGTCATTAAGATGGTTTGGACACATGGAAAGAATGAGTGAAGACAGAATGGTAAAGAAGGTATATGTAAACAGCGTGAACGGAGCTAGAAATAGAGGAAGGCCGAGGAAAACGTGGCACGATCAAATCAATCAAATATTGAATGTCGGTCACGTGAGGAGTCGGAAAAATCGACGTGCGTGCATGACAAGATGTATGAATGTAGAGGAAGCGAGAGACGTATGTCAGGACAGAACAGTGTGGCGTTTCATTCTTTCTGCCTACCCCTCCGGGGAGACGGCGTGATGGTAAGTTAGTTAGTTAGTTAGTTGTGTAAAATTTCATTTCTGCTATCTTTATTAAACGAATTTATGTTTATTTTCTGTTTCAGTCGTTGATTTATCACAAATATCTTCGAATGGCATTATGGTCATCTACCGAATCCTTGTCTCAAATACAGATCGAGGATCTGAATGAAACAAAGACAGAGCTATCAAAACGCAAATCTGTCGATATTAAAGGAAAGAAGATGTCGAGGGAAGAAGACGCAACAGATGGAGGAATCAGCACGAACCTTATGTCTGAAGACTCCTTCAACATTATGTCATTCATCTGGATTGGACATTACATTTGGGCCATTCCACTTAAAGTAAGGATTGTGTGGATCTCTATTTAAAAATAATTAATTAAATTTTATTTACTGAAGCATGGAACTGGCAAAAGAAAGATGAAAGTAGAATAAAAGCTTTAGAAATGAGAGCTCTTAGATGAATTTATGTTAAATCTGTAAATGACAGTGTCAAACCCGAATGGATTGCAAATGAAAGTATTATGAACAAAATAATTAAAGGATCAATTATATGGTTCGGACACATGGAAATAATGAATGAAGAAAGAATGGTAAAGAAAGTATATGTAAACGACGTAATCGGAACTAGAAATAGAAAAAAACCGAGGAAAACGTGGTATGATCAAACTAATCAAATATTAAATGTCGGAGAAATCGACAAGCATGCATGACACGATATATGAATGATGAAGAAGCGAGAGAAGTATGTCAGGAAATAACAGTGTGGCCATCCGCTCTTTCTGCTTACCCCTTCTAAAAGACGACGTGATGGTTAGTTAGTTAGAAAATTATATAAAAACTCACTAAGCTCGGCTTGGATGTTGCCACAGTTCCGGAATTCTCAAATTTGTTCACAAGCGTTCTTAACCCATTCATCGCCACGTGTTTTTAAAAACAGCGCGCCGGCGCCGGTACGCCACGTATTTTCTTCCAAACTATCGAAAAATAGCGATTTTGGTTTGTTAATATTTAAAAATATTCGTAGATGTCGTTGTGATAAAATCGGAATTAATTTTGAAATACTTCTTTCGAATATTGCGTAGCGCGCACAGCTACGCTTATGTCGATCATCGGGTTAATGTCCTAGGTGTTTTACACATTTACCACGATATTGACGTATATACTCGTACGCACGTTTCGTTAACACAACTAAGGATTTATTTTGTAAATATAAATCCAATATCTTCTTCTTCTTCTTCCTCAGCCTATTCCCGTTCAATATTGGACAAAGGCCTACTCCATTCGCTTCCATGTTATTCTGTCTTGTGCAGACTGCATCCAGGTTATTCATAACTTCTGTTCAGATCATCCTTCCACCGTAGTTGCGGCCGCCCTGAACTTCTCTTTGCCGTCCACGGTCTCCAAGTCAGCAGTCTTCTTGTCCACTTTTCATCGGAGCTTCTGGCTACGTGACATGCACATTGCCATTTTAGAGTCCACTATTTTCAAATTTCAGTCCAACAGGTCGTTTTGAACCCAATATACAATTTGTTTTTAGTTCTTATATTGATTCTCATGACATGTGACAGATAGCTAATCTATCATCACAAAATCAATCAAAATCAAAAGTGTGTCGATCACACTGCCATCGCCGAAATCGAACCCAGGACCTTCGATATGGTAATCTTATCACGATAGTAGCCTTACCACGAATGTTTTGGTGTGTAGTGTGCCATACGCACGCTGTCATAAGTCAATCTGTCAACAACCGTCAATTTTATAGCAGTTTTACATCGGTAACCTGCTACGAACGAAAAAATCATCCTGTATAAACAGAAGTTTCAAATAACCAACGTTATTTTTCAGTGTATTTTTATAAACAAATAATAACACAGAACCATTTTTAGATGCTTAATGAAGGGGATGTAATTTAAGTCCGGCGGGAGGGGTAATTGCTATTTAATTATTATTGTTGGGATAATGGGAACATAACGGTTATGAGGCTTGAAGTTAAATTTAGTTAGTTATTTATTTTTGTATATACATTTTATTAGCCTTTTAATCTCTTAATGTTCCTGGTTATTAATATTAAGTTTATTTATATCACTTATTAATTAATTTATATCATTTATGAAATGATCGCTGCGTTGGTTCGGACATATGGAACGCATGGATGGAGAAAGAATGGTTAAGAAAGTATACGTTAATGATGTAAATGGGGTACGGAGTCGAGGCAGACCGAGGAAAACATGACATGACCAAATTAATACAATTTTAAAGGCTGGTCATGTTAGAAGTCGGAGGAACCGACGTGCGTGTATGACTCGTTGTAAGAATGTGGAGGAAGCTAGAGAGGTTTGCCAGGATAGAGTAGTGTGGCGGTCCATTCTCTCTGCCTACCCCTGCGGGGAAACGGCGTGATGGTTTGTATTGTATTTATTAATTTTATATTTATAACAGTTTGTTTTTAAATTAAAGCTTATAAGTAGAAGTTGCTTAAAATGATTATCTATTGTAAATACTTTAAAAGAAATTTTTGGTATATTATGCCATTTTAGTCAACGTTGCTATCGACTATTGTTTACATGCAATTTACTTAACATTATATTACATATTTACGCTTTTCAGGTGATTATATAAAAAAGGGAGTTTAAAAAAAAACATTAAAAATAATAATTAAATAAAATGATGTTTTTTTATAACTACTTCCACATTTGTCTTTATTTCGACAGCGACCGGTTTCGCCAGGCTCGGTGGCATTGGCAGACAAGACCAGTCTGTGATAAAACGTAGTTCATATATTATTTTACAATAATGGTGGTGTTACCATCTGACGATGTCAACATAGGTTGACGAAACATCTGTCGCGAAAAACAAAAATACAATAATTGTGATACATAATACACAGTTTTTTTAATTGAACAGTGTATAGAAAAAAAAAAAACTTTTATTTAATTAATATTTAAAATGAAATTCCGTCAAGAGATTTCAGTTAATTAATTTGATTATCTTAAAAAATATTTTATATATTTTCTGATAAACTTAAGGCGTTAACACTGTGTAATTCGGAAATTTCGATTTTTTTATTAATTAAAACACGGTTTATTTCACTATTCAGTTTATTTTTCTCTATACGTTTTGAAGATTTTAGACCTTCATAATCGGGAGAACGATTTCTTTTTCGAAAACCTTTCAAAAATGTCAAGAAAAATATATTTAAAAATGGAAGAAACGTTGTTTTAATTCATGGAACACATTTTACTACTTTTGTTATTAATATATATCAAAGTTACTTTTGGTAGAAGCTCGAGACTGACGACTGTATGCAAATCAAATATAGTAATATTATAGTAATTTAATTAAATATAGATTAATTGATTGATGGGGCATTTATAATACTAAGTATAATTGTTATTTATAATTTGTATCAAAAAGATTACTAAGTATCAAATGTTTTAATTCGATTGTCAAGTTATTTTTGTAAATTATCTCCTAACAGAAACATATGTCATAAAGTGCTTACAATAATTAGCTTCTTGTTGTCAATGGCAAACAAATTTTATACGTCTTTTGGTTTATTTATCTCTCCTATTTTTCTTGCAATTGTGGTGAAAGGTTTGGCCGACTCTGTGACGTTTCCAGGTGCATCAGGTGTTATAGTTAACACCACACGTGGAGGTACCTTCCTTGCCGTATCCACCTATAAAAATAAGAAGCTCTTATATAAAATAACATAACTTAGATGGCAGAAATTAATTAAACTATTATAAATATTGTTATGTAAGCACACAATTGCGTTCTTGTAATGACCTTTATGTGTGGAAGTGAAACATAGAACTACCAAAAGAAGGATGAAATTAGAAAAAATGCAGTAGAAATGAGATCTCTTTTCAAAATCTGTGTATAATAGTGTCGAATAAAAATATTAGAAGTAAATGTTTTGCGAATGAGAGTGTGTTATAAACAAAATAATCAAAAGATCATTGAAAGAATGATTGAAGAAAGAGTGATATATGTTAACGATGTAGCACGATCGAATATATTAAATATTGAATGTCGGCCACGTGAGGAGTCTGAGAAATCGACGTACGCGCACGACACGATATATGAATGTTGGAGAACCGAGAGAAGTATGTCAGGAAAGAACACTGTGGCGGTCTATACTTTCTTCCTACCCTTTTGGAGAGACGGTGTGATGGTTAGTTAGTTAGATATGTTTGTAAAATGATGATTTAAATAATTATATTTCATTTTCGTTGATTATAAACTAAATACAAGAACGTTTGTTAAACATTTCCATCTTATTTCTTATGCTAGAGACATACTAATACTGAGATCAACACGTTTACTTATATTTGGGGGCATTAGTTGGAAATGTCTCAAGGATAATCCAATTAATTCCTATTAACTCTTAGCCCGCGGCTGTCACACACGTATGTGATTTCATACTGCAGACCCCTAACGCGGCTGTCACATACGTGTGTGATTTGCCTGAACCTAAGATTCAAACCACAATATCTTCCAACTTAAATATTCAAACCGAAAGTTTTTTGCATTAATACACAGCCCAATCTTCATACTATTGACATCTGTCCAAAAAATCTCAAAACGAAATAATATTTAATACAATATATGGATAAAAATCGGGAGACCTAAATTCGTCCTCATTCCTGTACTCAGTCGAAATGTATCGGTCTCTCGCTCGCGACGTGTGACGCAATATTCGCTCTATCTGTCCGCTCAGAGACGGCCCGTGATCATATTCTACCGTGAATTATTATTTACCCAATATTTGACAGTTCGATTAATTTGTTTTTTTATTAAATTTTATTGTGCTTCTTAGTGATATTCTGATGATTTTAAAGTTAATTATTATATTTTACATGCATTACCTAGACAGCCTAGATATATTTTATCGTTTTTCTACAGTGATGTGTACTCTGTGACCAGTAATTACTTTATTCTGTTGTTTTACAAATATGTTTTTTTGACATTGATTTTAATTAAATACGTACTGAATTTAAAAAAAAACAATATCGTTTTAGAGGTTTAAAAATAGTTTTTAAAATGGCTAGCCATAGAATGAGTGCAGAAGATATCGCTGCAGCAGTGGAGGACCTTGGATCAGATTTTGGGATGAGCGAAAGTGAAGACGATTTCCAAGCAAATTTGAGTGATATCGTGGAATCGGACGATGAAGAAAATACCAACTTTGCTGGTGAATCGTCATCACAAAGAATTTCGTCTCCTTGGGTTTCAGGTCCACATGTACCTGTAATTCACAATTTTAACTCCTTTTCTGGAGTAAACCCAAACGTTTCATTATCACTACAATCAATCGAACTTGATTTTTCGAACACTTTCTCAGTGAGGTTATAATGAATAAAATTTTGACCCAAATGAATTTGTTTCACACCTATGAAATAAATAGAAAAACCTTTGGAGATAAAGCCAGAGTAAAAAAGTGGGTCGATACATTCATACCTGAAATTCAATACAATTAGTGGAATTGACGAAATTAAAGACGTAATAAAAAGGTTTTAAGAATAATGTGCATTAGAACGCAATCCGTCATCCGCGGTCCGCCACTGCTCTCGTGTTATCCACACACATAACACACACCACCCAACGCAGCCGCACGTGAAACACCAACACATACGAAACACGGCGAAGTGGGTAAGAGATGGCATGATTTAAATGTTTATTATTTTACACATGGTATATTTTAATGAATAGTTCGTATATTTCTAATCTTAAGTGGATAATTGTTGATGTAAAAGGTTCGTAACTTATATATTTAACGGGTGTTGTGATAAAAAACGACACCTCCATCAGAAATAAGTGTTTAAAATAATAAATAAAAAATGTCAACAAAAAATCGAGAAAGTGACGCGTAGCTTATATGTTATGATTGATATTTTAACGCGGCCCAAGGGGTTCTTATTTATTGCGCGAGTAACACGAAATGCGATACGTCTACTATAATATAAATAACTTTCTGTGATAAAACGTAGTTGCCAAATTATTAAGTAAATTATGTAACGGTTTATTTTAGTACAAAACAAAACACAGCGAATTTGTATACAAAAAAAATATTTTAAAAATAACATGATAATAAATAATAATATAAAACACTGTAATTTCCACATTTTTGAGTTTGGTGACGATGTGTTTCAAAAGTTTTAAAACATAATTAACAAGAATACGATAAAAGCGTTTATATAATGTGCTTTATATAATTTCCTCTTCATATTGATTCTAAAGTAAATTCTAAGTACTTACATATATTGCATTGCTTTTTTTGTAATATAGATTTAATTTTTGCTTGATCTGTATATGATAGAGTGTCAAATGCAAAATATATGATGTGAATGTGGTGCGAATGAACGTATTATGAACAAAATAATGAAAGGGTCATTAAGATGCTTTGGACAAATGGAAAGAATGAATGAAGATAGATTCAATAAAATAATAATACACTTTTAATAATTTGTGTCTTCACCACTTTATTTGGTAACACCAACCGGTTTCGGTCCCGCCGGAGCTTCGTCAGGGTGAGAGAGTAAACAGTTTACTTTCTCACCCTAACGAAGTTACCAAATAAAGTGGTGTAGATACAAATTACTAAAAGTGTATTATTATTGTATTCAATAATGTCACATCACAAATTAAGTGCTTCATACGAAAGTTTGAAGATAGAATGGTGAAAAAAGTATATGTAAACGACGTGAACAGAGCTAGAAATTGAGGAAGGCCGACGAAAACGTGGCATGATGAAATCAATCTTATATAAAATGTCGGTCACGCGAGGAATTGATGAAATTGGACGTGCCTGCCGTGTATGTCAACACAGAACAATATGGCAGTCCATTATTTCTGCCTATCCCTCCGGGGAAACGGCGTGTTGCTTAGTTAGTTAGTTAAAATTATGAATTTCTTATCATTGTTTATCTTACATAGTTTTTATGAATTTTTTCAATTATATTGTTTTTTCAGATTACAATCCTGATGTTACTCTTGTACCTAAAACTGGGAGTAAGCGCCATTATCGGAGCAACAGTTTGCATATTCACAATGACCCCTTTACAATTTTATATCGGCAAAAAGATGTCGGCCAACTCTAAGATGACGGCCGAGAGGAGTGACGGGAGGATGATGAAGATTAATGAGGTGTTCCAGGGAATAAAGATCCTCAAGATGTACGGCTGGGAAACAATTTACGGATACAAGATCCTCGAAGCTCGGCACAAGGAGTTGGAACTTTTGAATAATGAATCCGTATATTGGGCGCTCATCAGTAAGTTGAAAGGGTTTTCTTAATAATGATTAATAGACAAAATCTTAAATAAACAATGTTCCAAATTCAATTTATAGAACACAACTTGACTATTAATTTAATTAATGCCTATTAACGGTATTTAACACGGACTTCACTAATGATGAGTTCAATTATTTATTGTTTCTTAAAAAATGATGTTATAAAAACTCCATAATAAATATTTAATACGAATAAAAACGAATGATTTCTAGATGTTTTATTATAGTCTATGGGGTTGATATGTTTCGCCTTTCTAAGGCATTATCATTGACATAATTGAAATTATTTAATCTACAACTATTATCATACTTTCATAAACAAACAAACCATCACGCATATGAATGAAAATGTTATTCGCATCATAGGATGTGAATGACATTTTTCGCCTATCTAAGGCATTATCAAATGTCACATTTCGTAATGCTTTAGACAGGCGAAACCTGTCATTCGCATAAAATGTAATAAAATTTCTAGAAAACAGACGTTTTCATTCGTATAAATTTTTTCATATAGATTTTTACATCACTGTTCAAGAAACAATATGTTAACGACATTTAAACGATATACAAAATACAAATAATTATTTCGATCATAAATTAAGTAAGAGTTGATAAATTAAGCAAGTATCAGCCCAGATAAAAGTTAAAAATGGGTGTGAGAAAAAAAATTAAACACTTTTCACCAACGTGTTTCGGACCGCAGACGTCCTTCCTTAGAGTAAATATTTTAAAAATAAAATATCACAGTATTGTAACTTATACACTAAATTAGAATTAGAGTTAACTTGAAGTAAAATTTATTTCGTGGTTTATAATCTATATACTCGTATATAAAACAAAGTCGTGTTAATTACACCATTTATAACTCAAGAACGGTTGGACCGAATATGATGATCTTTGTATTGTCTCCGTCCTGAATAGCAAAATAACTATTAAAACATGGGAAAAAATCGACCCGAGTGCATCCCATCCAGCAAATATAATATTATAGTTTTATAGAAAGTAATGCATAACATTAATTGTTTCTTAGGCGGTACGAATTTCGCCGGGTCAGCTAGTATTTTATATATTTTTTAATAGTTTTCCTAAGATTAATACGGAAGAAGAGAGAAGTAATCGTATAATTTTCTGACACGTTTTTTTTAACTTAAAAATTACTCAAAGGATACAAATAACATCAAATTTAAAATTTAAAACATTTAGATCAGATAAAATCCGTCAGATATTTTTTTAGGTCAAAGTAAAAGCAATACGAATACCTTGTTTATGCATTTTTATACTAAAATGTAGAGAAAGTTATTGATTTCGAAGTTCTCCGTAATACTGATTTTCCCGAAGAAAAATTACAACCAATTTTTCACAGCAGCTACACGGAAAATTCATTTCGTTTTCGGGAAAAACACCTGTTTACTCTTGTAATCGTGCGTCAATAGAATACATTTAGAAAACTCTCGTGTTTGATGTTGCGGATTTTTTTCTGTCAACTTTTAAATGATGGCAAAAAGCATTTTTCAAAATGAATGAAAAACCCACTCGCGGGAAAAACAATCACAATTTTCACTGGAAGGCTTTTGTTTACCAACCGCGTGACTTGAGCGTTGAAAAGTCACGTTTTAACAGAGCTTTCGTATGTACAAAACATTTTAATATAATCACGTGTGCACGTGGTTTTACATGCGCTCATATTTTTGCTGAATTTTGAATTTTGCGAGATAGGTACGTGGGTATTTCAAATAAAATTACGTCCATATTTAGGTACTACGAGTACCTAATCTACTTTATAATCGCAAATGGAATAAATATTCCTAAAAAGAAAGTAAACATTTTGAAAATTCAAATCTTATCACATATAAATAAATTAATAAATGTTTGAAAGAATTCAGTATTTTATAATTAACAACTAGTGTTTTGTAACACCTGATGATATCGATTGGCGAAACAGCTGTCGCGACATTCTCAAACAGTGTATAATAAAACAAAATGATATTATAACAGTGTTGTTGATTTAATAGTTAATTACATATATTATTTAAATTTTGGGAATGCTCAGTAAAAAATATCGATTTGCGATCATGATATTCTGGAATATTTAGATTCTGTAGAAGAATTTCAGAATAATAAAGTATCTAAACTATTTTTCTTACCCTTCAGAGAAAGGTGCAGATGATCACTTTTTTCAATAACTTATTTACTTCTTTATATAAAATATTTAAAAAAAATAAGATAAAAAAATAATAATAAAAAAAAAATAAAAAAAACAGAAAGGTTTTTTATAAATTCATCAGAAATGTAATTATTTAGTACATATGGACAAGAAATTCGATATTTTGTTTATTATTAAATACGCAACAATACTAACTACAAGTATTGTTTGAATTATTTGATATACAAAGTTAGAAATTTATTAAATATTTGGTCCCATCGGTTTAGCTCCAAGCTGACCTTCATCGGGGTAAAATTTTGTCAAAACTAAACGTTTGATAATGCCTTAGAAGGGCGAAACATGTCATTTCCATAAAATATAATAAAACTTCTAGAAAACTAACGTTATCATTCGTATTAATTATTTAATATGGAGTTTTCCATCATTGTTCAGGAAACAATAAATAAATATTTAAGTGTTTAATTTATTTATAAAAATGTCACATCACAAACAAAACAAAGCTTGTTTTGTTACCCTGATGAATCTCCACTAGGAGCAAAACCGGTTGGTTATGATAGCATGTATTTTTATTTTAAAGAAAAAACAAGGATTTAAATCGATGGCATTAGAAATAATTACAAAATTTCCCATGTGAGCATAAATAGCTAACAATTATGAAGAACCATTCAGATCTTGTGAATCCAAATCCCGTGTATCAGAAACCTAGCGTTTTGCCACCTGTGAATGTGAAATTTGAATATATATTATAACAACAACAATAACACTTTTGGACAAAAAATTTCGAGTGGCATCTACGAAAATTGTATAATCATAAACATTGTATTTTTATGATCTTTCACATCGTTTGACTAAAGATCTTCCGTGCGACAAAAAAGGGCAATTTTCTTCTCGACTGCCCGCCTTCCATTATTCTGCAAAGATATGGGCAGGTTTCCAAGACAAATTTTAAAATATCACAATCATAAATAACTTCCCCATACGCGAATCCTTGTATTATAAAAGCGTATCAAGATATTTTCATAATGTGAAATAGGTCCCGTAATTTCTCGGATAATGAATAAAGATTTCTTTTCTTACTGGAAGTAACAATGGATGAAAAATTACCTTGCTTTCAATTTAATATTTTAACGACATTTTTGACAATTAATCCAGAAAAGGCTGTGAACATTTTAAATAATGATTTTGTTAAAGTGGGTTATAAATAACATTTCTTATCAAGTAATGAAATGTATTTTTATAATAAATATAAAGGGCTAGAAAATGACAAAACTACAAAATAAAACAAGGAATAAAACTAAATATAATTAATGTCTTTTTTTACAACATACAACTATAATTGAACTTTCTACCACATTTTTATCGAAAAACACATTTTTTATTTTATCAAAAAGAGGTGAATTTGATTGACAGCATCACAGGCTTTTCCTAAATAATCTCCTAAAGATTTCAGAAAAATAATTATTTTTCACACATTTTTTTTTACAAATACCGTAACATGTGCTATTTCCATACAGATTATATAAAAATATAAAATAATTGTATTGATTGTTGAAGTTTTTGTTTTGTAAAACTCCATTATAATTATTATAATAATAAACGCGAATGTTTAATGGTTTTGGCAGTTTGAAAATGCCCTCGCAAGGCGAAACAAATTTGTAACTGCTATTTATATAAGTAATTATATGAATTAAATCAAGTAAAATAATTAAACATTCGCGTTTATTATTATAATAATAAAATAATTGGCTTATTTGTTGTTCGTTTGGCAAATTTTTTTTTACGAGATGTGATTCATTTGTTTCATTATTTGTTTCAGCATTCTTGACACACGCTTCTTCCGTCCTTATCACCCTCGTTACATTCGGTCTATATTTCCTGCTGGAAGAAGACCAAATGACTCCTGCAAACGTGTTCGCTGGATTGGCGCTATTCAACCAGCTTACTGTGCCATTGTTCATATTCCCTGTCACCGTTCCAATAGTCATTTCAGCACTGGTAAGTTACAAATTAATAGGAATCAAAATGTAATCTAAATAGAGATATGAAACGCTCTTATGAGCCGATCCTAGAATGCAACACCTAGAGCAAGCTTCATAATAAATGACTGAATATGAAACTTAGACAGAGAATATTGAAGTGTTATAACTAGTACGTTTTGTTATATGGTTCAGAAACCTGGACTCTGAAAGTGCATCATATGAACCGGTTAGAGGCATTTCAAATGTGACCATGCATTATATATTGTGGACAGATTTTATCAGCAATTCAGAAGTCCGGAGTGGAGTTCATTGTAGCAGAGAATTGTTAAAATGTATTAAAATCCCTACAATTTCTTATCTGAGTCACATCTTGCGTGGAGACAGATATGGGATCCTTCAACTTATGTTAATGAAAAAAATTAAAGTACGATGTGATGCTGGCCGAAGGTCAACGTCGTGGCTTCATAACATTAAATACTGGACCGGAATCAGGAGTGTGGAGGAGTTATTCCGGGAAATGCAAGACAGAGAAGCTTTTGCAGAAATGATGGCCAACGTCAGGAAAATCTGATATGGCATACGAAAAATAATTCAAGTGAACTCATTTGACTAACGTATGATATGTACAATGTGTTAACTTGAGGCCAAAATGAAGATGTATTTTAAGGTGAAGTAGTTAAGCCAGTGCTTTGCTGGTAAGACTGTAATAACCGCTCTTTTCAACAGAACTGTTGAGAAAATCGATTTATTTCATGTCATATAGGGGAAGTTAAAAAAAAACTAATATTTTTATATATAAACATAATAATATCATTTTTTTTACCATTCTGCACGATTAATTTATTTGGCTTATATTTAGCTTGCGTTTTAAATATTTATTCAAAATAAATTTAAAGGCTAATGCATTTTTTTAAAGAATAAACCACATTTTCTCTCATCGGAAAATCGTCAGGATAATAAAAAAAATTATAACTTAGCAATTTTGTTACCCTGACGACCCGCGATTCTAAAAAAAAACAAATAAAATAGCTATCCAAATAAATAAAAATTGAAGCAGTCCTTAAAAACACAACTATTATATATTTAATTTTTCGTTATTGTAAGTTAAAAAATAACAGAGGTTAATTTTATTAGTGATGACACATCACAAAATTAACTATTCATACTAAATAATATAGATTTATTCAACTTTATTTGAAAATAATATTTTATCAGTGATTTATGGCATCCGCGTTAATAAAATTAATATGTGAGTAAACGTAATTTGTTCTATGCATAACTAAAAAAGAATGCACTTAATGTTTTACCGCGTAAATTATTCATCGTTATCTATACATTGTAATCATTTTTTAGATTAAAGTAAATAAAGGAATACTCATTGTTTACATAATATTATTTTAAATTAAGATATATAATCTAGAATTAAGATAATCGCATTTTATATTATTTCCTGTTGCTTATACAATGATATGAAAATCTTTATTATATAAATTTATCCACTTCTGGACAAAGACCTCCTCCATTCGCTTCCACTCCACTCTGTCTTGTGCAGTCTGCATCCAGGTTATTTCGGCATACCTGTTAAGGTCATCATTCCACTGTTGTTGCGGTCGGCCTGCACTTATCTTTGCAGTCCACGGTCTCCAAGTCACCAGTATTTTTGCCCATTGCCACTCTAGAGTCGCTACCCGGTGGATGATGTCATTGTCCGTGACCTTTGTTTTTTCTCCCAACGAATCGTTTCTGACTCTGTCTCTTAGGCTTATTCCTACAATGGCTATTTCCATGGTTCTTTGGGTGACTCATAGTTTCTCGGCACTTTGTTTGGACAACGTTACAGTTTCGAAAATAATATTATGTAATTGGCAACAACCATGTTTTACTCGATATAAATGTTTTTACTCAATATCTATGTTTTACTCAATTCAAATTATCATACCCTGATATAAATATTGTAAACAACATATTTTTTTATTGAAATGATATAGCCCTAATAAGGCAAACATGATCACGGTGATGGCACTTTATTTGGCCCCAAATTTAAGTCTTAGAAAATATAATATATCTAGAAAACACACGTTTTCATCAATATTATTTATACTTACTTACTTATCAGCCGTCTGTCGTCTACTCCTTGCATAGACCTCTCCCAAAGCACGCAACTACCCCCAATCCATCGCGACTCTCATCCAACCAGGTCCAGATATATAGCATCGTTATAACATCATCGGTCTAGTGGGCAGGAGGAATTACACGTCCCTGTAAAAAGGTTAAACTCTTGTATTTCAGTCAATAAATCAAATGAAAATGTGAAATAAATCCATATATTAATAATTATTTCAAACATTGAATTCTAAATGTTTATTTTATTAATTAAGGGTTTATATCACGTGGCCCACCGCTACGTAACGATGTATAAAATAAATAAAGAAAAACGATTCATTCACAAAATTTATCATCACCATAACAATGCCTGGGACAATCTTCCTGCATACCTCAAGTGCATTGAGAATCCGTCAGATTTTAGATCGAGACTCAAAACGCACATTTTCAAATTATTATATCCGGATGTAAATGTTGACCGACTACGTCAGGTGCAGCCCTAATACTAAACATGTTTATTATTAACTAGTTCATAAAATAGAGCATTTTCTACAGCGCCCTTGAAATGATTGAATCATAAAAATGGTGCTCTATAAATCATCCAATTTATTATATTTGCAAATACTGGCGTAGAATCATTCAAGGCGGGAAAGGTGACATGTTTTTTGTATTTTGATTGATACGCAAACAAAAAGCATCTAATATAAAGAGTCATCCAATAAGGACGGGTTGATGTTGACAGGCTGTGGCGGTCATGGTGTTTTACCGGTGTCTGTTAAATCTATTGTTTATTGTTCGATCACTGATGCCAAATCACCATGGTAAGTTACACTATTGAGTAGCATGTCCAAATGATAAAACTTTATTATCAAAATAAGTTGTGAGTGCAAACGTTGCGCCCATTTTACGGCAGATGCGGTGGCCCTTCAAAGTCGACTCTTCATCGTTTGGTGGCTAAATTCGAGACAACTGGTTCGGTAAACAATCAGCCAACACTGATACGTGAAAAAAACACCAGATCGGCAGAGTGTGCAAGAGAACCAGTCAATTCTTTGCCGTGCACAAGAACTCGGCCTTTCGTGGACTTTCGCGGCCTTTCGTGGAAAATCATATTTAGCGACGAGGCGCATTTTTTATGAATAGCTGTAAAAAAAAAATAATTTCGTGAATACCTGTCACACAGCTTGTTTTATTCCATTTCAACATCGACCCGTCCTTATTGGATGACCCTTTATAACAATAACAAGAAAAACAACTGAAATAATAAGAAATTAGACACCACAATCAAATGGGTACCAAATTCATAAAACTGGCAGTGCAATACTTATGTGGCACCTATCAATGAGATTGATAACCACTGAGTAAAATAAAATAATACTACAAAATAAACAAAAACTCCACTAATTCAATAATCCACAATCAAATGTAACGTACTTACCTTCATCTGTACAGAAGGGTGTGTCACAACCAATAATGTGTGGTAAATAAAATTCAAATAAATAATAATGGCTCATAGCCCCAAAATGACACAAATTCATACGATTATGAAATAACTTTCACGTGCTTATTTGGTGGATTAATACTCGTACTTTTGCAGCACTTATCACTTTGTTATTAAACTATTATATGTATACTGTTTGTCGCGGGTATTGTGCAGAATGGTGAAGGGTTTATGTGCATAATTGTGAAGAGTTCACGCGTATACCACAAACGTCAACAATCCGACATGTTTGACAGTTGACAGATGCTTTAATATTTGGGTATTCTTTTTGCATTTCTATTCTTAAGAGTTTTTTTTTTCTATATCTAGTTATCTATGATCTTGTCTTTCGGGAGTATCAGCCCGAAGGCTATTGCTCCCCCACCTGTTGGAAGTGACTTTGTTGGGAGTGAGGATATGTTATGTAGGATGGGGTAATGAGGGAAGGATTAGTTATATTAAATAGTTATAATACATTATTTGTACTTTTTTTTTTACACGTCTAAGGTGGATCTGGGGGGTGATTGTTGGGAGGGGTTCTGGTGGGAAAGAGGGAAGTGACTGTGAGGTGTGGTCCGTGGTGTATCTCTGAAGGAGAATGTGTTTTGGGCGCTTGTGACGGTAGTGAATGTCGGGGGTGTAGTTAGAGGTTTCTTGTATAGAGGGGTTTGGGTGTGTGGCGACCCCCTGAAAGAAACGCTCGGCCAGCGTATGGATGTGTTCGTCTAGAGTGGGGAGACCCGCCTCTAGGAGAAGTTGTGTAATCCTGGTCCAAAAGGGAGCACCCAGCGCAAGCCGGATGACCTTGTTTTGCAGGATTTGTGTGTGACACTGAGCTGCGTGGCCCCAGATGGGGGCTGCATAGGTGATTATGGGTCTAATTATTGATTTATAAATCAGGAGTTTATTTTTGGTGTTTCGTATATATTCGATATATTCGATTTCGTATATTTTCGATTTCAGGTAATAAGAAACTCTCATTTCGCTCACTATACTTACTGTCGTACACTATTTTAGTGTATTCATATGAGACTATATAATATAGGACTCTATTAAACACTGTATAATTCACTAAATTTATTTAGTATTTTTATTAACAAAAATATCAAATTATAATCCAAAACATGTTTTGGGTGTAACCTTCTCCATCATCAGGTATAAATATAACTGATAATAATATCTTTAGTTATATTTACACCTGAGAATGTGGATCATATAGTGTTTAATATTCACCTTTCAAGTTAACAATGGAATTCCACAATGTTAACGCAACCTTCAATAAAGTTATTTATATTTAATAAAACATTTATTTCTTGCAGGTTAGCGCCAAACGTATATCAGAGTTTCTAGATCTATCAGAAATAAACCACATACACAATACAGCTGAAAACAGCACGGACCACTCGCGTAAGGGTAGCCACCCCGAAAGGGGGTTCCTCTCGGAGACTGTGAAGGAGCCCTCCTACACCCTGGACAATATAGAAGAGGCGGAAGAGACCGAGATAGAAGAAGTCCTCAAAGACACATCCGACAAAGACAGCTCAGCGGGATCGTTAGAAGAGTGTCCACCAAATAATAACGCGAACGTATTTTCATTCAACAGTGCTGTTTTCGTCTGGGGAAAAGATGAGGAAACCACAAATAAAATAAATATTATAGATTGTCTGAAGATACAAAGAGGTAAGATGAAATCAGTCCAATGATACATATTTTTTTATGTTTCAATCCTAGGAAACAGTTTACAACAAAGTGTATCATTTTTAACCGGTTCTTGGGATGCCACTTAGGCTTTTTTAATGTGGTAGTTTCATATTTTGCATACAACAGGTTATTTGAAACCAATTGCTGTATACATTTTTTTAACTATCGATTTTCATGACATGTGATAGATAGCTAGTCTATCGTCATTTTTTATTATCACGTAAATGCTACCAGACTAAAGACAACGTGATTTTTTTTCACCCTCTCGTTTCCGGGAATCGAACCCGGAACCTTCGATGTGGAAGTCATAAATGTTGTCTCTCTGCCACGAAGTCCACTAATGATATTATTTTATACAATAATTTTTAGTCAATGTATTGCAATCTGTGTTTTTTTTTAATATATTTTTTACCCCATTACACGTTCAAGCTTTCTACCTTATACTCGTATAATAAAAATACATCACTTTGCTTTTTAAATAACTTACATTGTATGGATTAAATACCTACGTGCATCACAAACTTCAGTTATAGTTTAAAAATATTATATATATGGCTTTTAAAATCTGGTGTTAGTATGAAGATAATATGTGTTATAACTAAATTTGGGTATTCATTATTGCATAATTAAGATTTTACTTGACTTGTTATGAAAACGAGCATTTAAAATACAATTATTTGTGATTACGATTTGGTATATTTCACGTTATTAACGCATGAAAATCATGGAACTGAAAGATAACTTTTATAAACGTTTCGGAAATATTGATCTAATTTTCAGGGAAATTAGCAATGGTGGTCGGAAAAACTGGTAGTGGAAAATCGTCATTTCTATCAGCACTTATTGGAGAAGTTAATCTCCTAAAAGGACACATGATGCGGGAAAGGTAAATCAAACTGTAAATTATACTTGGACAATAATTTAAAAATTGGTATGATGTGTAAGTAAAGCTTACGCCTATCTATACATATTATTTATACACTCAAGCCTGAACTATATATAAACGTGAAACAGTGGTGGATGTGACTTGAAATGCGTTTGATAGTTTAACCCTTTCCGGTCCACAAAAAAAGTTCATCATCAGGTCCACAATAGATTTACAGAATTACAAGGTAAAACAAAACATCCAGGTTTTTTCAATAAAACTCTGTTTACGTCAATTTTTATTTATTTTAAATGTATGGAATAATGCTCTAATTATTATTTTTTTACACAAAGAGTTCGAATTCACTGTTCACTTCCTTCATATATTCTTCATCACTACTTTCCAACTCGGTTTTTCGTAATTCTAGGCATTTTGAGCGATTCGAATTTTTAGAATAATAGTTAGTATCGGTAATAATAAATATCAAATTGTTTGCACGCGCACGGGTCGAGTGTAACTGAAAATCCTGCGGCCGGGCATCTGAGTGACACGTACCGAGCCAACCCCTAAAACAAACTTGGACTTGGACTTGGATCTTCTGGCTTACAAAGGTTCAGCTCTAATGGCTATTCCTCTTACGTCTTTTGTATCATTCTCAGTTAGAAAGTTACACAATTCCAATGTTCATAAAAAAAATCATTGAATCCTCGTCCCAGTATACCACTACACTAAATACGAGCGAGAAAAAAATATGTTTGCTTGTATTTTGACACTAAACTGATGAATTAGGAAAAATGTCGAATGACATTCGACATAGGACTCACTGGAATAAAGCCGATGTCGAATGTCATTCGACATAGGACCGGAGAGGGTTAAGGTGTTCTTTTTATAATGCTGGAAAACAATTAAGGTTTTGTAAGGAGATTAGTTATATGGATATTATTTTATTACAGCGACACATCACTCGCATATGTGTCTCAATCCCCTTGGCTGACCAACGCATCGATCCGCGAAAACATTCTATTCGGACGTGCGATGCGCGCCCGTCGCTACCGTCGCGTGCTAGCCGCGTGCTCGCTCCTCTCTGATCTGCACGCGCATGCCGCGCGCGACCTAGCGTCGGCGGGCGCGCTCTCCGGGGGTCAGCGTGCGCGTGTGGCCCTGGCTCGTGCCCTCTACTCGCGCGCGGCCGTGCTGATTCTTGACGACCCGCTGGCTGCCTTGGATAACGCGGTCGCGCAAAAAGTTTTTGAAAAGGGAATCAAAAGAGCGTGCGAAAAGGACGGGAGAACTGCAGTGATGGTGACCAATAGGTTCCAACTATTGACACAAGCAGATCAGGTAATTTATTAATTATATTCTTTATTACATGCATGCTTCACTAGCACTAACATTTGCAAACCAACCTGCATCTGGTGACTCCGTTGGGAAGAGCAATTTGTCTGCTGAACGCGGTCTCCTCGGAAATCGACGTCTTTCATATTAGTGAAAATACGTTCAGAAGACAAACACTCTTGACTTTAGAGATATTCTTGTCTTTCTAATGTCGAACCATCTCTCATGCGTTCCTGGTATTACTAACTAACCATCACGCCGTCTCCCAGAAAGGGTAGTCAGAAAAAATGGACTGCCACACTTTAACCGATGCGGCACTCCATCCTTCTCTTTTCGCCCCCGCGAGAGACGCGGTGTGATGGGTTGCGAACCTCATTTAATAGATGCCTTACACATTAACAATGTTTGTAATGCCTATTAAGAAAATAAACTGATTTGATTTGATAATGCCTTAGAAAGGCGAAACATGTCAATCCTTTAAACCATAATGAAGCTTCTAGAAAACAGACGTTTTCATTCGTATTAATTATTATATTGTTTATAATGTTTACTTACAGATTATTCACGTGGATAATGGTAAAATCCGTTCGGTTGGCACTTTGTCAGAAGTTGAAATCTCTTCTCCAAGCCTGGCTAAAGAGTGGCGCGCCCCGTCCACGCCGGGCCCCCGTGCCAGCCGCGAGCGCTCGGCCCGCGGCCACTGGCAGCTGCTGCGCCTCGCCAGCAAGGTCAGCCGACATCTGAGGGGGACCCAGGACCTGCAAGAGAAGGATGACACCTTTGCTGTAATTTGCCTTCATTTTATAAACTACCTATTCCTGATATAGATACCTTTACGTGATTGTAGCCGGTAGTCGAGGCAAAATTGAAAACGAAACAATAACAAGTATAACAATGATAAAATTTTCCATTTCTACAAACTTTGGAACAGTGTTAATTGGATATTATATGTTTATGTTAGTTATTGAACAACGCCGTTTCCCCGTAGGGGTAGACACAGAGAATGGACCGCCACACTACTCTATCCTGGCTCACCTCTCTAGCTTCCTTCACATTCATACAGCGAGTCATACACGCACGTTGATTCTTCAGACTTCTAACATGACCAACCTTTAAAATGTGATTAATTTTGTCATGCTATTTTTTCCTCGGTCTGCCTCGTCTCCGTACTCCATTTACATCATTAACGTATGCTTTCTTAACCATTCTTTCTCCATCCATGTGCTCCATATGTCCGAACCAACGCAGCGATCCTTTCATAATTTTGTTCATAATACCTTCTTCCGTTCTACATTCCTTTTTTACAGTGTGTTCTTATTGTTGCCATGAATGTTAAGAGTAAATAAATTCGGACCAAATGTTTTTTTTTAATCACCTTGAAGTCACACCAGAACCACCAAAAATTTGGATCGGGAATCGACTTCCCAGACGGCCGATCCCTCTTTATGAACAGGTTACAAGACCCAGGCATCAACAAAAAGAAGAAGATTCTAAAGCCGGATTTATTTTCGCTTTTTTCCACTAGTTATGAACAAAAATGTTGCGAAAAGTTTTTTTAGAGCAATTGAATTTATACCTAATAATAATAATAACTAGTGAAACAAGAGAAAGACACATTTGTAAATAAAACTGATGAAGACAATAATATTATATTAAAATTAATCTGATGTTTTAAATGAACTACTAAAAAATTCTTAAAATAAATTTAAATAATTAATTTTTCAGCCCTCATTTATTCCTCTCCGCAAGCGATTCACCGCCTTTCAAGGTTCTCGCTACTTCACCCACGACCTCCTTCTCCCTACGGACGAGTGTGATGATGAGATGCTGAGGACCTCTGTGCCGAAGAGATCGTCCACGCGGCGGAGGAACACCCAGGGCTCCAGGATCGGTTCCAGGAAACACAAGACAGCTGAGAGGTCCTCCTCTCTGCAGATGTCCAAACACAAGGTCAAACCGGCCCCGCTTCAAAGACAGTTATCTTCGCCTACCATACAATTTAGTGCCGTGTCAGAAGATGAGTCAATGAATCGGTGAGTTTTGACAAAATATTTAATGAATCCAATATAACAGATGTCTAAAGTTAAACGTTAAGATGAAAATATTTTTTTGATAAAAAATATTTTTGAAGTGTATAATTAGTTAAAATCCACTGACGTTTGTGTCTTCGACCGATTTCGACAGCTCGCTGCCATCTTCTGGTGACCAGAACCGCCGAACCGGTCGAAGACGCAAACAGCAGTATATTTTAACTAAATATACATTTAAAAAAGATTTTTTCCAAAAAAATATTTTTTTCATTAATTAAGTCATGTGTGTTATTTTGAAATAATCGCTTTTTTTATATTCTTAAATTTCATTCGTAGACAATATCTGTACAAAAAAGGTATTGATGTATTTATAGTACAGTAAAACCTCGATTTAACGGACTAATTGGGGGGAAGGGGTGTCCGTTAAAGCCGAAAGATCGTAATATAAAAATATGTTTAAAATAAATCAAATAACTCTTTTTTGAAAATATTGCACCCCTAAATGAAAACCCTGGTAACTCAAAAAGTACATAACTTGAGTACTTTTTAAAAATTCTCCGTTTTGTTAGGTTTTAACCAAACAATAAAAAATGAATCAATTGAATAAACTTGAAAAAATGTTACATTCATAGATGTAATATAAGATTTTTGATATTTATCTCTCATAGATTTGCCAAAAAACAGTTTTTCGTCTTTTCTAAAGAAGTAAGTTTTTTGAGTTACCGGGGTTTTCATCTTGGGGTGCGATATATTCACTGTATTCAGATATAAATAAACAATACAAACCACAAACAAAATTCTATTAATTGTCTTCAGACACTCGTCGTGAAGTAACGTTGCTGTTTGATATCTACGCGCTAGCTTTCGGTATCCTTTTTCAAAAAAGGAATCAAGTTTTGTTTGCACTTTTGAAGTTTGCTGTTTTTTTTAAATCCACTCTCTAAAATTACGAAAATGCGTATAATGTAATTGAGCTTCGTTATTAGACTAATAATCAATAAATATTATTCGATCGTCGAGATGTGATCTTACCACTGATAACTTCATTTTTGGCAGAGTTGTTTCTTATTCTTCGTTATCTCCACTTCCATCCTCCTTTTTTAGGTTCATAACTTCATCTGCTATTTCACTTTCAGTCATGTATAACAATATTAACAGGACGTTTTTAATTTGTTAACATTTGACCGGATTTTTTGACCGTTATATCCGAAGTTCATTTAATACAGGTCCGATATTTCGAGGTTTTACTGTATAGGTAAAAACAATCGCTGGTTACAGCAAAGTATGAACCTGATTACTGTAACATATGACTTCATAAAAATTAATACTTAATTGCATATATTTAATGCTGTTTATAGACAACATGGTGATAGAAATCAACAAAGGTATTTGCTGCGGACCTTATTTCCGATGTCCTCGCAAAAGCTCATCGACTCCCAAACCGAGAGTATGCAGATCACGCGGCAAAAGAGCATAATCAAACGTTTTCTCTCGAGATCGTCGACGAAAAGAAAGTAAGACATTTTTATTTATGTACATTATAAGATTTCTTTAGTGTGTATATATGCAATCATCAATAGTTTTTAATTAGTTAGGTAACTAACTAACTAACTAACCATCACGCCGTCTCCCCGAAAGGGTAGGCAGAAAGAATGGACTGCCACACTTTAATCGATGCGGCACTCCATCCTTCTCCTTTCGCCATCGCGAGAGACGCGGTGTGATGGGTTGCGAACCTCATCGCCACCAAAAGGCATCTCCCGCGCACATTTCGATCGTTCAACGTCTACATAGTAAATCTAAAACAAATTATCTGTAATACAATAATATAAAATAAAATAACAAAGAAAAATAATTTAAAACATAATGTTCTTTTAGATGGTGCACTTGTCGTCAGCTGGACGATCCGGACATTTGTGTTTATTTAATTTTTATTCCACGTTATCCACTGTTTTTTTTTAATTTACTGTAATTAGGCACTTAAAACAATCCAACACCAAGCAAGAACTTCAAAATATTATAGAAGAATTTATTCAAATTGTCATTGGAACAAATGAAAAATTTATTTTTGCACCTGTCAAAATTCTTTTTATAAACGAAAAAACTTATATAATTTTAACACCAAAACAGTAAAAACGTATTTTTTGTCACAAATAACTATTATAAAGAGCGGTAATAATCAAATTGATCAAAACAATTCACTTATACACGAAATAACTCCAAATTGACGGGAGCACCATATGAACCAAACCAAATTTTCAAAATCAGAATCATATGTATGTTCATATAAATCTGATGTTAGCTAATTAAAAGGAATAAAAACGACTGTTTTCTAGAATTTTTATTTATTTGGTTGATGTGTTTCGCCTTGCCAAGGCATTATTAAATTATTAATAATTTAATGCAATTTTCAACAGTCCATTGTTTTGACCAAAACACTATGATACTTCAACATTATTCACTGTTCAAATATATAACACTGTAATGATATCACAATTTTTATTATTCACTTTTTAAGTTCCGCCAACAGACGTTGGTATCATCAGGTACTACAAACAAAATTGTTAATAAAATTTGGGATATCGTAACAGTGTTATAAATTTTACCAGTTAATATGCAGTTTTACGTCACATCACGAAAGAAGTTTGTGAACAGAGTTAAGTACTCGTAGTTGTTACCTTATTGCCTCTGCGATGTGGCTACACCCCCGTCCTTCGACTCCCATGCCCATTAGCGCCAATTACCAACTGGCCCTGTGCTTGCAGGACCGGCGCAGGAGGAGAGCACCCGCCCGTCGGCCGGGTCACATCGGCTAACTCGGCCGCAAGCGACGACTTCATGGACGACGATGACTTTTGTAGGTCAATTTGATTTATTTGTTTTAACATTGGCCGCGTTACAAGAAGGTCGACAGTGAAATGCGATTACCATAATGGCGCCGCTTATAATATGTAATATGATGCACCGAGTATAATAGGACCAACTTATCAATAGAGTTGGCGAGGGCGCTGTCAGCGTTCAGCGTAACAATTCTATATATAGTGTTGTCAGTCTATGGTAAAAACTTCCCCACTTCATGGATAATAAATAATTTATGGCAGGTTATTACAAAGGTAAACATAAAACAAAGAATAAAATAATGTTTATTGTAACATGTGTCATGTAGCACGGGTGGCATCTCTAGGGCGAAGTCTGAACTACACTCAGTGGCGGTACTCCCATAGATGTCCAGAAGCCCGGCTTGCGTCAGAAATTTTGAATCAAAACCTCTTCTGGCTTACAGAAGTTCAGCTCTTGTGGCTATTCCTTTTACATCTGATGGGAACAGTGTTGGAAGGTGATATAATGGATTGTTGGTTTATACGGGGGCATGATTACTTAGATTTGGGGGTTTTGATTCAAATTTTCTTACGCAAGCCGGGCTTCTGGGCTTCTATGGGAGTACCGCCACTGACTACACTATATTATTCAATCACTTTGCACCTTTGCACTGGTATTGGCATTTAGATTTAACACCGATTGGGGTCAAAAATTCATTTTACATTTTTTGATAATTGACACTTTTGTAATATTTAAGTTGTGTTGTGGGTAACGCAAAACATTATCTATTATTACACACCAGAGGATGGCAGCAAGCTGCCGAAACCGGTCGGCGATAAACACAAGTGGAACCACTCTAAATATATAATAATAATAAAAATTATATCCATTTTTTTTGTTTTCACTATTTCTCTATTATTTATATTAAAAAAAACATTTTATGATTTATTGCCTAAACACAGGTTCACAAATTACTCATGTTATCAAAAAAATCTTTCAATTAGATATGAGGACCCAAAAATACTAAGCATCATTATATAATAATTAAAATAACCTCTTTGTGTTGTTTTCTGACTTTAGAAAATACCTTTCTGACATTAGAAAATACGAAATGTGGCAATACTAATATATTATTTTAATTCAATATGGCGGCGTTAGTTCCAATTATGACAACTGTAAAGAAAAGTTAGATTCACAATTCGGCGATACATTAATCATACAGACAGAAAACTATTTATGTTGTTTTAAATTAATAGCCCAGAAATTATTTGATACTTGAATTCAGAAACACCAAAATTTTTATTTTAAATAAATATTTCTTTACGTCATATGCTATTTTATTTGAAGAGAACAAGGTGTGTTGCCTTCTTGAGGTGAAGTTTGTTTATTATTTATATAACGAATTCCTATTAATGCTTGTTTTTTTTATTTAGCTACAGAAAATTCTACAACGGATGAATACTTGGTGTCTGATGAGAAAAGAGAATATGGAAAGATCCCTAAACGGGTTTATGTGGAATACTTCAAGTCCTGCGGAGTATTTGCAGGATCCCTCTATCTGTTGTCCTCCCTGGCCTGGCAGTGTCTGAGAGTGTACACTGACGTATGGCTCAGTGAGTGGACCGGTGAGGACTCTGAAAAGAGAGATGAAAAGACTATTAGCAAGGAAGATGTAAGTAATGAGAACCTCATTATTTATTGTTTCTTAACACTAATGTAAAACTCAATATTAAATCATTATTACGAATGAAATAATCTGTTTAATAGAATTTTTATTATAGTTTATGGGAATGACATGTTTGCCTGTCTAAGGCGTTATCAAATGCAGTGAAAATAAAAAGCTTTGTTGTTTTTATACACTAGTTAAATGAGCAGATTTAATAAAGATAATTGATCTGGCTTAATGAGTTATTGAAAATAATTAAGGGATAAACCCCAGAATATTGAAAAGTATTAACTGGAACTAGCTAATTTTTAAGAATACAATACTACGTAGGTAATTAATACTTAATAACGTTATATAAATGATAAAGATATTTCAGTGTTCAAAATGAAGTGCTTTTGAGAAGAAACACATTTTAAAAATTGTTTACAAATTATTATGTTAATGATTTAACATATTTCAAATATATTAGATTAATATTTATATATTAAAATTTATATATAAATTGGATATTAAATTAGATATTAACTAATTTATTAGTTAAATGGTCCATTGTTTTGGCCGAAACTTCAACATTATTACTGTTAAAATTCATAACACTGTTATAATATCACAATTTATTTTTATTCACTGAGAGTGTCGCGACAGCTGTTTCGCCGACCTATGTTGGCATCATCAGGTGTTACAATTAACAGTTTATTGTAACACCCGATGATGCCAACATCAATTGGCGAAACAGCTGTCGCGACACTCAGTGAATAAAAATATATTTTGATATTATAACAGTGTTATAAATTTTAACAGTAATTATTTCTAAGTAATATTTTCAAATAACAAAAGCTTTTAAAACACTTAATGATTTACCATACATTATTGCTTAAACAACAATAAGTAAAAATCACATCAATGGAACAAATTGCGTTTTTCTACGAATAAAAATCATTGTTATTTTAATAATACACAATTTTCTAACAGAATTTAGTATTTAACTTTTAAAAAGATAAAGTATTATTTATGTTGCAATTGTAAAACTATTATATTGCACTTTAAATCTATGGTATGTATTATTAATGAGCATATTCTGATAGCGTTAGGTCGATTTTGCTTGGCCGCCATTTTGATTTGGCTGTCATTTGTTGGTTCATATTTTAAACTTTTTTTATCGAACGTCCTCCGCTACTGTCAAATATGAACTGTCAAAATTAACTATTAAACGCAACCTGTTTTATGGAAGAGTATATATTTATATATAATAACAGCCATCCATATTAATTTGTGTTAATAATGTTTTCAGATGACAAGATACTTACAAGTTTACACCATTTTATCTGTTGTGTCAATTATCATGTCTTTTGCATCCAATGCCATTGGACAATACGCGGGAGCCTTAGCCAGAAAAACTCTACACGAAAAATTATTGGAAAATATAATCCGGTATCCGATGTCATTCTTTGAAACGACCCCTCTGGGCAGAATAATCAATAGATTTTCTATGGATATCGGTATTATTGATAAGGTAAGAACCCAAATTAAACAGAGTATTAATGATAAGTAGAGAACCCAAATTAAACTAATCAATTTCATATAAAATAAATACGACTCTACGGGGTGTTCTTAATTATATACGAGTATTTAGACGGAATTTATTGATTCTGTAACTGAAACTAGACGCGTTTTAAAAATATGTTGAAATAAAATTGGTTTATGAAATGAAACCATCACTATTGTAAAAAAAGGTTCACTCTAAAGTCAATAATATAAAAAATCACTATATGTAATTTGTAATAGAGTACCTACCATACATATCAGAACATTTAAAAGTATATAGATAAATTAATTGCGATTATTTATGAATTGAAACACTGTTAATTTTACTTATGAGTTAGTTTTTCTCGACTTGCTTCGAAGGTGTAGCACCTTCATCATCGGAAAAAATATATAAATCCTTCAAAACTTGTTGAAAAATAAGTACAAAAATGGAAAAAACGCGTCATTATGGATTCCGCAGTGTGAACACCTTAATTTTATTAACAAAAAAACGATAAAACAATTGAGAAGAGTGATCATTACAGAAAAAATTGTTTATTCTAAAATTACCAATTAAAATAGGAAACATATAAATAAACATTAATAATCACTTATTTCGATACTCGCCATACTTTGTGTTGTAATTGATTTATTTCTCTTTTTAATTTTTTATACACTTTGTTTATACAACACTTACATTAAAAAAAAATTACATAGACATGTTTCGGACAACCAGTCCTTCTTCAGTGATTCATATTATAAATTTACATATGTAAAATATTATAAAATTGTTTACATGATCTGACAGATGTTATAAAGATTTATAAATCTTTTAACATCTGTCAGATCATGTAAACAATTTTATAATATTTTAAATATGTATCTTTATAATATGTATCACTGAAGGACTGGTTGTCCGAAATATGTCTATGTAATTTTAATTTTTTTAATGTAAGTGTTGTATAAACAAAGTGAATAAAAAAAGAAAAAGAGAAATAAATAAATGTTACATTCTATAATCATTTTTATATTCTAAAAACACAATAATCATTTAACATTCTTATTTATTTTGAGATTCGTGGACTCCATTATTTCTTTTATCATACAAAGTAATCACAAACCATTTATTTATTCCAGAAAATAGCGACATCAATCCAAAGACTACTGCAATTTCTGCTTTTGTGCTTATCCGCCACGTTGATGAATGTTGTGGTAACTCCCTGGTTTTTGGTCATCGCTGTTCCCATATGTATCCTTTACTACGCTATTCAAAGGTTTTATAGATGCTCTGCGAGGTATATATACATTTTATTTTCTTTATTTTGAAACATTGTACACCTAAAGATAAGTTGTTTTATCGTTAAAACAGAACAGCAATATACTATTACAATAGTCTCCTCCGATAGTTTCAATCCATAGGATTGGTTTGCAGCAAGATGAAACATTTTTGCTGGTTCTTGGAATGCCATTTGGGCTTTTTAATATGATATGCTTTCCGCATTTGTGTATACAACAGTTTATTTGAACCCAATTACCTACTGTACACAACTTTCTAGCTATTGATTCTGATGATATGTGATAGGTAGCTAATCTATCGCCGTTTTATTGGCACGTGAAATTTACACCAGAACAAAGACAATGACAATCACACTGCCATCGCCGGGAATCGAACTCAGGGCCTTCGGTGTGGCAGTCACAGCTCTTGATACTCTGACACGAAGGTTGTCGAAGTAGCTGAGAATAATAAATTTGCAATTTATCGTTTCGAAAAAAAAACCGATTGACTTTTGAAAATATTGGTGGACAAAACGATATTTTTGTGACGTCACAATGTTCCATTATTTTGACACTACTTACCGTCTATAATATTATTGTTTTGACTTAAATAATTGAACTTAGAGGCGTTGCTGCAACAGTCAACCAATCAGACCCGTTTAAAATTTGAGAATTTCTTAAATTATTTCTTTTTTAAATTAAAATTGCGAATAAAAAAAAGTTTTACATGTTCGTTATATTGTGTAGCACCATTGTCCAAAGTACGACATTCGTGCCCGAGTGGTAAGTGCTATGACTGCAAAATCGAAAGTCCCGCGTTCGATTCCCGGCGTTGGCAATGTAATTGTAACACTGTTATTGGTCTGGTGTAGAATTTACGTGACAATAAAATGGCGTTAAATTAGCTATCTATCACATGTCACGAGAATTAATATGATATGCAAATACCCTTCACATCGATTTGGTTCGCGTTGTAATGATGTAAAGAGCGATTCAACAAAACAATAATAATAATAATATTTTATGTTTTTATAGAGAGCTACAAAGACTGGATGCCATATCTAAATCCCCAATATTTTCTCATTTCGGAGAGACTCTCGGAGGGCTCCCTTCAATACGCGCTTATGGACAGCAGAACAGATTCACACAGCTTCTTTGGAACAAAATGGATGTAAATACTAACGCCTTCATCATTCTCAACTCCAGTAACCGTTGGCTCGGAATAGCATTGGTAAATATTCATAATAAATATTGTATTGATTAATCCGATAATAAAATATCCCTCGTATTGCATCAAAAGTAATGTAGTTATTTGTTTTTATTTGCTCGTTCATTTTTTATTTTGTTCTTGTTATCTCTGGGGCTGCTGCTCCTGGTCCGGGTTTATTATTTATTATTATTGTTATCATTTGCTTATTATTTCTCGTTTATTTTTTTTAACACCGGACGTTGCCGTTTTGTGAAGTCACTTTCCCCTTTGAGGATGTGTCGATTATCTTGCTGACAAGAGGGGGGGGACCCTGACTCGCAATGCCGAACCTCGTCCGCCTCCTCCTTAGTTCAATTGCATTATTTTTCTTCTCTTAAATATTCAGAGTATAAACATCCTATGTTACCTTCCCTATTCCATATTAAATAAATTTCCTTTTTTCTCTCATTCTGAATTTTGTCTCCTCCGTCCCTCCTGTGCCTCCTGCTGTACATTGTTTCTTTTTTATTCTTTCTCTAACATATGTTATTTATGTATCAATTGTGTATTTTATTTTGCTGTTGTATTGTTATGCGTGTACGGCGGGATATCGAGGGAGAAAAGCGTAGCTTAAATGTGGTCTGGGTCCCCCTTGGTTGCAAATATACATATCTTTTTTTTTAAACGTAAGTCGCGCATGGACGGGGGGCGGGCCTAAGGAGTGCACGCGTGAAGCTGACGAAAGGCGCCGCTGCGCCCATAACAGCTTCCCTCTATGGCTCGGCCATAATAATAAAAAATGTAGTTATATTCCAGTGGCATGCATCCTTAATTTGTGAAAGTATTATAAACAAAATAATGAAGTCTTAATAATATAGTTTGGACACGTGGAAAGAATGAATGAAATAAATAATTATGAAGAAAGTATACGTAACAGACATAAGTGGAACTATAAATAGAGAAAGACCGAGGAAAACGTGGCATGATCAAATCAATCAAATATTAAATGTCTGCCACGCGAGGAGTCGGAGAAATAGACGAGCGTGCATGACACGATGTATGACTGTTGAAGAAACGAGAGAAGTACGTTAGAAAAGAACAATGTGTCGGTCCATGCTTTCTGTCTACCTTTTCGAGATGATGTTTAGTTAGTTAGCTCTTTAATGTTTAATTTAGAAATAATGGGAAAAGTCCATTAATAAATCGAAATTAATATTTAAAATCAAATTTTAACTAATGTACTCGTATATTATCGCACTAACTACGCTCAGAGCGCGGCATTGTATCGAATCTGTGATAACTACAACAAGCATTTTAGAGACATTGACGTCTTTCATCTGAGCGAGCGAAATTTTAAGAAAATGATCGGAGCAACATTTCGGCGCGGATGTGACCACGATGTTACGTGATATTATAATACTCATATATTACTTTTTTTTAATTTATCTTAATTTTATTTTTTATTTCCAGTACTATAAGTATTTTAACTCTTAAATATTATGTATACCTTATTTTGTCATAGTTTAACTTCAATCTTGTTTTACACTATCATATGTTAATTGTTAACTATTATTTTATATTTGTGGTAGCATGTAATTGGCCTTATTTTAATTATTCTAAATGTTTCTTTTATATATATGTTATTGATATCGCTGTATGTTCCCCTTAATAAATAAATTAGTAAAATGGAGTTTCTAAGCCTCGCAACGATATTTTAATTTTATTTTTTAAATTCCAGGACTATTTAGGAGGGGTGATCGTATTTGCGGCCATCAACGCTGCCCTTATATCCGCCAAGATGTATCCAGGGATCGTTACCCCATCGTTGGTAGGACTTGCGATCAATTACACCCTCCTGGTCCCCATCTATCTGAATTGGGTGGTCAAGTTCCTCTCGGATATGGAGATGTACATGAGCGCCGTGGAAAGGGTTCAGCAGTACTCGAGCTTGCCAGTTGAAGAGTATGGAAAAATTGGTAGGACAAATTCGATTACAATATGTTTTTAATGACGTCTGAATTATTATCAAATGTACCTTTTTTAAGGTAATTCAACAAATTATTGTTGTTGTTCGAAATTTCATGATAGAAGATCATAAATATTTGTAAAAAAATGTATGTAAATATTTGTAAATAATGAAAATAAAATTAAAATGTTTTTTTAAATACATATTTAGTTTAATTTCACTTTTGTTTATAGCATCGACCGGTTTCGGCAGGCCGCTGTTTTTTTGGGAAGATGGCAGCGAACTGCCGAAACCGGTCGAAGCAATAAACATATGTGGAATTTAACTAAATAAAATGCATATTTAAAAAAAAACATTTTGAGTTGATTCAACGTTAACGGATTGATACACATTTAGGCTAAGCGCAAGAAAATATAGGGTGTTTTTTTTTAGAGGTTCGGTTTTTAAACTGGCAACATTGTTTCTACAGACTGTCAATTTGACAGTTGACAGTTGATTTGTAATTAATTTTTGCCATCTTACCCAGTTGCTCAATAAAGGCGTCGAAAATGGGATTTCACGATTGCGCTTCATTCGAGCTAGCCGTGGCGCTCATATGCCCGAAATTATATTTAAACAATAATGGCATAAAGTTATCTATTAAATAAAGCCAATATTATAGACATTAACATTATTTAAATGTGTTTTTTTTATTTTTTATTTGTTTACCTCTAAAAAAACGCCCTTATGCACATTGTTAGATAACATGTTTTTTTAGAGGTATAAAAATTCACAATAAAAAACATTTAAAAAATGTTAATCTCTATGATATTGGCTTTATTTAATAGATAATTGTATGCCATTATTGTTTAAATATGATTTCGGGCATATGAGCGCCATGGCTAGCTCGAATGAAGCGCAATCGTGAAGTCCCATTTTCGACACCTTTATTGAGCAACTGGGTGAAATGGCAAAACGTACTGACTACAAATCAACTGTCAACTGTCAAATTGACAGTCTGTAGAAACAATGTTGCCAGTTTAAAAACCAAACCTCTAACGGGAACATCCTGTAGATTTGTAATTAATTAATACGGTAGAGATAAGATACCCTTGACGAATGTATTCAAGTCTTGTATGATTGCGTGTATAAAAAATGCATTCTGGATAAAGTTTTTAAAAATGAAACATTAAAAAAAAAGCGTGTTTTTTGAGTTCCTGGATTTTTGGGTTTTGTTCTAGCGGGGCTATAAAGAGGAAATTAAAAAACAAAATGATCTAGTGTTTCATTAATTTCTAAATATTTTCGAGTGATAAAGTAACTTAATTTTTGTCAAATCTTTGTATTTCAGATAACAATTTACCAGATGATTGGCCATCAAAAGGAGAAGTGACATTCACTGGTGTCACATTGAAGTACAGTAACTCTAGTGAGCCAATCATAACAAATTTTAATCTTCACATTCCTGCTGGTCAAAAGGTGAGTGTACATATCCCATTTTTTTTTCTTGACATGTTTCAAAGGCTTTACACCTTCATCATCAGATGTAACGCCTTCGAAATATGGGGAGAAAAAAAAAGTTTTTAATAAATAAATAAATCGTCATTTGGAATCCCACAGTGTTAACGTCCAGTTTATATATAATATAAATAGGTAATCCGACCTACCTACCTAGGTCGGAGCTGTCGAAATAAAGACAATATAAAAAATATAAAAAACAATAAGTGGAAGTAGTTAATGTAAAAAATATATAGTTATATTTAATTATTATTTAAAATGAACTTCGGTCAAGAAATTTCAGTAAAATAATTGGGTAGATTTTCACGCACGGTAGCAATATACATATCTTGGGAAAATCCGTGTAGCTCCTCCTGATGGACCGACATTTCGGAGATCGTTGCAGTCTCCACCCTAAAGATGGAGACTGCAAACAATCTCCGAACCGTCGATTCAGAAAGACGATCCACACGGATTTTACTACTATCCCAAAAAATATAGATTTCAGTGACATCGTTAGATGATATCAAATTTCTTGTTAAAACACAATGGACACCTCATATTTTCCAGGTAGCAATATGCGGACGAACTGGAAGCGGCAAGTCATCCCTGCTCCTCTCCATTCTACGCATGCTTGAAGTGAGCGAGGGATCCATCAAGGTAGACGGGCGAGATCTCAGCGGGGTTCCGCTGAGCTTACTACGCCTGCGCGTGGCCTCCGTGCCTCAAGAGGGCGCGCTTTTCGGGGGGCCCCTTAAGGAGAACCTCTGCCCAGGTGCCCTGGAAGACGCGAGCCTCTGGAGCGCGCTGGAAAAGACGCAGCTAAAGCAGACGATCTCCGCATATCCAGGAGGGCTGGGTACGATACATGTGTAGTTGCTTCTTCTTCTTATCAGGTTCCCTGAAGTTAGCTATCATTCTGACGAATGCTCTCTCGTCGCAGTGATTTCTTGGGAAGTATTACTAGAGTGGTTTAGAGTTGCCTTCTCCAGATTTGTAGTTTAACCATTAAATTTTACGTAAGAAAACAGTGCATTCCGGTTACACTTGGTTTAAATGTCAAAATTCGTTTTATGGCAATATTTGCAATTTTCCTTATTATGACACGCCCAACACACAAGTAGTGTATTATAGAATTTATTATAAGAATATATTTCTATACTATTCAATACATAATTGAGGACTGATCATTATAAATGGCAACGACAGCATAAATGTTTTTGACATTTGATAATGCCTTAGACAGGCGAAACATGTCATTCTCATAAAATATAATAAAAGGATATATTGTATCTCAATAGAGACGAAGATGCAAATTGGAAACAGAATATGGTTGATCGAGGTGTTTACAGGACTTATGACCTGTCATTGGTTTGGTTAAGCGCACGCTTTATGTAATACAACATTCCTGGTTGGGTTAAGCGCACGCTTTATGTAATACAACATTCCATAATAAAACTTCTAGAAACCATATATAATAAAACTTCTAGAAACCAGATGTTTTCGTTCATATTAATTATTTTATATGGAATTTTAAATAGTTGTTCAAGAAACAATAAATGTCGTAGTCAGCATTTACACTCAGGTCCTGCCACACAAACCACCCCCTAAATTATATTTATTTTACAGATGGAATGGTCTCTGAGGGCGGAGCAGGATGGAGTGCGGGAGAGCGGCAACAACTGTGCGTCGCCCGCGCCCTGCTACGGCCATGGGGCCTGGCGCTGCTGGACGAGCCCACATCAGCCCTTGATCCAGCCACAGAAGCTGCCTTGTTACCGTCTCTGGTGGCCTCCCCGCGCACTACCATCACAGTTGCGGTAATTATTATTTATTATATAATTAAAATATTGATCTAAATCGTACATTCCAAAACTTAATTCGTTTACGACCCTTTTTTCATAAAATATGTTTAGCGCGCGAATGCATTAATTTAAATAGAAACCAGTGTAATTGTTACACTGTCTTTGGTTTGGTGTAGAATTCTTCTTCTTCTTCTTCTTCCTTATTGTAGACCTATGTGGTCTGTTCTCCAGAGAGTTGCTCCTCCTGTGAGTCTGTCCTTCCATCTTTTAGGAGGTCTTCCACGAGGACGAGTCCCATGAGGTTGATTATGCAATGCAATATAGGGGAGTCTGGTGGAGTCCATTCTTTGAACATGATCGTACCAGTCCCTTTTTCGCTGTCTGCTCCTCAACCTCACGTAGAATCCACGTGACAATAAAATGACGATAGATTAGCTACGTATTATTGTACATGTCGTGAGAATCAATATTATAGGTAAAAACAAATTGTGTACAGTAATTAGGATCAAATGACCTGTTGTATACAAAAAAAAAGTCTTCATAAAAATAACAGAATGATATATTTTATAGGTTACCATTAATATCCTCTTCTCCCTCTTCTTCATCGATGGCGATACAGCCCAAATCGATTATCTAACTTCTATACTCTTCCACCATCTTCCAATTTGAAGTTAGTAGGAGCTGTACCGCATCTTTAATCGTGTGCTCCCTTTGCCTTCCCTTTATCCTCACCCAATGACTACCTTTATCTCGCTTCAATCCACCCCTCCACATTTTTTCTCTCTCTCTCCCCTTCCAGAATGTTCCACCTTCCTCATGTAAAAAAAATAAGTTTGTCTTCACTGTGATACCTAGGTTTAGTTCACTAAATGTTAGCTATAAGAAATATAGTGTAAGTTTACATGTGTAAGTGAGCGGGACATAGAAGGGGGGATATATATATATTAGATTAAATGCGGTCTGGCATCCCCTTGCGATTGATATATATTAAATGTAAATCCCGGATGGATAGGGAACAGGCCTAGGAAGTGCATGAGCTGCGCCCTATAACAGCCTCGGGTATGTGGTGGGAACCCCCTTCATTTCCTCTTCTATCCCCCTGAAGACTTATATTATGAATTTGTATTTCACAATACTGCGGAAGCCGAATATTACATTCACAGATAATGTTATCACAATCAGTCAATTCTCAAATGACAAATTAGTAAAATACTGAAAAATATTATAGTACTTATCAATAAATTCTTTTGCAGTATTATAAAATGTAGTCTTATTTTTATTCGTTTCATTTACAAGCATATATCGTATGGATGACCCTGAGAAAAGATCTTTCCTCTGTATCTTTATTTTTGGCCGACTTGTTTCTAGGGACATTCGGGCGTTATAGTTTTAGAATGATTAATATTAAGTAGGCATATTCTTGAGAAAGTCAAAGCTGAGCTTGATAATAGAGATTGATTGCAAATTGAGATGCAATTGCAAATAATATTTTTGTTTTTGATGCTTTCCTTTGCCAGTTAACATATATTTTTGGAGTAATATTTTACTAACCTAAATATTTGATTTCAGCATCGCTTATCTACGATCCTGGGCTATGACAGGGTCATCGTCATGGAAGAAGGACGAATTGTGGAGGACGGCCCTCCACGCGAACTGATGACTAGACCTATGAGCATTTTCTCCTCCATGCTCAGAACAGCTGATGAATAGATTCAAAACTACATTTTAATAGATTTTTTAATATTTTATGTAATGCTAAAAATATTATCAAAATATTACATTTAAAATGTGGTAGACAAGATTCAGACATGATGTAATTTTAAAATGATTTATTTCATATTTTTGTTAGACATATAACATATCGCCATACTAAAATATAATACTTTTGCTAAATATCTACGAAGACAAAACAAGTCACATCTAAAATTTTATATTCCAAGATTCTTAAAGATTCTTGAAGATTCTTGAAGATTCTTGAAGATTCTTGAATATTCTTGCAGATTCTTGAAGATTCTTGAAGATTTTTTAAGATTCTTGAAGATTCTCGAAGATTCTTTAATATTCTTGCTGATTTTTGAAGATTCTTGAAGACTCTTTAAAATCCTTGAAGATTCTTTAAAATTCTTGAAGATTCCATATAATTGAAATTTCTTGAAAATTCTTGAAGATACATGAAGATTTTTGAAAATTCATCCAAATTCTTGAAGTGCCCGTTTCTACAATACGGTAACAGCAATCACCGCCGTCTCAGAAAATAAAAACCGTGTAGGTACTAATTCAAATTCCACGAAACACAGTTTCGGAGACCCTCGTTTAGCCATTGGTACTGAGGCTTTTCTCCAGCTTTGCATTTTGATAATGTATAAATAATCATTATTTTCTCATAACAATTAGTTTTTACTACTTAAAGTGATTCTGGAGTATTACTATTAAAAGTATTCATGTTGTTATACAATAATTTATATGTAATGTAAGTGTATTATTCAGTAATTTGATATTTTCATTTATGTGAAATTAATCGGGTGTCTTTACAAATTCTTCCTAATTCCACACTTTATTTAAATACTCGTATAAGTAGTGGTTGCATTCAATGGAATAGTTTAATTTATTGGAGAGGACATCCTTATACATACAAAACTAAAAGATAAAGCCAAAAACATAATGTTATTAGATTTTTCCTATTAGAATAATTATTATACAATAAGTTCTGTAGGTGAGAGCCATCTTGTCTTAACTCCAGATAGACCATTTTACAGTAGATGCATTTTTTAAATATAATTTAGAAAAGCAATTTTCACACATCATTTTCATCAAATATGCTTCATACACATATTTAGTTTTGTAAAATATTTGATATTTTTAATATTAATACTATATATTTATGTCTACATGGCTCTAACAGTGTTGTTCTATACGTGGATTCTGTATGGATAAATAAACTAATCATTTCTCCGCAGAGATTGACAGAGAGAATGGACTACCACCCAAACCTATCCTGACATTTATTATTTTAACTCTCAATCACATAGGATTTAAGACATTTTGGATGTATTTTTTATGTTATGAATACCGTATTTTGCGGACGGTAAGACGCAGCCCAAAATGTATATACAATTTTTTATAAAAAAAATGTTTTGGACGATTAGACGCATCGGGCAAAAAGACACCCCCCAATTTTTATTTGAATTTTTAGATTAAAATAGTGTGTCTTATGGTCCGAAAAATACGGTAAAACATTTCGACTAAATAAGTATTGACCGTAATATTATAGAATGTTTGACATTGTACTCAATTTTTCCAAAAATGGACTTAAGACAAATTGGCTCTCGGGTACAGATTTATATTAGCAGTATTACTATCTTTATATTCCACGCGATTTCTTTTGATTAAATTGTGGACCGACTGAAAATGTAAATGTGTTATTTTTTCAATAAAACTTAAGCATTAATTATTTGCTGTAATTTAAAATTGTGTTTTTCTTTTCATTTTCATAAAGCACTTGTTTCTTGCAATATCTGTCTGGGTGAGACTTTTTTGATGGTGGTCGCGCCGAACATACGCAGATTACATTTGGGTGTGAACAGTAAAGAGATTAAAACATTTATGAGCACTTGCAACACCGTCGTTCTTAATTGTATCACATTTTATGAGTAATAATAAAATTAACGCTAAGAATTCTTTGTAGATTAAATGCCACAAAGATAAGATTGCACACTTCCAGATAAGCTTACACGCCATAATCATTTCCTCACGTTGTCAACCAATCAATTTGAAATATTTTTATTCACAATATAATAATTCAAAATTAAGCAAATGAAACTTGCGTTGCAATAAAGCAGTGTACCCTTAATAGTTATATCTAGGAATCATTCCTAATTTGCATACCGTTATTCTAAAGATTAACGTTCTGACATGTAGAACATTATATTTATTTATTTATTTATTATAAAAGGGATAAATTCCAATACATTATTTTTTTAATACAGAGAGTTTACTTAAATCTATGAACATTTTAAGAATAACGATAAAAATTAAGCCTAAGACGAGTTAAATCTGTGATCAGTATTAAGAATACAGGTAAATATTGTATTAGATTATTAATGAAAGAAGGACACTTTTATAAATGAGAATACAGATATATTGAATAGTAAAGAAAGGACACTATTTAAATTAAGAATACAGATATATGGATTATTATATGAACTTATGATAACAAAGAACTTATTCAAATTGACATAGACACTGTACACGTGAAGGTTCGTAAAATCTCGAAAATTAATTTTAGCAGTTGAAAAAAAATATATACAAATATACTTCTGGCCTGGTCTATATGTTGACCAGAAGATGGCAGCAAGCTACTGAAACCGGTCGAAAACACGAACATTAGTGGATTTTAACTAAATATACCTACATTTTAATTCATGCTCTAAACCTAAAATTGAATTTTTTTTTAAAACAAGTAATAAAACATCTTTCGGAAGTAGTTTCATTTTCAAGTCTGTAGAACTTAACATGACGCGAGAAGAAGCATATTTTTTTATGTTTCAGCGGTTGTCACTACGTTAATCGAACTAGCCAAAAAAGGGCTTGACAGATTACTCAACGAGCTTCGGAGTGGTCCCAAATTGTTGCTTTCCAGGTGTGGTGTTGACAACAAATGCTGCGCATGCCCTGAACGGTGAGAAGTCAAACTAAACAGTCAATCTACGGCCAGCTGGGTATCAGGGCAAGTTAAAAATATTTTGTCACAACTCGAAGAGATCAGGACAACCTTGAAAACTTCACAATAATGGGCAAAGTAAAGGGAAAGCGACCACAATAGGACGTCCAACGAACCCCTGGTTTGATCAGGGTGCTGACTGGTCTCTCAATAGCTGCAGCCTGGAGACTGACCAGTGACAGAAGCGCATGGCGAGACATGATAAATAGTTTAAGGGATAGACGCGATCCTCAGTCATGAGAAATGCGAATAAGAAGAAGAAGAATATTCTAATAATAAACCGTGAGAGTGTAAATAAAAGGACGACCTGGCCGAGTGGTAAGTGCTACTACTGCCACAATAAAGGTCCCGGGTTTGATTACAAACGATGGCAGTGTGATTGTCATTCTATCTTTGATATGGTGTAGAATTCACGTGACAATAAAATGTCGATAGATAAGCTACCTTTCACGTGTCATGAGAATCAATATAATAGCTATACCTTTACAGCAGAGTTGAAGAGAGTAGGCACGTGTTGAACACTATAGCGGAGAGACGCGCAAGATGGATTGGTCATGTGTTACGACACGACTGTTTCCTGCATAATATGTTGGAGGGAATGGTCGAGGGATCGATTGGCAGAGGACGACCTCGCCAAGAGTACCTAGACCAGATTTACCGAGATATGGGCTGCACCTCTTATGCGGAGTTGAAGAGAGTTGCCGAGGATCTAGCGGAGTGGAAGAGGAGATGCGTCGCCTTGCTGTAGACCAATCGCTAGATTGAGACCGGAGAGAGGGACATTTACATCGATTTGGCTCGCGCTGTAATGATGTAAAGAGTGTGTAGTACTGTGAAGAACCAATTCACCGAAGTTTATGTGGTGGACAGGGCAATACTTATTTCTAAACCGCATCTCTCCGGATATTGACATTTTTCACGATAGTGAGGCTACCCTCAGAAAGCATCTAAATCTTATATTTAAATGGTATTTACTTTTTTAGGTTTTTCTAATTAAACTGCATTGTTCCTTTTTTTTGTCATCGTTAACGCATTGGAAAATTTGTCTGCAATGTTTATGATTTTTTTAATAAATTATTGAATTCACATGTGAATAAAAGAAAAGAGCGATTTAACGAAATAATAATATTGCTAACTAACTAACTAACTAAACATCACGCCGTCTCCCCGAAGGGGTAGGCAGAAAGAGTGGACTGCCACACTTTTTTTTCCTGACATATTTCTCTCGCTTCCTCAACATTCATACATCGTGTCATGCACGCGCGTCGATTTCTCTGACTCCTCACATGGCCGACATTCAATATTTGATTTATTTGATCGTGCCACGTTTTCCTCGGTCTTCCTCTATTTCTGGTTGCATTTACATCATTAACATATAATTTTTTTACCATTCTTTCTTCATTCATTCTTTCCATATGTCCAAACCATCTTAATGATCCTTTCATTATTTTGTTCATGACACCTTCATCATTTGCACCGCATTCACTTCTTATATTTTCATTCGACACTATATCATACACAGAGTATCCATAAATTCGTCTAAGAGATCTCATTTCTACTGCATTTATTCTACTTTCGTCTTTCTTTTGCCAGTTCCATGCTTCGCTTCCATACATTTAATAATATTGCTAAAGTTACAATATCTCAAAGCAAACTAGTATAAATCTAGCGCCATAGATGACATTGTTACACAAATAAAATACATTTAAAAACACGCATTAAAGTTAAGTAATTAAAGACATCTGGCGCGGTACCTGCACACTGCACACTCCTACATTGGCGCTAAATCGGATCGGGCGGCAGTCGAGAGCGTTCTTATTTCAAACTCCAACTCTGATTAGTTTCACAATTATTCAGAACCGTGCAAATATTGTTTCTGGTGACTAATAATAACTCTGTGATGTGTTGTGTACACAGAAAGGCTACTTCTACAGTTTGCTTCGCATTATGCGTATTGTGATTTTACTTCAAAAGGTGTGAAAATACTTCCAAAATGCGTTTTTGTCCACCGTTTACGTTCGGAGCGAAGAGTGGAACATATGATCTTGAGAGGGTACCTGGAGACAATGTAGAACAACCGAAGCGTCCAACTATAAGGGTAAAGCATTTATCATATTATATATTTCAATTTTTTCGAAAGTGTAGTATAATAACATTTTCTGTTACACGTATTCTTTTATTTATGACCAGTTTAGGCAGCTCTTTGCCATATTTTTCTGTTCTTATCTGATCTGGTGGATTTTTTTTCATAATAGTTAAAACGTTTTGAATACATTCTAATTCATTTCATTCATTTCAAATTTAAATATTATTTTTGACCAATTACGAATTTTAAAAAACATTGCATAATATTTTCACAACATTTTTTTCACTATTCACTAGCATGTTTTGGACGACCAGACGACCTCCCTAAGTGTGTAATTTTTTTACTATTTAAATATGAATCCACAACACAAAGTGATTGCAAATAAATTTGAAATAACGACTTTCTTTAAAACATCTAAATTAAATCATTTCATATAAAATAATACTAACTAATTTTAATTGATTAAATCACAGATTTTTCTATTGTCCAAATTATTTTTTCTGTATGTTTTGACGGTTTTAATTCCTTGAACACAATTCTTAATAATAAAATAACTTTAAAATGTTTTATATTATAAAAAAAATATGAAATTCCAGAGTGTTAATGCCTAAGTTTATCAAAACGTAGATATTTATTCTTATCAAATTCACAAAAGGTAAATTTATACGCTCTATCAGAGCGATAAATCACTAGTTACAATAATAAATTCAAATTTAAAAATAACATTACAAATGAACCTATTTATAAACATGTAAATGTTTTTTTCTAACAAAAGTAAGATACACCACTCTGTGTTGAACTATAGGTTTCATTGTTATTGATTTAAACGTATACTCACTATGTCTTAAATTGTGCAGGATTTGCGAATTTCTTCATTGGGTATCCTATCTCTAAGGGTTCTCCCCACAAAAGGTCGCAATGTTCTCATTTCTGCTACTTTTAAGAGATGTTTGGTTCTGACAGTATCGGCTCTTGCTTCGATTCCGTAAGTCATTATGGGCCTGATGCATGTTTTATAAATTCTTACTTTGCTTTCCACGCATATGCTAATTGTCCCTGACAGTGTCCCTTAGGCATCCGGAGATAACTGCTGCTTTATCAGTCTGTTTTTTAACGTGACCTTTTATATGGGTTTATCGTCTACAACCAGTTCGCATCTGAGAGGCTGTCTGGATATTGTTAGACATTTTGTTTTGGCGACGGATATCATCATATTATACTTCTCAGATGCAAGATGGAACCTATAAAGCATTCGTTTTAATTATTGTCATTACATATTAACATTCGTTGTCAGATATAATTATATAATATCATAATAATAAATCATTTGTCACTCTAATATAATACTTTACTCGCATAATAAGATAATAAACATTTTAAACGCAATAAAAATAATTGATTTATAATAGTGTTATTGGTTTAAAAATGTTGATTATTAATTATTTAAAAATAAAAACGTTTGGCAGGCATTAGATAAGACAAACATTAAAACGACTATATTTTTGAGAGGCATGATTATCTTATCATATTTTGACACCGTCTTCAATCATTTATTGGACTAAATTACTCATTTCATCAATTCATTGAAAATATATAAGTTTTCTATACTAATTCCAAAGCAAAATACTTTATTTAGTTCCGATGACTCTTGAAGGGTTATAGCCTCATTGATGATTTTCCTCCAAACTCCTCGATCCTGCGCCATTTGCTTCCAACAGTCCGATTCGTCCAACCTAGCCAGTTTGATTCATCCAACCTAGCCAGTTCAGCCAGAACATTATCCATTAGGCGCTGTCTAGGCCTTCTTAGAGGTCTTACTCCGGCTCGATATACATGCCCTATCCATAATACCCAGGGGAATAAAAAACTATGTTACATATATTTTTATTATTATTATAATTTAATAGATTTTTCATATTATTAAATATATCGCATTATTATTCGTCATCATCATAATATTCAGCATTAAAAACCTAAATGGATCTTAGCTTCCTTTAAGAAACGTCTCAATCCTCTCCGGGTTTGCTTCTCCATAGACTTGACAGTGATGAAATTCTATGAAGTCTATGAAGCCTGCGTTCTGCCAGTTGGTACTTATGGTCTTGAAACTGTTACATTGTCCAAACAAAGTGCCGAGAAACTACGAGTGACCTAAAGAGCCATGGAAAGAGCCATATTAGGAATAAACCTAAGAGACAGAGTCAGAAACGATAAGGTGAGAGAAAAAACAAAGGTCACTGATATCATCCACCGGGTGGTGACTCTAAAATGGCAATGGGCAGGTCACGTAGCCAGAAGCTCAGATGAAAAGTGGACAAGTAGACTGCTGACTTGGGCGGGCGACCGCAACTATGGTGGAAAGATGATCTGAACAGACACGTCGGATTACCTGGATGCAGTCTGCACATGACAGAGTGACATGGAAGCGAATGGAGGAGGCCTTTGTCCAGGAGTGGACGGGAATAGGCTGAGGAAGAAGAAAAAGAAGACTTGACAGTCTTCCACGCCACCATCCAACCATCGCCCTATTGGGTCGTTAACAAGACTCTATTAGGGGAATCCAGATCCCTTATGCGGTGAAAATGATCTATTAATTTTAATAACGCTGACTTCCTGGCAGTACTAGATTAAGCCAGCGCGGGACATGCAAGAGATGTTACCAAGATACCCTGGGTTTTGTATGATAATAAAATAAAACACGATTTTTAATTGCTAACTAACAATCACGCTGTCCGAAATCCGAAGTAGTAGACAGAAAGAATGGACCGCCAAGAAGACAGGACACGCCAATGCTGGTAGAATTCGACATTATTAAGCTCAAATACTCAGTGATGAGACTCGTCTGGAGCCTACCCACCGGATATCTCTGGCTGAACAGTATCTCACACTTATGTACTCCAATGAGAAAAATAAAAATTCAATTATATCAGAAAATCTATCCGTTGCTAAAAAAGTTTTATTTTACATTTTAGCACAGACGTAACATATAATAGTTTAAGGTACGGATTAGAGACTTGGAAATCTACCGCGGACGTTATTGGAAAACTCCAGGTGTTTATAAATGCGTTTTCGCTCAATATTCAATATCTATTGGCCCCAAACAGTGTCAAATACCGCTGGACCATGGCAGGCGAAAAGCCAATTAGAGAACAAATCGGTCACACTCTGAGACGGAAACCAGCCTGCATCCTCTATGGAGGGAAAGAGGAAGCGGGGCAGACCTAGAGCCACCTGGAGAATAACCCTGCAGGACGAAGTTAAAGCAGCGGGCCTCACTTGGGATGATGATAGGCATCAGGCGGGTGGAGAAGATTCCTTGAGAAGCCCTATGCACCACAGAAGTGTGACAGGACTAGAAGAAGAAGAATAAGAACATAGTTTAAGAATGCCCTCGCAAGGCGAAACAAATTTGTCACTATTTATATAAATTAAATCCAAGTAAAACCACTAAACAGTCGTGTTTACTATTGTAAACTAATAATGAAGTTTTCAAAACAAATACCTCAACCACAAAGACGTAGCCCGTAGCACTTGCTACTTCTGCTTTATGCCTAATCCGGCACTGCGTCCTGGTATAAATCGAAGAGCTTCGCGTTGAATCTTTTTCCCTGCTGATATAAAAATCATACAAGTATATTTTTTTAATACAATTGGTGAAAATACAGTTTTTATATTTGAAAAAATAATGGATCCGAATGCCCTTGAAAGCTGTATAAAAACAGTTTTTATTATGCTTGCGCATATAATCAATGTTCCGATGAAAATTTGACATGCGTTCTGATAAACCCAACGTACTGTGCAAAACAATCACTATACCGATTTTAAATACGCGCATTAACTTTGATTAATTTTTAAAAATATGTATACTTTCCAAGAAACAAATTAAATGACTTATAAATTTAATAAAAATAACAAAAAAATGGAGCTGGCAAAATAATGACAACAAACAAACAAACCATCACGCTGTTTCCCCGCAGGGGTAGGCAGAGAGAAGGGACCGCCACACTACTCTATCCTGACAAACCTCTCTAGCTTCCTCCACATTCATACAACGAGTCATACACGCACGTCGATTTCTCCGACTTCTAACATGACCAACCCTTAAAATTTGATTAATTTGGTCATGCCATGTTTTCCTCGGTCTGCCTCGACTCCGTACCTTATTTACACCATTAACGTATACCAGTACTTTCTTAACCATTCTTTCTCCATCCATGCGTTCCATATGTCCGAACCAACGCAGCGATCCTTTCATAATTTTGTTCATAATACCTTCTTCCTCACGAAGCGAGATATTCCGTTATGCAGGAGAGGGTTCAGAAAAAATTTCTGAGGTATCTCTACATGAGGGAGTATGGTAGTTATCCGTGGCTCTATCCCACGGCATTTCTCCTGGGAATGCTCGGAACCAATTCTTTACCGCTTCGAAGAGATGGACATCTAATAACCCATTTCTTCAGATTAATTAGGGGATACTTCGAGAACTCGGCGGTACTGGAGGATATTGGTCTTTTTGTCCCCGATAGATATCTCCGACAGCGACAGCACAGATTGTTTTACCTACCGGCCGCCAGAACCAATCTGCCTCTGGTGACACCGGTGGGAAAAGCAATTAGTCTGCTGAACGCGGTCTCCTCGGAGATCGACGTCTTTCATGTTAGTGAAAGTACGTTCAGGGGGCAAATACTATTGACTTTAGAAAGTATCTTGTCTTCCTAATGTCGAACCATCTCTAATGCGTTCCTGGTACTTTGTTGTATTTTTTATAATATTTTACCTGTACTTAATAGATGCCTTAAACATTTTCCTGTTTGTAATGTCTATTGAGTTAATAAACTGATTTGATTTGATTTGATTTGATTTGATTCTTCCGCTCTACATTCCTTTCTTATATCAGCAAATAATGACAAAAGTAGGATAAATGCCATAAAATGAGTTTGCTGAATAATATTTTACCTGTACTTAATAGATGCCTTAAACATTTTCCTGTTTGTAATGTCTATTGAGTTAATAAACTGATTTGATTTGATTTGATTTGATTTGATTCTTCCGCTCTACATTCCTTTCTTATATCAGCAAATAATGACAAAAGTAGGATAAATGCCATAAAATGAGTTTGCTGAGAAAATTGGGCGCGAAAACGATATATTATATTATATAATAGAATACCAAACGACGAAAATAGGAACAAATGTAGCAGATGATTGAATCCTTAGTAAAATTAAAAAAATGATCACTTAGATGGTTTGGACATATGAAACGAACGGTCAAAAACTTGTTTAAAGCGGTGTGAATGGAAATAAAGGAAAGGGGCATTCGAAGTCGGAAAAATCGACGAGCGTGCGTGTTACGATGTAAAATGTAGAGAAAGTTCGAGAGGTATGTTAGGAGAGAGCAGTCTGGCGGTCCATCCTCTCTGCCTACCCCTCTGGAGAACCGACGTAATAGTTGGTTATTTAGTTTATACAAAAAATAAATATACTCGTACTTAGAAAATTGAAAATAACTTTATTTAATCCACAAAATATTAAAAAACACGACATGTTTCGGAATATACCTCCATCTTTAGGAGTTGCCTGACCAGTTATTTTACACAACATTTTGAATGTATACAAATTCTTGTAGACAAATACTGGATTTTACCCATTTCGGATAAATTATTTTTTTATAAGGATTAATTGTATCTCAATAGAGACGAAGATTTAAATTGTTTTCTGGGAACAGAATATGGAGGCCGAGGCGCTTACAGGACTTATGACCTGGCATTGGTTGGATTGAGCGATCGCTTTATGTTTAACAACATTCCCCATTCCGCCCTTCTTACGACCACCATCGCTCAACCCAACCAATGACAGGTCATAAGTCCTGTAAGCGCTTCGGCCACCATATTCTGTTCTCAGAAAACAATTTACATCTTCGTCTCTATTGAGATACAATTAATCCTTATAAAAAAGGTTATTTTCAATTTCCTAAGTATATTACTATGAAATTCCACAGTGTTTTGCCTTAGCGTTCAATAAGTCAAAAAATAAATAAATATTAATTTATACCAAGAACACGAGTATGGTGCTAAAATTTATAGTATTTGGCTCTTGTATGAAAATATGAAAAATTTTGGTCTATAAAGTTATCACGTTCAATAATTTCATAGCTCTCTATGACATTGTTCCGCAAAGCGTGTGCCGCGCACACTGGTGTACCGTGTACATCAGTTGGTGTGCCGCGGAAAAAAGTCAATGTTTTGTGAATTGTGGAAAATAACTTTGTTTATTCTCGCTCTTGCGATGCGAGGGGCGGGACAGCCTCACCCGCGTGGCGCGCCTCGCTCACAAGCTATCGCCGAACGCAGCACGCATGCGTATCGAGTAAGTACTTGTATTTACTCGTTTAGTAATAAATAAATATTAAATAAACATTGCTTTTTTCTTTGGTGTACCTATAAAATTTCTTGATTTGAACACAAAAAGTTTGCGGAACACTGCTCTATGATATATGTTATTAGTATCACTAGAGTCATCACCGTTCTGCATGGCGTGAGATAGGTTTTAAATTATAATCTCAAATCGATACCACAGTAATTTAGATCACTTCAAAGAGTCATTTTAAATTTAGTCTGCAAACCAAATTGCTATCCTATTTAAAAATAGGTTCAAAGTCGAGGTTTTAAACATTATTACATTCAGCACGATTACTCTCATACGTGTGACTATTCGCGATAAGATTTCGAAACACAAATTATCATTAATAAAAACCCTTTGTTATAATTTTAAGAATTTTGATAAACGCCACCGTCACGTACCTTTAGTTTCACCATACGGTACAATTTTTAAATAAATTATAAGATAAATAAATAAATAAAATTATCACTGGCGGCTTAACGGCTAGAGAATTCGCCTGGAAATTGGTGGTTGCGTGTTCCACTCTCACTGATACTTTATTGATAGTATGTTATATTTATTGTTCAGTATTTTCTAGGCTATATCAATAAATATGATATTATTACATAAAAATAACTTTTTACTGTCGTTATATTAATAAAAAATGTACTATATGTTCGGAAAATATACTATTAGTATTTTTTCGAAATATTTTATAATATGTAGTCAATTTTCAGCTTATTAAAAACATATATTTATATTTAACCCTTAATTGGGCACCAAGAATCTGATTGGGTTAAATACAGTTGAACCTGGATATAAGAGAGCCCAATCTGGAGGGGTTTATAGTAACAACTTTTTTCAAACTGATTCGGGGCTCTATTGAGAACCTCTATGTTCTGGAACTATGTTCGGCAACACCAGCATCAGTTATTCTATATTCTGTCACGCAGAACCAACATGCCTTTGGTGACACCAGAAGGAAGAGCAATTCGGACGTTGAATTTAATCGTCTCATTTTGGATATTTTAGTGTCAGTGAGGCATTATTCAAATAAATATATTATCAATTCTGGAAAGAGTGCTGCCTCATGATGTCGACATATTTGAGATTCTTCTGAAATATGTTGTTTCTTAGCGTGTAAATGTGCTATGTACAGTTTCATATTGTTATTGTATTTATGTTAAACCGTTTTGTTATTAATATGTATGAAAAAACGATAGTTTTCAAGGAATTTTATTATAATATTTATGTATGACATGTTTCGCCCTTTTAAGGCATTATCAAATGTTTGAGTATGCAAAAAAAATGATAATGCCTTAGAAGGGTGAGGTGGGCGCCCTTGAGGTGAGCTATTCACGAAAACGGCGCTATACAAATTAGCCTAATTATTATTATTATTAAGGGTGAAACGTGTCATACATAAATATTATAATAAAACTCCTTGAAAACTATCGTTTTTTTCATACATATTAATAATTTAATATGGAGTTTTACATCGTTGTTCAAGAAACAATAAATAAACCGTTTTGTGTCCAAATGAGTCCCCAACAAATTTCGTTATAATAATGTCTCATTTGTGTAATATAAAAGTAAATTTATAAATTAATATCAATTGGGAAATATTTTTCTTCGGCCCAATTAAGGGTTAAATATAATAATAATAGCAAAATGATAATTCATTTTTATTATGACGCTTATACAATTTATATTATTATATACATTTAATGTGTTAACTAAACCTCTATTATTGTGAAATCATAAGAGAAAATATTGCTATTGTGATAATAAGTAATACGTTCTTTATTTAATGTGTAAATTTATCGTACTGAGTATACTAGGTTTTCAAACACACTCTGTGTATTTGAAAACCTTATTCGCAGATTGCACTAATGTTTAACATGACACTTGACAATGCATACAATACTCAGGTGACGATGTTTTCATTTGAACTGTGCTAATATTATTCTTCTGTATCTCTAACACGAATAATAAAATATATCAATCATTCAGAAAAGAGACATCAGGGAACTTGAACAAAATATTTAATAAACGGATTCATACCATTTAACTTTATTTCATTTTATATCATTGTATTTTATATTATAACTAACTAACTAACCATCTAACTAACGGCAGAAAGAATGGACTGCCACACTTTTCTTTCCTGACATATTTCTCTCGCTTCCTCAACATTCATACATCGTGCACGCGCGTCCATTTCTCTGACTCCTCACATGGCCGACATTCAATATTTGATTTATTTGATCGTGACACGTTTTCCTCGGTCTTCCTCTATTTCTAGTTCCATTTACATCATTAACATATATTTTTTTTACCATTCTTTCTTCATTCATTCTTTCCATATGTCCAAACCATCTTAATGATCTTTTCATTATTTTGTTTTTGACACCATCATTCGCACCGCATTCACTTCTTTTATTTTCATTCGACACTCTATCATACACAGAGTATCCGCACATTCGTCTAAGAGATCTCATTTCTACTGCATTTATTATATTATACTTTCATCCTTCTTTTGCCAGTTCCATGCTTCGCTTCCATACATAAAGGTCAGTAGAAGAACACCATTGTGCACTGCCATTCTAGCTTTTTTGGATAGGTTTTTGTTTGCGATGACAACTTTAAGTATATTATTTTATATTATCATAGCTGAAAACAATAATGACTTACAAAAATGCTAGACAGACTACATCACGCCTGTAAAAAATACAACATGACGATCTCCATCGAAAAAACAAAATGTATGGACCTTTACCAAAACACCCAAAACATGTAACCTGGTTATAGAAAATCAACCCATAGAACAGATCAGGACCTTCAAGTATCTAGGCATAGACCTGGTGGGGGGAGCTGATCTGCGGGAAGAAATACAAGCCCAAGTAAATAAGGCAGCTGCAATCTCTGGGGCTCTAAAATCCACAATATAGAAAAACAAAGACATGGCCATTAAGAGTAAGATGAGAATCTATAAAGCATGCGTAAGACCAATAATAACATATGGCTTCGAAGCAAGGGCAGACACAGTAAGGACCAAACAAGTTTTGAGGACTTCCGAAATGAAGACACTGAGGACGATAGCAGGCAAGACACTGAAGGATCGCGTGAGGAACACCAGAATAAGAGAGATATGTGAGGTTAAGTATATTATAAGATGGAGCAGACAGCGAAAGGGGGACTGGTACGGTCATGTTCAAAGAATGGACTCCACCAGACTCCCCTTTATTGCATTGCATAATCAACCTCATGGGACTCGCCCTCGTGGAAGACCTCCTAAAATATGGAAGGACAGCTGGGAATCTACCTCACAGGAGGAGCAACTCTCTGGAGAACAAACCACATAGGTCTACAATAAGGAAGAAGAAAAAGAAGAAGTATTTTATATTATTTGTTTTAGATTTATTTTGTGGACTAGAAGCAAATCGTACATGAAAATACAATATGTGAATTTTTTGCTTCATTCTTATTATTATTTTTCTTCAGCCTATTTCCATGTACTTCTGGGCACTTCCATGCCACGTCTTATGCACACTGCATTCAGGTTACACGGACGTGTCGGTTAAAGTCATCCTTATACCGTAGTTGCAGTCTCCCTGCACTTCTCTTTGCGGTCCATGGTCTCCAAGTCAGCAGTCCTCTTGTCCATTTTTCATCCGGGTTCTGGGTACGTGACCTGCCCATGCCATTTTAGAGTCGCTACACGGCGAATGATGTCAGTGACCTTTGTTATATGGCTCGAATGAAATGACATTGTTTCGCTATATTTTTTAAGTCGCCAAAAATGTTGTGACTTAAAATGAGTCAAGTGTGAAAGCAAATATATTTACAATTCATGTGCCGATTGCCATTATCAATTATTAGCCAAGGACATCAAAACAGTGTGAAGAAACACGGTTATCAGTGAGGCAAAATTATTTCCTTTTATGATTTAAAAGATTTAGATACGTGATGCGATAAGGTTTTTTTGTTCTAACTTGGTTCAATCAATTAATAATGTAATATTCAAAGAGAACAGTTTAAATACTTAGCGCGATCTCACAAAAAGATATCGCCTGATGACGAAATAATGTAAATGTATTGTGGACGTTAAAACTGTGTTTACATAGTTTACATCACTCGCCTGGGCGAAAGAGAACGCAAAAGGCGGGAGGCATTTGAAATGTGGACCTACCGACGAATTGCTCATGTTTCATGGAGGGACCACATTACAGATGAGGAGGTTCTCAACGGAGTTGAAGAAAATAGGCAAATGTTGAAAACCATAGCGGAGAGGTGCGCGAGATGGATTGGTCATGTGTTGCGACACGAATGTTTCCTGCATGATGTATTGGAGGAAATGGTCGAGGCAGAGGATGACCTCGCCAAGAGTACCTAGACCAGATTTGCCGAGATATGGGCTGCACCTCTTATGCGGAGTTGAAGAGAGTTGCCGAGGACCGAGCGGAGTGGATGAGGAGATGCGTCGCCTTGCTGCAGACCAATCATTAGATTGAGAACGGAGAAGAAGAACTAACTAACCTTTATGCCGTTTCTCCGCAGGGTAGGCAGAGAGGATGGATCGCCACATTGTTCTATCCTGGCATAATTCTTACGCCTCTTCTACATTCAGACATCGTGACAAGCACGCTCGTCGATTGTTCCTACTTCGAACATGGCCACCTTTCAATAATTGATTAATTTGGTCATGCCATGTCTTCCTTGGCCTTCCTCGACTTCTTTTCCCATTCACACTACTTGTATATATCTTTTTAACCATTCTTTCCTCATCCACACTTGTGTATAAATAATTTAACGGGAATAATTTTACTTGTCGATACTAGAGGAATAAATGATCATTTATTAATCTTATCGAAGTTCTATGATTCTATAATAACATTTTTTTTCAATTTACAGCTAAACAATTAATAAATCTTTGATAAACTTAAGTCGTTAACACTGTGTAATTCCATAATGATGAATTTTTCGAGAATTTAAAAAATGTTTTTTCCACTTTTTAGTTTATTTATCTCGACATGTTTCCAGTGTTTTACACATTCATCACCAGGATAACAATATATACTAACCAAAAATATTTTAAACAAAATACAAGAATTTCTTCTATGTTCGCCATACTTTGTGTTGTAGATGTTTTATTTGTCTTTTTCTTTTTTTATATACTTTGTATATACAACACTAACATTAAATTTAACGCCAAGTCCAATCTTTGATTATTTCCTTTGTTGCAAGTAATTACCTGAACCCCAATAAGAACATTAAATTATCATTTTAAATTTTAAATTGATTCATAATATTTGTTATAAAAATAGCATAAACGTTCCAAAATAAATCTTTATAATATCTGTCAAAACTGATCATATGTGTAAACAATTTTATGATATTGGAAGGACTGGTTGTCCGAAACATGTCAGATATTTAATATTTTTTTTAAAGTAAGTGTTGTATATACAAAGTTTATAAAAAAGAAAGAATAAAAACAAATAAAATACAAGAACTTCGATACTCATGTACTCGTATTATAACATGTGCTAGTTAAAATTAGTTTACTTTTTAATTGATTATTTTTATTATACGAGTATATTGCATTGTATCGAATCTGTGATAGCTACAACAAGTATTTTGGAGACATTGATGTCTTCCATTAGAACGAGCGAAATTTTAAGAAAATAATCGGAGCAACATTTCGGCGTAGATGTGACCACGATGTTACGTGATATTATAATACTCGTATATTACTTTCTTTATTTATCTTAATTTTATTTTTTATTTCCAGTACTATAAGTATTTTAACTCTTAAATATTATGTATACCTTATTTTGTCTTAGTTTAACTTCAATCTCATTTCACACTATCATTTGTTAATTGTTAACTATTATTTTATATTTGTGGTAGCATGTATTTGGCCTTATTTTAATATGTTTTATATATATATATGTTGTTGTTATCGCTGTATGTTTCCCTTAATAAATAAAACAATAATTTAAACAATAAAACAATATGCGGTATACAAATTCGTTTCCAGGTTTCGGCTGTAGGTACCGTGTCTCCTGCAAATTTGAACACATTTCATACTCGTAAACCCCCGTGTTCTCTGGTCTATGGTGTTAAAAATTGGTTACAAATATATTTAACACTCTGGAACGTCAGTATTAATTAAATCGAAACAGAGTCAAAGCCAGTGATCAAAAAATAGCATATACATTAAGAGATTTTCTTTTGTTAATTAAGGTTTATTCACAATTTCAGCCAATCAACCCGCCCCCTCCGGTAACCCCCGCACCCAACTTACCACCACCACCAATCGATGATCCTCCGCCACCCCCAAAAGATAAAGATACTAATAAAAAGGAAAATAAAAATCAAACCGGTGTGACAGAATTTTTGGATACAGAATCGAAAAAAGGTAACGACAATGCCAGGAAGAGAGGTGTGGTTACGTCCAAAGAAGACTCTTCTGAAACAATCACGGATATCCAATACGACAAGTTTGAAAAGGATCAAGCGTAAGTATAATAATTTTATACATATTTATCATTAAATGAATACCGAAATTGTTTATCTGGGAAGCATGTTTACAAGAGAAGAAAGATATACGAAGAAGGGTTGGAGCTGGAAACAAAATAAATGGTGCACTCAAAGTCATTACCATAAATATAAATATATCGACTGAAGCAAAGATGGCAGTGCACAACAGAGTTCTAGTCCCGACCCTTGTGTATGGAAGTGAACCTTGGAGTTGGCAGAAGAAGGATGAAAGTAGGATAAATGCCGTAGAAATGAACTAATAGAATGATGAAGTAAGAAAGGAATGCAAGACGGATGAATGCGTGATAAATAAAATTAAGAAAGGGTCACTAAGATGGTTTGGACATGTGGAACGAATGGATGAGGAAAGAATGGTTAAAAAAATATATACAAGTAGTGTGAATGGAAAAAGAAGTCGAGCAAGGTCAAGGAAGACATGGCATGACCAAAATATAATTTTAAAACTTTTAGAAAATAGACGTTTTCATTCGTATTAATTATACAATAATACAATTTTTGCAAAGTGTTTATCAATGTTAGCGAAAATCGTCGTTCACAATGGAGTTCTGGTTTCAACCCTTATTTTATATATGGAAGCAAGCATGGATGAGAGCATAAAAATGCGGTAGAGATGTTGACGATGTACGACAGGATTTCAAATGATGACATAAAGAAGAAATCTAGAGGAGAAGAAAGAATGATAAACAATGTTATGAAAGGATCGCTTCATTGGTTCAGGTGAAAAAATAATGGTTAAGAAAGTATACACGATTTGAATGGAATACAGAGTAGAGGAAAAATTGAGGAGATCATGGCATGATCATGTTAATATTTTTTTTACAAGTCGATCATGTTAGAAGTCGGAATAATCGACGTGCGTGTATATCTAGCTGTATGATATGGAGGAATCTAGAGTGGTGTGTTAGGGTGGAATAGTGTGATGGTACATTCCCTCTGCCTTTCCTTTGCAGGAAAACGGTGTGATAGTATGTCGTCTTTCAGTGGCGCCGCAACCCGAGATCGATCAAGACAATTTGCTGGAGCCGTCTTCGTCTTAAGTCCTGTACTTATCTACAGCTCCATCGAGCCAATGCAGATTCAGTCTGTCTACACTTTAGGGGGACCCTGAGTCTTAAGGCTATAAGTCCCGGCTGAACACGTAAAACTTACCCTGTGCCCGGCCCATTTTGGTGAAATTTCATGTTTTGTGAAGGGTTTCTTAAAAGTGTTATAATTGTGAAAATACTGGATTAAATCAATTGAAACTTCTCGTATTTATTTAAAACACTTTAATTTATCCTTTTTGTAATGTAGTTTTGCCAATATTATCTTTTATGGAGAGCCACATTGCAATGTTTGCACATATACCTGGTCTCGCTCCTTTTTGTGCTTTACACACACCTTGCAGGTTCGACAGGGTTTCTCTTTTTTTCTACGGGAGGTATAGCTTGGACATTACCCTTAACAACCTGTTTGGTGGATCCTGTAATTTTGCACTCGCAGTGGACCCGGTGTCTGCAAAATGCGGTCTCCAGAAGGCGAAAAATTATTATTTCAAACTAAAAAAAAAACCGCTGTTAACTTTTATCAGAAATGGTAATATACCTGGCTATGGATTGGTTCGAGTAGTTGCTATTCATAGAACTACGAATAATTTATAATAGTAGTCACTAAACGTCAATAAAATGCACATTTTTAGACGCCTGGTTAACCACGTGAAAACACGGGACCGGGGTACAACTACAATTCTTTTGCTGAGTCTTCTCCACTCATGGTCTAAAAATATCCCAACCAGCTCAATTATCTTCAAATCATTTTAAAGGATCACAAACTCGGTGTTGGGATGCCTTTTCCATATAGCATCCATTTCGAGTGGGCCGTAAATGCGACTGATTTTTTTTTCTTGTAAAGAAATTTAGGCTTCTCTTATCTTTATCCGGGTTTCTGTGGGATGCGTAAGAACAGCGTATTCTGATCCCTTAACTCGTGTACAAAAACAACAACGCGTTTGATTTTCGCTACACTTGATAATGCCTTAGATAGGCGAAACATGCCGTTCACATAATGGTAATAAAACATATTTTTTCATTCGTGTTAATTAACCGTATTAACATTAATAAGTTTAAATTCTTGACATAATCTTTGAAAAACATATTAATTTATTAATGTAAAGATTAATAAATTAATAATTAATAAACTAACTAACTAACCATCACGCCATTTCCCCGGAGGGGTAGGCAGAGAGAGGATGGATCGCCACAATGGCCTGTCCTGGCATACCTCTCGGGCTTCTACATTCATACATCGTACCATGCACGCACGTCGATAATTCCGACTTCGAATGTGGCCGCCTTTTAGTAATTGATTAATTTGGTCATGCCATGTTTTCCTCGGTCGTCCTCGGCTTCTTTTCCCACTCACGCTGGTTGTGTACAACTTTTTTTTTTTTTTTTTAAATTAACAAGATTATTAATTTATTAGTAATATTAAATTGCAAATGTATTAATGTAAGCATTCATAATTTAAGGTGTTTTATTTTGCCAAAAGTTTTTTTTAATTGCCAATTTTAGGCATCTCGCCACCGCAGTATTAAATGAAAGGGTTCATTGAAAACATTTTTGCATCTATTCAGTTTTTTTTACAATTTTCAAACATCTATGTCATTCACAGGACCATTGCTCTATTGAAAAAAGCCCTAAACGCAAATGACTTCATCAAGAATCTTATGGATGAGGAGCGGCTGTCCTCCGTCGTGGAAGCCATGAACTCTGAGGAGTATGAGGCGGGCAGCTTCATTATAAGGGAGGGAGAGCAGGGTTCTCATCTGTACGTCTCGGCAGAGGGCTCCTTTGTGGTTCTTAAGGACTCCAAGATCGTAAAAACCTTTGGGCCAGGGGAGGCATTCGGAGAACTTGCGATACTCTACAAGGCGAAACGATTCGCGTCCATACAAGGTAATATTATTTTTGAGTGATATATACATACAAACATTTTTCTAGGACAACAACGCTACATTTAACCCGATGATCGCCGTAAGCACACATGTGCGCTCTACGTAGATGATCGTCATGAGCGCAGCTGTGCGCGTTTCGCAATATTCGAAAGACGTATTTCAAAATTAATTCCGATTTTCTCACAACGACATCTATGAATATTTAAAAATATTAACAAACCAAAAAGGATCGATATTTTTCGATAGTTTGGGAGAAAAACGTGGCGTACCGACGCGCTGATTCTACAAACATGTGGCGATGAATGGGTTAATAATTGGTTTAGCTAGGTGAAACATGTCATTCATTAAGGGGTTAAAAAAACAAGTATTTTAAACAAATAAAAAATTGTCATTTATTTAATTTATTTTATAAAACTAATAGAATAAAATTATTTTATTATGTTTAAACTAGATTTGACCCAGATTTGAAAAATATATATAAATTAAATATGAAGTTATCACCATATTTGTTGGACCCTGTTCCATAATGCGGTGACCATTATAACTTCTTACAGCTTCATCTTAAATCATTCAAATAAAAAATTAGATGAATGTGTAAGAAGTTACAATGGTCACCGCAAAGCACCACTTACGGAACAGAGCCCAACAAATATGGCGATAACTTCATATATTTGTTTTTCAAATTTAGGCTAAATCAAGTTAAAAGATAATATAATAATTTAATATTGTTGGTTTTATAAAATATATTAATTTACTGACAAAAATTTGTAAATACTTGTTTTTTCATACCTCTGACCTTCAGAGACTGAGTGCCCCTAACCCCTTAATTAAAACTTCTAGAAATGAGACGTTTTTTATTTGTATTAATTATTTCATTTCGTATTTATTATTTAAACTCGTATATTATATTTTTGTATTTTCTTTATTGGATGATATATATTTATTATTGTATTTTCTTTGTGGATGTTTGTGGAGTTTCCATGATCCTAATATGAAACATTGCAACATTCATAAAAATAAAACTTCTGGGAAATTGACGTTTTTATTTGTATTATTTGTTCAATTTGGTATTTACTTTGTGGATTATATAATACAATATTCATTTCTTTTTATATGTTCTTTATTAGATTTTATTTACTTTATTTTTTTTTTCTGTATTTATATGGACTTTTCATGATCCAAACATGGGAACAGGTATTTTAAAAATATAAGTTCCAGAAATTTTATTTTTTGTCGTGTACGTCAAATACCTGATTCAATTCATATGAATTCAATGATAACAAAGTTGAAATGTTTTATCTTTTATAGATTTACCAATTCAAAACAAATATTTTCAAGGATTAAGCAAAATGTACATGAACATTAAGGAAAATAAACATTTTCTGTGTTGATTATGAAATTTATCAAAAAAAATGTGATGCCCTGGCTAGGCGAAACCTATCACTCTCTTATAATGCCATATAAATTTATAACAATGCTTTTTTACATGTTTGTTTAAAAAATATGGTTATACTTGTATAATATTAAAATTAACTTCAAAACAAAACTTGTAACTTCAAAACAAAATATGCGAAAGCAATTTTCTGATATATTTCTATCTTTAATGCGTAAAATATTTATTTATTTCAGATACTTACTATTCACAAAAATAAATATTTAATGTTTACAATATTCTTATAGTGACAACTAAAGCAAAAGTATGGGTCTTACAAAGGAGTGTATTCAAGAAAATAATGCTCCGAAGTGGGAAGCAAGAACAGGAAGACAACCTGAAGTTCCTCTCGTGCGTCCCTCTCCTGGAAGGCATTCAGCAAGCAGATCTCATCAGAATATCAGACCTCCTGAAGAGGGTAAGTGCCGTAAAAATATCATGTTAAATTCCAACCTTCACCATTAAGATTAAGCCATTACAACAGCACCTGTCCAAATGTTACCAAGAGGCCCTGGGTTTTGTATGATTATGAAACAAAACACAACTTTTATAACTAACTATGGTAATCATTACGCCATCTCCCCAAGGAGGTAGGCAGAAAGATTGGACCGCCAAACTGTCCTTTGGTTAAAACTTCTTCTTAGTCACACGCCATGCGCTCCTGTCACCCGTCAGTCTCTAGGCTGCAGCTAATGAGAGATCAGTCAGCTGCCTGATTTGATCGGACCAGCGGTTTGGTGGTAGTCTATGTGGTCATTTTCCCTCTACTTTGCCTATAATGACGAGCTTTTCAAGGTTGTCCTGATTTCTTCCGGCTAATGGAATAAATATCACATTAATGATTTGTTTTCGTAATTAAGGAATTCTTCCTAGCCGGCACGATGATCGTGCGGCAAGGAGAGAGAGGCGACAAGTTTTACATCGTGCGGGGGGGCACAGTGAGCATCACTCAGAGGCCTGCGGGCGGGGGCCCCGAGAAGTTCCTGAAGGAGGAGGGGCGCGGGGGCTATTTCGGAGAGCAGGCTTTACTGCACGAAGATCACCGCTTGGCCACCGTCACAGCCATGGCCCCCGGCGTGGAGTGTCTCACCCTAGACCGAATGTGAGTCTCACTCTTTATATCCATACATAAGGATCGGTACAAGAACAACATCTTACACTGCTGTCTTAGCTCGGGTTCCGCCTCTTTGAGGGGGTGTCGGACTCCTCGCTGGAGGAGAGGGGACACCTTGCGGGGCCCCGTTCCTTACCCTTGGTTCAATTATTATTTTTATTTTGTACACATTAAAATGTTAGGTTCCCTGTGTTCCTGCCCCTAGTTTCCATGACCAGACCAACTCTATTTCATTACGTTTTTTTTTTCACCATTCCACGTTTTCTCTCCCATACCCCACTCTGTACCACCTTCATCAATATTTTATTTTATTTTATAAAAAGCTGATAATTTAATTATTTTTATTCGGACAGACATTTCAACGAATTCCTAGGAAACGTAAAGGAGTTGAGAGACAAAAAACTGGCTCCATCAGAAAGCAAACCGAAAGCACCTGTAGTCATATCAACAGGTAATTTTAATTTAATTAAACTAAAAAAACTAAATAACCATTACGCCGTCTTTCCGAAGCGGTAGGCAGAAAGAATGGACTGCCACACATTTCTTTCCTAACATTTTTTATTTTTTATGTATACAATAGGTCGTTTGGACCCAATTACTGTATACAATTTTTTTTAAGCTATTATATTGATTCTCGTGACATGTGATAGGTAGCTAATCTATCGCCTTTTATGTCACGAGAATTCTACACCAGACCAAAGACAGTGTGACAATCACACTGCTAGCGCCGGGAATCGAACCCGGAACCTTCGGTTTGGTAGTCAGAGCTCTTACCACTCTGCCACGAAGGTCGCCATATTTGTGATTATATTAATCCATATTTATGATTCTGGTGATAATCTTTGACAGCTTCTAAAAAATGATTTAATTTCTGAGAATTGCAAAATAACCTGCCTCTGGTTGTGATGGTGGGGAGAGCAATCAAACTGCTGGGCGTAATTACTTTATAAAAAAAAATCAAAGGATATGATCATATTAAAAATATAAAGAATTCTCTTCAAACATAATGTAATAAAACTTCTAGAAAACAGACGTTTCCAGTCGTATTAATTATGTAACTAATTAATACGAATGAAAACGTCAGTTTTCTAGAAGCTTTATTATATTTTATGGGAATGACATGTTTCGCCCTTCTAAGGCATTATCATATGTACAACATTTGATAATGCCTTAGAAGGGCGAAACATGTCATTCCCATAAAATATAATAAAACTTATACAAAACTGACGTTTACATTCGTATTAATTATTTAATATAGAGTTTTACATCATCGTTCAAGAAACAATAAATAAGTATATAATTTTCTAAATAAGTATGTAAGATTCTTTTTTTACTAGTTGCAACCCGTGAAATATTCGCGGAAGTAAATATTTACTATCCTTTAAAACTTGGTTTACTGTACAATCGTAATACGTTTTAACTTTTAATATAAATAATTATTTTCATACAAGTTAAAATTTCACAATTAACAATTCTAAATTGTTCTTCTTTTGTTTTTTACATTTCTGTCATAGAACAATAATCAGAACAAATTCCAAATTAGATTCAGAATCAGAACAAAATTCAAAGAAGTACTCCTCACTCGCTCTCTTGTATTCAAAATATTCTCATTCTGAAATGGAAACAACATAGCTCAAGAAACAATAAATGAATAATTAAGAAACACTAGAAAGGATATGATGGTAACCCTCCCGTGGCACGTGTTTCTATGATAAAGGATACTTGTGTTATCTTGTTATAAGTCGTAATATACTCGTATATAGCGAATCTGTAGTTTGTACAATAATTATTAGAATAATATTTTTGTAATATAGCGAATCTGTATTTAGAAATGAGCGTTCATAATGGAGTTCTGGTCCCAATTCTTATGTATGGAAGCGAAGCATGTAACTTGCAGAAGAAAGATGAGAGCAGAATAAATGTGTGATAGAACGATGTACGACAGAATCCCAAATGCTGATATTAGGAAGGAATGTAGAGCGAAAGAAGGTATTATGAACAAAATTATGAAAGGATCGCTGCGTTGCGTTGGTTCGGACTTATAAGAATGCTTAAAAAAGTATACGTTAACGATGTAAATGGATAGGAAGTCTAGGTAGACCGAGAAAAACAAGGCATGACCAAATTCATCAAATATTAAAGGTTGGTTATGTCAGAAACCGAAAGAATCGACGTGCGTGTATGACTCGATGTATGAATGTGAATGAAGCTATTATAGAGAGGTATGTCAGGATAGAGTAGTGTGGCGGTACATTCTCTCTGCCTACCCCTGCGGGGAAACGGCGTGATGGTTTGTTGTTGTTGTATTTTGTATGAAATGTGCTGGTGTCAATTTAAACAATATATATTTATTATTTTCCAGAGTACGATCACATCCAATTAGATCAACTTCTGATCGTGGGCACTTTGGGAGTGGGAGGATTCGGTCGCGTAGAGCTTGTCCAATATTCGAAGGACAAGACTAAGACCTTTGCTCTGAAGTGCCTCAAGAAAGTGGACGTGGTGCAACAGCAGCAGCAAGAACACGCATTTAACGAGAAATCCATCATGATCAGATGCGACAGTCCCTTCGTCTGCAAGTAAGGAATATCTTGTTTTTAACCCCTTTAGTACGACTGACTACATTTGCAGTCCAAAAAAAAATATTTCAAACTACGGTAAACTACATTTGCAGTTGACATTTAAATGTATCTTATAAACTTTTTTTATATAATAATTAAATTTAACGATGTTTTTTAACTACTTACACTTCAGGCTCGCTGGCATTGACAGACTGGGTCTCCAGTCTGTCGATGCCAGCGAGCCTGGCGAAACCGGTCGCTGTCGAAATAAAGACAAAAGTGGAAGTAATTAAAAAAACATCGTTTTATTTAATTATTATTTAAAATGAACTTCCGTCAAGAGATTTCAGTAAAATCATTTGATTATCTTAAAACTTTTTTTACTTAAGTTCGTTACTACTAAATTATACGCAATATTACGATGAACTGGGACAAGAAGAGATCAGGGACGTAGAAATGAGATCACTGAGAAGAATGTCCGGGAAAGCGATATATGATAGAATACCGAACGACGAAATAAGGAAGAAATTAAAGGCAGATGAATTCATTATAAGTAATATTAAAAAAGGATACTTGAGATGGTTTGGACACATGGAAGGAATGGACAAGAGAAGAATGGTAAACATGTTGTATACATGCAGTGTGAGTAGAAAGAAAAGCCGTGGAAGACCAAGGAAGGCATGGCATGACCAAATTAATCACATACTATAAGGCGGCCACATTCAAACGAAACGAATTATTAATAAATAAACGGAACTAAAAATAGAGGAAGATCGAGTAATTCAATTAAATATTAAATGTCGTCCACGTGAAGAGTCGGAGAAATCGACGTGCGTGCGTGACACGATGTATGAACGTCGAGGAATCGACAGAAAAATATCAAGATAGAACACTGTGGCGGTTCATTATTTCTGCCACCCCTTTGGAGAGATGGAGTGATGGTTAGTTAGTTAGTTAATGCCACACCACAAATTAAGTGCTTCATAAGTATAAAACATAATTGTTACTAACCAACTAACCAAAATGCCGCACACTGGATCCATTTGGCAAAAACAGGGACTTAGGGGTCGAACTCCGAATTTTGCCCTGATTTTTTTAAATTAGGTCCTTTGTGTGATTCCAAACCACTTTTACATTTGAACTTTTCTTGATATAACTGCCAATTTCCAAGAAAAAAAAATGTTATTGTTTTTTTTGTATGAAGCAAAACTGATTTATGCAATTATTTCGGAATCGGGTGGATACGTCAAAACCAAACTTAGTAGGGATTATAGAGGACATAATCCTCGGCATTACTTGTTCCGACATCTACATCATATCTCTGCCCGTTTAAAAGCAGCAGACATTATAATTTTTAATTAATTCTTACGAGTGGTTTCGGATTTTTTGTTAGATGCATAAATGATCACAATTATGCTAAAATCAATCCATTCTTTTGTAAAGGAACGCTGGAACGCGAAAAAATAAGTACCGGCGGACACTGGTCCCATTTGGCAAAAATATGGACTTAGGGGTCAAACTCCGAATTTTGTCCTGATTTTTTTAAATTAGGTCCTTTGTGTGATTCTAAACCCATTTTACATTTTAGCTTTTTTTGATATAACTGCTAATTTCGAAGAAAAAAATTATGTTGTTTTTTTTGTATGAAGCAAAATTGATTTTTGCAATTATTTCGGAATTAGTTAGATACATCAAAATCAAACTTAGTAGGAATTATAGAGGACATAATCCTCTACATAATTTGTTCCGACATCTACTTCATATCTCTGCCCGTTTAAAAGCAGCAGACATTATAAATCTTAATTAATTATTATGAGTTTAAAGTGGTTTCGGATTTTTTGTTAGATGCATAAATGATCATCGCGTTCCTTTACAAAAGAATGGAGTGATTTTAGCATATTTATGCATCTAACAAAAATCCGAAACCACTTTATACTCGTAAAAATTAATTAAAATTTATAATGTCTGCTGCTTTTAAACGGACAGAGATATGAAGTAGATGTCGTAACAAGTAATGTAGAAGATTATGCCCTCTTTAATCTTTACTAAGTTTGGTTTTGACGTATCCACCTGATTCCGAAATAATTGAAAAAATCAGTTTTGCTTCATACAAAAAAAACAATAACATTTTTTTTCTTGGAAATTAGCAGTTATATCAAGAAAATCTCAAATGTAAAAGTGATTTGGAATCACACAAAGGACCTAATTAAAAAAAATCAGGGCAAAATTCGGAGTTCGACCCCTAAGTCCCTGTTTTTGCCAAATGGATCCAGTGTGCGCCGTCTCTCTGACGGAGTTGACAATAAGAACGCGCCACCACATTATTCTTTCCTGGCATAATTCTCTTGCTTCCTCAACATTCATACATCGCTTCTGTGCTCTAATGAGGAAAATAAAAAACTAAGAATTTTTCAGAAAATCTATCATTTTCTGAACCGAAATTTTACAAGCTAAACATTTCCTGCTATAGGCGGCCTTCATCCCTTCAGAAACACGGCCCATAGAACTCGTTACTTCTGCTAACATATACCATATGGCTAATCCGGCACTGTTTGCACTTTTGACTAATGAGTTACTTACCACCGAGTTAGTTAGCTTTTTAATATTGTTAATCAGAAAATTTTATTTTTCAGGCTATATAAAACCTATAAAGACAGCAAATATATTTATTTCCTGATGGAGCCAGTGCTTGGGGGAGACGTCTGGACTATACTACAGAAGAAGAAAAGTTTTAATGAACCAACGGCACGATTTATGACCGCGTGTGTTGTAGAGGCATTGGAACATCTGCATGGATTTGACATTATATACAGAGATCTTAAACCAGAAAATCTCATGCTGGACTCAAAGGGATACGTCAAACTGGTAAGGATTAATTCTTTATACGTATTTCGAGACGTCCCGTAGCAATTATTATTCATCCAATTCGCCTGCAAACACAATGCACAACGCGTCCTCTACCACTAAAACCACCTCTCCCTCCTCATTTGTACCCTCCTGCTCAGGTCCATTCAAGGTTGCCATCATCCTCACCTCATGGATATTTATTTAATGATGGAGTGGGAACTAGCGACTTACTATCCCTCCAGAAGTGTCAAAAATGTTATTGGTTACTTACTTACTTCCTAGGGCCATACAACTCTTGAAGAGTTTTAGCCTCCTTGATGATTTTTTGACAAGCTCCTCGATCCTGCACCTTTTGCTCCCAGTAGTCCGATTCACCTAACCTAGCCAGGTCAGGCAGAACATTGTCCATTAGACGCTGTCTTGGCCTTCCTAGAGGTTTTATTACAGTCGGTCTAGACGCGTACAGGGTCTTGATTGCTCTGGTCTCTTTGGCTCGGCATATGTGCCAAATCCATGCTAGGCGACCGGCTCTCACGGTGCTCGTTATAAGGGGCTGCTGGGTCATCGTACGGATCTCTTGGTTGGTCCTATGCCTCCAAGTTCCCGCTGCAACACCGGGTCTGGGTCCCAGGATCATTCTAAGTATCCTATTCTCAAACCAGTAGATTCTTTGTTGTTCTTTTAGAGTCATTGTCCATGACTCAGAACCATATGTCACCAGTGGCTTGATGATGGTGTTATAAATACGCAGCTTGGTGTTTCTGGATTGAAGCCTGGACTTTGTTATTTGTTATTGAAATTAATTTTTCCGTCGTTTTTTTGTAACTATAAAATAATTATTTGTTCCAGGTTGATTTTGGATATGCTAAGTTTTTGACCACCGGCTCCAAATCGTACACCTTCGCCGGTACTCCGGAGTACGTGGCTCCAGAGATAGTGCTTAACAAAGGGCACGACAAGGCGGTGGACTATTGGGCCCTCGGAATATTCATTCACGAGCTGCTTGTTGGCAAACCTCCCTTCAGGGGAACCAACCACATGAAGACCTACAACCAGATCCTCAAGGGAATCGACTCCATCGACTTCAATCCCAAAATTTCTAAGGTGGCCCAGATAATAATTAAAAAACTGTGCCGGCCAGTCCCAGTCGAAAGACTTGGCTATGCCAAGGGAATCAAGGATATAAAAAATCACAAGTAAGATTTTTTTGTACAAAATCACCACAGCTTAACACTAGATATACACATCATTATTTTGGGAATGTTGGGGATCAACTCTCTGCAACTTCGAATGGATTGGTTTCTCATAATCCATTTCTTTAGATTAATCAGGGGATATGTTGCAGCATATATTATTTTACCTACTAGCCGCCAGAACCAATCTGCCTCTGATGACACAGGTAAGAAGAGCAATCGGTGTGCTTTACGTGCTGGTAGTATTAGCAAAGCAATTTTTTCTGGAAACTTAAACCTAAGAGAATATGTTTTTTTTACTATATTTATATTCAAAGGATATAATGAAAAATCTCGTAAAAACACAACAATCTAGTTAAAAAATCGAAACATAAATAGAGAACACACTATATACTCGTAAACTAAAAACAGCTTCATCATAATAATAAGTTACAATACTGTAACCAATATATTGTATTATAAGATTACTTCTAATTTCAAAGGAGAAATATATAAGACGTAATACGAGATACCCTGCTGCCACGACATCTGACAAGCCTATATTAGAAACACATGTAGACTGTCATGCGAAGCTTTAGATAAATCTCTATAAAATTGATAATAACAACATACTATCACAACACACTTTATTATTTATTCACCATCCCAATAGATGTCTTTATATATAATATTTAGATTATGTGAATTCGTAAAAAAAATTATTAAGAAACAGATATAAACTTGAACGAGTTAACTCGCTCGTTTTGTATGCCTGGCACCACAGGCACGGCACCAGAGGGCGAGTATACTCGTTTAAGGCACCCAACCGGTTAATGTCTACTTAATGAATTATTTATTGATTGAATGTCACTGTTTTAGATGGTTTTTGGGCTTCGACTGGGACAAGCTTAGAGAAAGGAAGATGACCGCTCCCTTGATCAGGCCTATTTCTGGTCCGACGGATCTCAACAACTTCGAAAAATATCCGAAAGACAAATTACCGCCAGATGAAACCTCAGGATGGGATGCAGATTTTTAGACATAGTATTAACTGTTCGTTTATAATATTTATATACAAATATCTCCGCAATATATTTCCAAATTTGCAACAGTAATATATATAACATACAATACATTAAAGATTATAAGAAAATAAAATTTATATTAATTCTGAAGTTATTGGAAAGAGATGGTATTTTTATTTATGTAGTATATTTACATACTTTGTTTTTTTATGAATTGATGATGAATGTGTAAAACCTTTGTTTGGAGGGAAAAAAGGAGGGAAAAAAGATTAAAAAAAAGTTGGGAAAAAAGCCAGTTGGTACTTATGGTATTGAAACTGTAACATTGTCCAAACAAAGTACCGAGAAACTACGAGTGACCCAAAGAACAATGGAAAGAGCCATGTTAGGAATAAGCCTAAGAGACAGAGTCAGAAACGATACGGTGAGAGAAAAAACAGAGCTCACTGACATCATCCACCGGGTGACAACTCTAAAATGGCAATGAGCAGGTCACGTAGCCAGAAGCTCGGATGGTAAATGGACAAGAAGACTGCCGACTTGGAGACCGTGGACGGCAAAGAGAAGTGCAGGACGACCGCAACTACGGTGGAAGGATGATCTGAACAGACACGTCGGAATAACCTGGATGCAGTCTGCACAAGACAGAGTGACATGGAAGCGAATGGAGGAGACCTTTGTCCAGGAGTGGATAGGAATAGGCTGAGGAAGAAGAAGTTTAAAACCTAAAACATATCGAAAAAATCATAAAAATCGGCTCCGGGAAGCAACTGATCCCGTTTAATGTTTTGACCGAAACACTATGACACTTCAACATTATTAACTGTTAAAATTTAAAACGCTGTTATGGTATCAACATTTTTTATTTTTCGAGGCAACTGTTCGCCAACCGATGTTGGCTTCATCAAGTGTTACAATATTTTATTTGTTTGTGTGGAGAGTTTTAACAACTATTAAAATTCTACACGTACAATTCTACAATGTTTTTACCTATTATTTACAATTATGATGAATTTAAAAATAAATTTCTCGTCAATCAATGATAAGATATTTTATATTAAAACTAAAAAATAATTTAAAATTTACAAAACGGTAACAACTCACCATAAGCGTCAGAAACGAAGATTATAAACTATACGTGTGTTGTGAAAAATAATAAATGATTAAAACAATTGAGGGCTGGACATAACAAAGGTGCCAAGTATCAAAAATTTGTTTTTGATCCCAATTGGTGTTAAACATAAAGGCCAAACATAACTGTGCAAAGTGATTGAATAATATAGTGTTTTTCAAACGTCACCCTAAAGATGCCACCCGTGGTACATGACATGACATATGAAACAAAAAACAGTTTTGCTGCCAGGACAGCTGCCTTTTACCAACTCCTCGACGTCCCTCCACTTTACCCATTAATATCAGTCGAAGGAGGTGGTATTTTTCTCCCCTTAGCATATGACCCAAATATGAGACCTTTCTAATTTTCACACTTGACAACAGTTCTCTATTGGCTCTGGCTCTCTGCAGTACCGCTGCATCACTGACCCTATCGGTCCACGGTATACGGAGCATTCTGCGGTATATCCACATCTCGAACGCTTCCAACCGGTTCATTACATTCACTTTCAGAGTCCAGGTTTCACAGCCATATAGTAGAACAGATCATATATAACATTTAATCATTCTTTGTCGGAGTTTCCAGTTAAGATTATTGTTGCAAAAGAAGGTTCTCATTTTATTAAATGCAGCTCGTGCCACTTGAATTCTGCAATTTATTTCAATGTTCGGGTCAACCGCTTTTTCTCTGCTTTGTGTTTAGTCCACTTGGCACCTTTGTAATAACCACCATATTTAGTATTTTTTTAGTATTTTTTAAGTATTTTTTTTCAACATGCTAAATGATTCACTCTGTTAAAGATATTTCCAGTTCATCTTCTTGCTTCTGTCCTATTGGACAACAACATGGCTATTTTTGCCATGAATGCAGCATCATGTAACAAGAATTACGACAGTTTAGTTTCATTCCATCAATTCTTTAGTTTTTCGGCAGCTCGTTGCATTTCTGGCACCAACGTCAACATTTACAATTCATAAAATAAATTGTAAAAAACTCGAATGTCATCACGAAAGATTACGAAAATAGTTTGAATACAAGAGAGCGCGAGAGGTATACTGCGATTCTCCCCGAAAGTAATTCAAAATGTACCCTTTGGCGAACCCATTGTTGTATTAAAGCTATATAAGTAACTACTTCTAATTTTAATGCTTAATTTATTACACAACCATAGATAAAGCTGATATAGATATATCAAACCTTCAACATATTCGCTAGTGTTCTACGACCATTCTGTATATTATACAATACAATCCAAGCTATTATTAAAGGCTGTACCTAAGAGCCAAGAAGTCTAAAGTGATTTTTTGTCCAAAATGAGTGTTTCATTTAATTTATTTATATATTTAGGGCAACAAACAGCGATTGTAATACATATGTATATATGAACACATAAAAATAATAAAATAAAGCCAAATTACATACCTACTACCGCAAATATTAATGATGCCTGCATATAATGTTATCAACACTTCTCTCTTCTGCGGTCTCAATCTAACGATTGGTCTGCAGCAAGGCGACGCATCTCCTCATCCACTCCGCTCGGTCCTCGGCAACTCTCTTCAACTCCGCATAAGAGGTGCAGCCCATATCTCGGTAAATCTGGTCAAGGTACTCTTGGCGTGGTCGTCCTCTGCCAATCGACCATTATGCAGGAAACATTCATGTCGCAACACATGACCAATCCATCTTGCGCGCCTCTCCGCTATGGTGTTCAACACGTGCCTACTCTCTTCAACTCTGCTGAGAACTTCTTCATTTGTAATGCGGTCCCTCCATGAAACATGGGCAACTCGTCGGTAGGTCCACATCTCAAATGCCTCCAGCCTTTTGCGCTCTCTTTCGCCCAGGCACCAAGTCTCGTAGCCGTACAGTAAAACGGTCCACATCAATGTTTTTAATAGTTGTTTTCGGAGGTTCAGGTCTATGTTGTTGGACTCGAATCAACACTGTATTCATTAAAAAGTATAGTTTATTCATCACATAGTATACGAAGTAACCTTTAAGACAGACAATTGCCCGGGACCCATTGAAAATATTATCATTACTAATTTCAGACAAAAGTTCACTTAAGGGGTTAGGGGCAGTCAGAGGTATGAGAAAACAAATATTTTCAATAAATAAAAATTGACAGTAATTTAATTTATTTTATAAAATCAAAAATATTTAATTATTGTGTTATGTTTTAACTTGATTTGACTTAAATTTGAAAAAAATTAATAAATTATGTATGAAGTTATCGCCATATTTGTTGGACCCTGTTCCATAAGTAGTATTTTGCGGTGACCATTATAACTTCTTACAGGTTCATCTAAAATCATTCAAATAAAATTGAATATTTCTCTTTTCCTCTTTTTATACATTTTGTTTATACAAAACTTACATAAAAAAATGAAAAAATTATTAACGTTCCAAAATAAATCTTTATAACATCTGTCAGATCATGTAAACAATTTGATAATATTTTAAATATGTATGTATCTTTATAATATGTATCACTGAAGAAGGACTGGTTGTAATTAGATTTTTTTTAATGTAAGTGTTGTATAAACAAAAATAGTTAATCTAGTGCCTGATCGAAGTTTAATTTTTTAATTAACAAAATGGCGGCCTCTGATATATAAATTCCGGATTTTCAAGTAAAAATGCAACAGTTATAAAAAATAGGAGTTTTTAAAATGAAAAAAATTCCTTCTATCAGGCACTAGATTAACTTATTATGAATACTGCAGCGAATGAAAAAAGAAAAATAAATTATCAAGACCATAAAGCTCCGAAAACTGGAATACTTCGCGCACAATATGAGAAATGATAAATACAAAGTGCTGCACTGATTGTCCAAAGTAAAATTAGCAGAAAACGAACTGTCGAGGTGAAGAATGTCCTGGTTAGAAAACCTTCTAGAGTGGTTCAGTTGCAGCACAATCAGAAGGTGACAGATCTGAAGAATACGGTGGTTGCTTGATAACATCCCAATTCAACGCATTTAGCTTATCATCGCCACATGTGGTCGCGCGTTGTCGTGATGTAACACTACCTATCCAATTTCTGTTTATCAATTCTTGGTCTGTTCTGTTTGGAGCTGGCGTATCAAAGGTAGAAATAGTCATGATGCTCTCCAACCTCCGATAAGAAAAGAACAACAACAAAAACAAAAATAAGTGGAACGCGAGTGTAAAAAAGTTTAATTAAAAAAATAACTCTTTATTGCGTTTTTAAAGCATCAATAAAATAAATATTTGATGTCAAAAAACCAACATTTTTGGTAGCCATATTATTCCTTGTAGATTTAATATTATATTTTAAGGGCTAAATGGCGGTGCACAATGGTTTTCTTGTTCCGACCCTTATGTATGGAAGCGAAGCATGGAACTTGCAAATGAAGGATGAAAGTAGAATAAATGCAAAATGAGATCTCTTAGACGAATGTATTTAGGTAGTATGTTTACAAGAAATGGGCGAGTGGAGAGTATATTGAAAGAAGGGTTGGGGCAGGCAACAAAGTGAATGGTGCACTTAAAGTTGTCATCGCGAACAAAAACCTATCCAAAAAAGGTAGAATGGCAGTGCACAATGGTGTTCTTCTACCGACCCTTATGCATGGAAGCGAAACATGGAACTGGCAAAAGAAGGATGAGAGCAGAATAAATGCAGTAGAAATGAGATCTCTTAGACGAATGTGTGAATACTCTTTGTATGATGATAAAGTGTCGAATGAAAATATAATAAGTGAATGCGGTGCGAATCAAAGTGTTATGAACAAAATAATGAAAGTAGCATTAAGATGGTTTGGACACATGAATATAATGGATGAAGAAAGAATGGTAAAAAAATATATGAAGACTACAGGGGAAAAACAAGGAATGTCAGTAGAAGGTTAATTTGAATAAATCGAGAATAAAGCTAATCAAAGTCTATATATTTCTTAGCAATTAGCAATCGATTATCTGGCCATAGTCGATGACACACATGATTTTTTAATTTGAAAATTTTACCGTGGATAGATACGTATAAATGCCGCTAGATGGCATTATTACATTTATTTTGAATTTTAACTGACATTCCTTGTTTTTCCCCTGTAGTCTTCATATATTAACGATGTAAATGGAACTAGAAATAGAGGAAGACCGAGGAAAACGTGGCACGATCAAATAAATCAAATATTAAACGTCGGCCACGTGAGGAGTCAAAGAATTCGACGCGCGTGTATGATACGATGTATGAATGTTGAGGAATCGAGAAGAAATATGTCAGGAAAGAAATAAGTGGCAGTGCATTCTTTCTGCCTACTACTTTGGGTTAGTTAGTTAGTTAGTTAGTTAAAAGGCTACATACTGTTATAAGAAAAAAATGTTTTTAAATAAATAAAATTGTATACGATTTAAATGTATGCGTGGAAAGCAAGTGAAACTACCACATTAAAGGCCCAAAAGGCATTCCATGAATCTGCAATTTTTTTACAATTTGCTGCAAACCAATCCCATGGATTGAAACTAGCGAATGAGATGGTTTGATAGCAATATAGCCATAGATAACAATAATATGTTATTTTTATCTGAAAAAAAATCTTAACTAATATCAGTTTGCACATAAAAGAAATTGCCATTACTGCTGAACTTCTGTTGCCAGAAGATCCAAGTCCAAGTCCAAAATAATTGCAGAAAGGATATACCAAGCAAGATTTCTCCTAAAACTATTAAATATGGTACAGTTTAATATCTAAAGAATATAAAATTCATCCATTTTGTTGAACATCAATGACATGTCTTAATTATTCATTCTTTGACATTTTTGCTAAACCAACACAATATTACTTACAGCACATTGTCAATATTGAAAATATTGACAATTGACTGACTATGGAATTGATTATTATGTTAAAAGGTGATCACAGCCTACCTACACGACAAGAGTCAAAATACATTGTAAAAAAACTAACCATCAAGCCGTCTCCCAAAGGGATAAGCAGAGAGAATGGACTGCTACACTGTTCTTTCCTGACATACTTCTCTCGCTTCCACAATATTCATACATCGTGTCATGCACGCACGTTGATTTTTCCGACTCCTCACGTGACCGACATTCATTATTTGATTTATTTGATTGTGGCATTTGATTGCGACATTCATTATTTGACTTATTTGATTTTCCTCGGTCGTCCTCTATTTCTAGATCCGTTAACATTGTAAACATATACTTTCTTAATATTCTGTGATATATGCTTTTAAATTTACAATGTACTTATTCCTTAAATACAGTTATGAATTATGTTATTGTTATTTTCTGTCTTAAGTCTGCCATATTTCTACCTGTAAAAAAAAATATTGGTACGAATTCTTTATTAAATCCTATATCAAGTTTTTTTTACCAGATATTCTGAATTCCAGATTCACATTCCTCTGTATTTAATAAAAAACCAATAAACATATATTAAAAAAAAAACTCCTATTTTTATGTACCATTTTCTTTTTAACCAGACTGGCACAAGTGTTCTTAAGTTAACAATTATTGTGCATACCAATGTCTTAAGACACATTTTAAGATTTTTGATTATGAGAATATTTACTCAATTGTTCTCACAACTGAATTGAATTTCAGGTGATCAAATACCACAAAGATAAGATTTCATCCATCAAGATATGATAATGATTTATTCTGTCACTTCTTGATAAAGATTTTCGTAAAAATAAATGGCTGGAATTTTATAATATCCACATAATATTATAAAAACACATAAAAAAAAATGGTTAAACAATATCTTCCTCTATAATCCACATCCCTACAAACTGAAATTGTTAATTTGGTTGTATTATATCACATTGCTAGCAGATTTTATTTTCCTTGCAAATATTTTGTTCATGACTCATATTTCTAAATAAGTATTTATTTTGTTAACTTAGGTGAAAAAATCTCTCGAGTTATCATTAAAAACTTGTAACCTTCCCTGATAATATGGACATGTGTACATATGTATATACATACACATGTATAATCGACTTTAAGCCATTTTGCCTTTGAATAAGTAGTGCAAAATGATTGTCTTTATACCTGTATTGTTCTCTCTAAAGAATCAGATAACAGAATTGATACTTGATACACTCACACACATAATTAAATAAGTAATAATCAAGTATATCTGTGCTATCAGTTTTTTTGTTTGTTGCATGTAAGCATTTATTACTTCTGGTGTGATAAGTTAGTATAGTTGAGAATACATTTTTGATTACCAACTAAACTGTGAAAGGAAAGTGAAATATATATATTTCCTAATCTGTATATTGCAATGTGTAAATATTTATTCATTTCTCCAAAATGTTCGTAAATGTGGTTTATGTTTTTTTCGTTCAGTGCTCTAAATATTGTGAAGTAAATAATTAAATTATAATCGAGTCCATAATTTAAAAAAATAATAATATGCGTTGCCTACCGTTCCGGTTTCCCAATATAAGTAAAGTTTTCAAGGGTAATAAAAAAAATACTAATGTGGCAACTACATTCAGAGGACAAGGGACTATACGGGTAAATATATTTACTTTTTACATTCCCATCTACATGTGGCATTAGATAAAACAAATCATTAAACCTTATTCACAAAAATAGTGGTGAATGGATGTTAAATCAACAAAGTAGTGATATTATGTTTTATGTATTTTTTAGCTGCATAAAAATGTTTAAAACAATAAACGCTTAAGGATTCAGGTAAATTAGTTGGGATAAAGTTAACATTTCTAATACAATCAACTTTAATTTATATAATTAATGTCGGTAACTAGAAGTACAACAATAAAACATAATGCCACTAATCACAAGCTTATAATAATATATGACAGCACTCTAATGTTAAGTGTTTTCTTATATTCATTAAAACTAGCATATTATAAACTAAAATTTAACTTTATTTATTACTCCATACATTAGAATATTATTATTTCTGCAATATTATTAAATTAAGATTAAATCAACTGTTTCTTTGTAAAAACACAATAATATATTTATTGGATACCTACTTATAAACGTATAACTGAAAAGAATATCACCTACATACTTAATACTGACTAACAACCTACAAATTCTTTTATCTTAGAAATGGTGTTATAACTGGAATAGATAATTTCTTATCTTCAGATATGGACACAATAATAATCTGTCTATAAAATTATCCATAAAACTGCTATTCACATTCTCTTCAGAGATAATCTTGTAAACTGAATTTTTTAAATATTTACATGAAAGTCTTTGATATTCTCTCTTACTTAATAATATTTAACAAGTAACAAACCAATCTAACTTGTCATATAAACAAAATACATTGATCTAATTAATTCACCATTCAATGCCAATAACTTCTTTTAGATATTCTAGACAGAGGTATAATAAAACCTTGCGAATATAAACCCAACATAATCCGACATTTGCGTCACTTTACATCCTTAAATCTTGTGACTAATCATGTTATCTTTCTACTTAAGTGTTTATGATCTATTGTAATATTTTCAAATAATAAAATATTATCTGCACTAAGTATATAGTTTTATTAGTAAAAAGTAGCACAATATGAAATTCATATATGAGGTTTTTAAAGAATGAATAGACTTTTTGAAAAAGTTTTTCAATATGGCGCCCATGGACAGCTGTCATTTGAAGCTTCTCACAACAAGAAAAAAATGTCTGCATTTTGGCAATCCTTTAAGATTAAAAACAGCTCCATATACAAGTATATGTATCATCATGAGTGGTTTATTGTTTTTTATTAGTGCACACTCTCATACTCAAATTGTACATCGCTCTGCACGCCTTCCCATCAGCCAGCCAATTAAAATGACAATCTCTGCCTGAATAGACTTTTATCTTCCTGACCCGCTGCCATCTCCAAGTCTGCTGGCATTCCTCAAACGCTTCCATCCCTTGCTTCTCCTGCCGCCGTCGACGCCGCCTCCTCCTGCACCGCAACCTCTCCCTGTCCTGCCGCCTCCGCCTGCCCCGCAGCCGCCATCGCTGCCGACCCGATGTTTATTCCAACGCTTCATACCTAAACCTTTCCTTTCCACCATCCTTATCCCATCCTGTATCTCAACCCCATTGCCATATCGGTCCCCATCCAAGGCCACCGGCTCACGCTCAAGGCCACTCTTGTCCCACTTGGTTCCATATCCAGGACCAACCGGCCCCCACCCAAGGCCACTCTCTGTCACCGTCCCTTGGTCTCCACCCAAGACCTCGGCCCCTTTCCAACGTCATCCCCAACCCCTCCACACTCCTCCTTACCAGGGTAGTCAGGTCCAAATGTCACATACAACCCACTTCATCCTCCAAGTAACCCTCCCTTCACCATCCAAACATATCCTACTTCATCTCCAAGAAAGAAATTTCCAACATGTGGGGGAGCGATAGCCTTCGGGCTGGTACTCCCGAAAAGACAATATCCAAGAACTTTTAAAAACAATGTTGGGTTATATTGACGCTCTATTGTTTTATAGTAATTTTGAAATGTTAATTTAATATTCGCATTACAATGGTAAATTCATTATCTACCTATGGTGCAAAACTCTGGGTATCCAGCTAAATATATGTTTTAAATTTTTTTTTTTTAAATTACAATATTATATACCTATTATAATCGGGTGGTGGTCTAGGATGCTCCTGCTCCAGGGGACATGGGTTTGAGCCTGGACACGACCCGATTCCTTCTTCATGATAATGAGCTATTTTCTGCTCATATTGAAGATTGTAAAATAAATTCTAATACCATTGATTTATATTCTTTGGGATAGTCTTTTTAAAAATAATAATAATAATAATTACTTGTGAAATAATTGAATCGTGAATCAAATGTCGAATGATATATAATAAGTGCAAGAAATATGTACACACTTCTTGTCAGCGAAACAAGAAATAACTTAGGCGCAACTAGTCACTCGGTATCTATCACCATACAGCAAGTGTTAAAAACTAATCAGATGCTGCCTTCTCAATTATTTAATTCATTCCAGGCTATGCTTTGTTTTAATCTTAGATTACTATTTTCAGTTGTCAACCAGTTTTGATGGTGACGGCATCTTCAATAAAGAAAACACTTATTTGAGGATATATCAGGGAATATGGAACATGATCCTGGCCCTTGAAATTAAATCTTTCAGATATTATTTAGTTTTTACCATTCTCTCTCTCTCTCTCTCTGGTTTCAATCCTGGGATTGGTTTGCAGCAATTTCCTCTATTCTTCTCTTCCATTCTTCCCTGTCTTGTGCGGCTCTTTTGAAATCTGCATATGATGAGCAGCGCACGTCCACCAACAAGTTCTCCAGGTACTCTCGGCGTGGGCGTCCCCTAGAGTTTGTCCCCTCGGTCATACCCTCCATTATGGCATGCAAGAGGCCTTCTTGTCGTATTACATGGCCGATCCATCTTGTACGCCTTTCGGACAAGGTCCTGAGCAGGTGCCTTCCTCCTTCGATTCTTTGGAGAACCTCGTCATTTGTAATGCGGTCTCTCCAGGAAATTCCTAATAGTCTTCTATAGGACCACATCTCAAAAGCCTCTAATCTCCGTTTATCTCTTTCGGATTGGCACCATGTCTCGCAGCCGTACATCAAGATACTCCATACATAGGTCTCGATGAGGAGTATTCTCAGTTTTAGGTCTATATTATTTGATTCTATTATTTTACCATATACGACCACCTAAAAAAAAAATTATATCAGCAGTACATATTAGAGATTGAGTAAAGTATAATATTTACTAGCAGAGGTAGTTATTAAGCGATTGAAATGCAAATATTAATTATTGAAGATTCTTAGACACTAATGATAAAAGATTTTTAGCAGCCTGGCAAAAAATGTTAAGTCGAATTCTTGAAGAAAACTTCAAGTTTCATAAAATGTTTTGCCAGTACCAAAATTAGTAAATTGACAGTAAAAACTCTTTTAGATAGATACACTGAAATCAACTCAAATTATTTTGCCAAACAATAGAAGACAAGAAAATCTATGGACTGACATTACTAACTGAAAACAGTTTTTTTTTTATTCTATGTCGTTTGCCAGTATACAGATGATGTATGAATACACTTACAGGTAATGTAATTAAGGGAAGTTGTAAGGAATGCCGTAACATTAAATGTGGGAACTTAAAAACAAACATAATTTCAATTTCAGATGACCTATAATGAATTTAATTCTGGAGCTGCATCACAAGAATCAACCAAACCAAATGAACCAAAATCACCTGTGACAGGGCCCCAGCAAGATAAGGTAGTAATTATATGTAAGAATATTATTGTTAACTTTAATAAAACATACATTTTTTCACTTTGATTTCCATCAGTATTCGTCTACAAGTATTTGTATACATTCAAAATGTTGTGAAAACAAAAACTGGTCCAAGTTAGCATATAAATTGGAGTGACATCTTCAGGCGTTATCTAGCAGTGCGTTAATGACGGTAGCCTTTCACATTGCGTTAATAAAAAGATAATCTGCTTAATGCTTAAATCTGATCTTCATAGATGGCGCTAGTGTGTAGATTAAAACTAACATGTGAAGTTTGGTGTTGCATATTAACATATATACAACTTCCAAAAATTTGTCAGACATGGTGGTCGTAAGAAGGGTGGAATGGGGAATGTTGTATTACATAAAGCGTGCACTTAACCCAACCAATGACATGTCATAAGTCTTGTAAATACCTCGATCACCATATTCTGTTTCCAATTTGCATCTTCGTCTCTATTGAGATACAATTAATCCTTCCATTAATAATATTATATTTTTAAATATGCTAGAATAAAAAGTAATCTTTGTTTACCAAATTTTTTTGTCTTTGCAATTAAATCTTTAACAATTATTTTAGATAATTTAATTCAAATTTGTTATTTAATTTTTTTTTTTGTGTTTAATCTTGAATTTTACACTGCAGGATAATGGCAATTTACCAACATCGGATAATCTAAAACCAGAAGGCAGTGTAAATAATGAAAACAACAATGAAGCTGAATTCTTTAAACAAGTCATAATTACAGATCCAGATATCTCCAAAGAACCTGTAAGACAATAATTGTTTATTCACATTTTATTATAATATTATATGTGCAGGTAGCCTTTAAGTTTCCTACGTAATTTTGTAAAATAGTACAATTGTTAAATACATGAAAGTTGAAAAAGAGAAGAAGAAAAAGGTTCACTTTAGAATATTTGTTAATTAAAGAGGATAATAAAGTAAATAGACGCAATACCAATCAAAGATTTTATTTATAAACTTGTCAAGAGATAGTTGAGTACCACCTTTATTTTCCTCTGTTGATAAAAAATATTGTGTCTTTATCAATTTCTCTTCCATGCTTGAGATATACCTGTATGTTCTCCATTAAGATTTTTCCATGACAGTGAATAAAGAATTTACCGAAATACGTTTATGCTTAATTGCTATTTATTGTCAAAGTATTGGACAATAAATAGCAATAAAACAAATCAGTTTATATTTTAAATCAGTTTATATTCTTCATTCTCCTCTTGTAATTCATTAAACACTTGTTGGTCAATTAGGTATATTACTAACTAACAACATTCTCGTTGTATATTTCAAACCTCTTTTGATTCTAAATGAGATTCAAAACAGTCATTTACATCTTTGTTATTGACAAGTTTAGCTTATTTATCTTATCATTTTAAAAATATCCAAGCGGAAAGTCAAGAAATGCTACGAATACTGAATAAGTGAGCTGTTTAAGATAATTTGTTCTTAGTCCAATAAGATTAATCTTCAATTTTCTAACTAGTAAATATTTTTACTCAGAATATAATAATGCCCATTGCCCATGAGAACGCATAAGGATAAAGGCATAAGGAGTATAAAAATAATTAGATCTGCCTTCTGTTCCACCTGGTGTAGCAATATAGCCCCGTTTTGGATAGACAGACTTTGTCATATTCCGGACAAGGATATTCTGCACCCACGGCTGGACCACATCCACTTCGTCTCTTCAGCCCCTGGCACGCAGCAACGACTCTTCTCCACTTCGCCCTATTGGTTTCCAACTCTTCCCAGTCCATTTACCTGTCTACACTTTTCAATGCAGTATGCAGGTTGTCCTTATATCTCTTGCGCTGTCTCCCGTGCTTCATTTTCCCCTTTTTTAGTTCGCTATATACAATGTTTAGGGAAACCTATTGTTGCTCATGCGCAGTATATGTCCAAACCTGCGCAAAAGACCGGGAGTTAGCAGTGTCTCCATATTGGAACAATTGGACAGTTTATGAAACCAGCGTATCCTAAGTAACTGGCGAAAATGTCACTGCAAAGTTTTTCCGGGGACTTGGTATGGCATCTATAACTGACCCATGTCTCGCATCCGTAGGTGAGTGTCGGAATGATAACAGACATTTTTACTTCGACCTTGGTGCCGATTGTGAGGTCGTGATTGTCGAAGACTTCGTAGCTTCCAGAATTCATGAGAAGCAGCCTTCAACCTATTCTTAATCTTGTCATCCATGTTTGCTTTATCATTCACAATACTACCCAAGCAAGTAAACTATGTGACCTGCTTGTTACTCCGACCATTAGCAAAAAAACTGCACCGTGCAAGATCTGGGAGCATAGAAAGTATTTTTGTTTTCGATTCGTTTATTTTTTATTTTTTATTATTTTTTTATTGTATGTGACAGGTCTTTAGAACCCAATTACTGTATACAATATTACATTTACAAAAATAACACAGACATATATGTTAAAATAAAACACATATATCGGCAATTTTGGTATGTACCTATATGATCCTTAAAGGACGCATAGGTCATTTGGAGAATGTCCACATCGACTGACACCTCATTCAAGAGCAACATACCCCGGGTCATTGTATGCTGCGCCATGATATTTGTTCTGCTATGCGGTATGCACAACAGATCGTGTCTTCTAGCGCGAGCATACCTGTCCGGTGCATTGAGGCCATTACACCCTAAGAGGTATGGGCTATCAATGAGGTTACGGAATATTTTAAATCCTAAGATCATCAATGTACCTATTCTTCTTGATTCGAGACTGCGGTACTCTGTATTAATCAATAGATCATTGTGGTGCATAAACCTCGGATATACCCCATTCATCCGCATGTAGAGGTATCTCAGAATTTTTTTCTGGATTTGTTCTAATACCTCCACATACTTCTGCTGGTATGGAGACCATACACCACTCGCGTATTCTAATTTTGATCTAACGATGCCCAACGCCGTATGTGCCCATGAATATGTATTCAGAATCTCTTGTAATTCCTCGCCAGAGTGTGAAATCAGAACACAGTCATCGGCGTATTGTAAATCAGTTATGTATCTTGCACTACTCGACATTGATTTAAGGCGGCGAAGATTAAAAATTCCACCTTCATGTCTATATCAGACTCTTATGTATTATTATTCTTGTAAATATTTTTTTTTCAATGATAAAATTGGAGTACGGATAAAATATAAATGATAAAATTTAACATAATCGGATAATGCCATGTGATCAAGATGGTGTTTTCTTATTGAATGTATGCCACAAAAATTAGGTAGCAGATATATAATGTATGTACTATGGCACTGAATATGTTCATAATTGTGTGTTATAATAAACAATATTTATTCCGAATACTACAGAAAAATAAAAGAATTTACCATAACCCTTTTAGGAAATTTTGTTTCCTGTTCACCAAGTAGAGAGCTTAAAATCTTATCAAAATGAAAATCTTCAACAAACAGAGAATGAACAAGGAAATGCTGATGTGGAAAATGAGGTAAATAATCATAATTTTGTTTGTTGTCGAGAATTTTCAAACTTTTATTAATTAAATAAGTGCCCTGAACCATAGTGTCTCTCTTTTATCTCTACCTAGTGGCCACCCGAAACAGAAATTCTCCACAAGAGAAATACTCAGTTTGTTTAAAAGCATAAATAATCTATCTCATTAATGATTAATTACCTGATATTTTTATAATATTGTAACAGTTTACTAAAGAAAAAACTAACAGTTATGATTTGTTTTAGGAAAATGAAAAGGAAACATCATCGAATGAAGAAGTAATCCTTGAACCCCTTCCAAACGATAGAACCGTTGAGGATACAAATAATTCAGATAATACTAATGAACCAGCAGATCCTGTAACTATTTTGCAGCCAGATATTACAGAAAATGTAAAAAAAAGTTTAACATTCTTTAACTTTCACAAGATTTAAATAGTGATAATAATAACAATAATTGAAAACACTAATGAGGCTAAAAAATTGAAGTACCATCTAAAGTTTAAAGCTGGATTTAATGGGGGTTTTTTGTTATTGTATTATTGAATGAAAAGGAACCTTCACTAGTTTCAATCCAACTAATCCAAGGGATTGGTTTGCAGCAAAGTGTAATATTTTTGGTGGTTCTTGGAATGCCACTTGGGCCTTTAATGTGGTAGTTTCCCGTTGCTTTCCACATTTGTATACAACAGGTTATTTGCGGCCTATACTGTATAATAATGATTTCCCATATTTCATTTTTAATGACTATAGTAAATATTTTATCCCGATTATTAATAATTGTTAATTTTTTTGGTATTCATTAATCTATCCTTAAAAATCATATTTACTTAGAGAAACCAACAAGCATGCATGACACAATGTATAAATGTTGAGAAAGCGAAAAAAGTATGTCAGAAAAAAACAGTGTGGTGGCCTGATAGGCATTTCTGCCTATCCCTTCGGTGAGATGGTGTGATCGTTAGCTACATCTATTATATCAGTGATGTTTTCTAGTATCATATAAAATGGCCTAATTCATCCACAGTTGTTTCCCTTTAAGTAAATTTATTTATAATTAGATATTTTAAATTCTAGGAACAAAGCAGTGACGAAGAGGATGAAGATCCATTCAAAGATGACACGAAAGTGGATGACGATAATACAATTGATTGCGATGACCAAGAAGTTGGTATTAAAAGAGCGAATATTCAAATATTTAGAGAAAAATCAATCGAAATTCTTGGGGACAAAGATATATCGTACAAGAAATATGAAAAGGATGAAGAGTGAGTACAAATACATTTCATGTATAACATAAATAAATTATTAATTTTTAACATGATTTCCTTTTTTTTGTATCCGTTAGAACATTTCGCCTCTTTGTGAGAATAACGTATTATCTCGAAAAATTTAAAAATTGAGAAATTAAACAAGTTACCCGTCTGAAAGAGATAATGTGACAACACAATATACCACTATTGTGTTGTCTCTTTATCTCATAAACTCTCTGTTTTTCACTTTAAAATTACTATGATTTTGTAGAAAATAAAGTTGAATTTGATTATCGAATAAAAAAACACTTTTTTCGAAATGTAACGTTATACTTGCAAAGAGGCGATTTATGGAATATTCAATAATTAAATATTTCCATTCGCACTACGAGGAGGTGAATTATAATATTAGGTCCTTACATATGAAATTGGCGTTTTGTATGGAAGGAACATAAAGTTTTTTTAAATATAATATATTTATTTAATCAAAGTATGTACCATTGCTATCTATGCACTTTTGCCATCTCATAGGTAGTTCATCGATCCCTTTACTAAAAAAAACATTCGGACGGGAATCAATAAAATCTTTGAAGTCGGTTTGGACTGCCCCATCGGAGTTGAATTTTTTCCCTTGCAAGAAGTTATCCAAATTTCGAAAAAAATAGTAATCTGTTGGGGCAAGGTCCGGAGAGTACGGTGGATGTCTTAGACATTCCAATTGAAGCTCTTCTAATTTGGTAGCCGTCTGTTGTGCAGTGTGTGGTCTAGCGTTATCATGAAGCAGCAGTGGCCTAGAGCGATTAACCAGCCTCGGTTGTTTAGCAGCTAGCTTTTCCATCATGGTTTGCAGTTGCTGACAATAGACATCTGCCGTAATCGTCTGGCCAGATTTAAGAAAGCTGTAGTGAACGACACCAGCACTAGTCCACCAAACGCTCACAAGTAACTTTTTTGGAGTCAATTTTCGCTTGGGGCATGGTTTGGCTGGTTCGGCAGGGTTCAGCCATTGCGATGAGCGCTTCTGATTATCATACAGGATCCACTTTTCATCACAGGTAATGATTCGATTCAAAATCCCTTCATTATTGTGACGGTTGAGCAATGCAACGCAGCAGTCAACGCGCGTTTGTTGATTTGCTTCACTCAATTCGTGAGGTACCCACTTTCAAGCTTTTTCACCTTCCCAATTTGCTTCAAGTGGATTAAAACAGTTTTATCACTAAGACCGCAGCCTGCAGTTAACTCGGACGTGGTTTGCGATGGATCCGCTTCCACAATAGCCTTCAAATCTTCATTATCAACTTTGGTCTCCGGCCGTCCACGGGGCTTGTTCTGCAGGTCGAAATTTCCAGAACGAAAACGTTGGAACCAAAAACGCACTGTGTTTTCTTTTGCGGCACCGTCGCCTTAAACATCATTAATCCTTCGAACCGTTTCTGCAGCACTGGTGCCACGGTGAAACTCGTACTCGTAAATAACGCGATATTTCAAGTTTTCCATTTTGTAAACTGAGTGACTCAAAGAAAAAAAACAATTCAGGAAAAAACAAATGAATTATAGTTTTCGAAACACAAATACTTGAGTAAATAGCTGTATAAATTTGAATTTGGAATTCCTAACCAAAGAGAAGATATTTGAGATCAAAGTTGCCAGTACGGCAAAACGCCAATTTCATATGTAAGGACCTAATATCATGTATTTAAAAAAAAATTAATTATTGAATTGCATTTTAATCAAATAGATCAAAAGCTCTTATAAAAAGAGCTCTGGAAGCCAATGACTTTATCAAAAATATGATAGATGATGAGAGGCTAAATTCTATGATTGAAGCAATGTACCCCCAAGAAAATGAAGCTGGTAGTTTCATCGTCGAAGAAGGCGAACAAGGATCACATCTCTTCATCTCAGCCCATGGAAACTATCAAGTCATAAAAAATGGAAAAGATATCCAGATGTTTGGTCCTGGAATTGCATTTGGAGAACTTGCGATTCTGTACAAAGCCAAAAGATTTGCTTCAGTGAAAGGTAACATTTCAATACCTATGTTTTATTTCAAATAGAGACTTTCAAAATATATTTAAAAATATTTGGTAAATTTTAATTATTTTAGCAATAGGCAATTGTAAGCTGTGGGTCCTGGAAAGAAGTGTTTTCAAAAAGATAATGTTATTCACAAGACAGCAAGAACAAGCAAATAATCTTAAATTTCTTCGTTCTGTACCCACACTAAAAGGGATTCAGCAAACTGATCTGATTAAAATATCAGATTTACTAAAAAGAGTAAGGTTCTCTATATTTTTTTGTATTTGTTTGTAATAGTAACATATTGACATTTCTATTTTTTTATGAAATAAAACAATTTCAGCAATTTTTTGCTCCTGGAACAGTGGTTATACGACAAGGTGAAAGGGGAAATGAATTTTTCATAATACGAGTAGGAACAGTGACAATTACCAAGAAACACATCGGTAAACCAGAAGAGTTCATTGGTGTACTCTCAGAAGGACAATGTTTCGGGGAACAAGCTCTTCTCTTTGAAGATCACAGACTTGCAACTGTCACGGCAAATTCTACAGGAGTGGAATGCCTGGTGTTAGATAGAAAGTATTTTTTTTTATATCTTCATTTACACTTTTCTCTGTTTTTCTTTTAAGTTCGCCCTTTCCTTGATACATGAATTGACGATGATTTTTTTTTTCATGTACTAAGACCATTCAAAAAGTTCTTAGGAGACATTGAAGACTTGAAGAAGAGACATGAAGATCCTAAACCACCCTATTCAAAAAGATCTGTTGTTATTAAAAGTGGTGAGTCAGTTTTCGTTTCATTTTAATATTTTATTTACACATCAAATTAATATTTTTGGAGTCATGAATTTTAATTATATATGTATAATATATTATTTTTATTTTATTCATAATTAAATATGTTGTTATAAACTTTTATCTCATTTTCAGAATTCAGCTATATAAAAAAAGAGGAGCTGAAAGTTATTGCTGATTTAGGAGTAGGGGCGTTTGGTCGAGTAGAACTTGTAGAATATACCAAAGATACAACAAAACTTTTTGCTCTAAAACGTCTTAAAAAACAGGATATTATAGAACAACGAAATGAAGAACATGTGTACAACGAGAAAGAAATTATGTTACGGTGTAATAGTCCTTTTGTTTGCAAGTAAGTTTATATTTTGAACTATATTAGCAACATGGGCCAGCTACCAGGCAGCATGTACTGACTACTTCTTTATCTTCTAATGGCGCTACATCTCATACCGAGCCTTGTATTCTGTCAACTTTTGCCTCCAGCAGGCCCTATCCTCAGCAGTCGTCCTCCAGTTCAACTTGAAGATGTTGTGCCGTATCCCTCTTTATTTCATCCTCCCACCTCCTTCCCACCTTCCCACTTAGTGTGTCCAGTCATAGTGCGTTTGGGGACCCGTGAGTTCGGCATCCTCTATACATGTCAAGTCCATCTCAATCTTAGTAGCTGTATGTGCGTGGAGATGTTGGGGGTCTGGTACATGGAGTACAGCTCATCATTGCGTCGAATACGCTATTGCTTTTCTTCTCTCATGGGTCCACAAATTCGTTGCAGCACCTTTCTTTCGAAGGTGTCCCGCAGTTCAGCCATTTTTACCGTCAAAGTCAGAGTCTCGCAACCATACACCAATACTCTCCGTATTACGGTCTTGTATAGAGTAATTTTTATCTTTCTATAGACATTGCGAGCCTTTTATAAAATTTTACCTTTTTATAAAATTAATCACAAAAAATCGTTGGACATGTTATTAACTGCACAGTAAATTTTCAATATCTAAGATTTTTCACCTACATAGGTAATGAATAAAAATATTCTTTTTTTTTTATCTTTTTAAAAAATATGTATTTACATTGAACTTCTACTGTGAAATTTCAAATTACAAAAATATATTTTTACCTTTATAGGTATTTGGAAATCTTCCAAGATATACAATTGAGTTCGATAAATTTTATTTTTATTACTCAGATAATTAAGAGGAAGGGAAATTTCTAAATAACCAGAGTTATAAGATATTGATGTATTATGATATATATTTTTTACAGGCTGTACCAAACATTCAGAGATAATAAATATCTTTACTTCTTAATGGAACCAGTACTTGGTGGGGACGTCTGGTCCGTTCTACAGAAGAAGCGATATCTTGAGGAGAAGGTTGCCCGGTTTATGGCCGCCTGCGTTGTGGAGGCTTTGGAGCATCTGCATGGAATGGATATCATATACCGAGATCTCAAACCTGAAAACTTAATGCTGGACACCAATGGATATGTGAAACTAGTAAGACATTGTCAGATAAAGCAATAGAATATTTAAACTACTATGATATCAAATTTTCATATGAAGCACTCACTTTGTGGTTAGAAATTTTTAACTTATAGATATAAAATAATTAAATACTTTGTATCTTACCACGGTATGATTATTATAATTGATGTTAACTAGTTTTGTTTGGACCCAAGCAAATTTCTATGAAAGGCAACTTAATCAATTAGTTATTTCATTAATATAATTGGCTATCTGAAAGGAAAACATTTTTTTCAATTATCCCTTTCCCTCTCGCACCCCCTCCTCTGATTTCACCACTGTTTATTATTATATGTACAAGTAAATTTTGTGTTTTTATTTAGTTGTTATCCTGCCCTGATATAGCTTGGGTCCAAGCGAAACAAGTTGGCATCATTTATAAATACAAAGTGTTTTATTATTTTATATCTATAATTTTACCATGATATCATACTTTAAAGAAAGAAAGAACAGACATAAATAAAAGCAAAAAAAATTCTTGTCCAATAAATAAATATTTCTATAAGTATATGTATTAAGTTTTTGAATGATCTGTGTTTTAAATAATCACCATTATTATTTGTAAATGTTAGTCCCATTCATTTATTCTCACTTGTGTCTATTATTTATAGAAATTTATATAAATTGACTTTTAATTTATGTTCATAGGTTGACTTTGGATGTTCGAAGATTTTGACGCTTGGATCAAAAACTGACACATATGTTGGAACACCAGAATACCTAGCGCCAGAATTAATCAAAAATGAAGGACACGACAGGGCAGTAGATTACTGGGCGCTGGGAATATTTGTGCATGAACTGCTTGTAGGAAAACCTCCTTTTCGAGGACAAAATACCCGAAGAACGTTAAATCTTATTGTCAAGGGGATTGAATTTGTTCGTTTTGATCCCAAAATTTCTAAAGTAGCTCAGCTGATCATTAAAAAGTTATGCAGACAAATACCGATTAAAAGATTAGGCTATGCTAAAAATGGAATCAAGGATATTAAAAATCACGAGTAAGCATTTTTCATTTACTTTTAAACTGGTTACCAGATGCTAGATCAATTTAACTAGGACCAAATCTAAATTAATTGGAAGAAAAGTAATGTTAGAAAAACATTTTACTGTTAAAATGTTAATAAGAGAAGATGTGTTAAAAATAAATATTAAAATGGTTTATTTTTTAAAGGTGGTTTATTGGAATCAATTGGAACAAACTAAGAGCTAGAGAACTTCCGGCTCCTCTTGTACCCTCAGGAAATAAATTGGCTAAAGTTGTTAAAGAAGAAGATCCACAAGATGAGACATCAGGATGGGATAATGAGTTTGGAGAAATGGCATAATTTATAATTGATATTACATACAATTTTATTACACTTATATTTAATTATTTTATTTATTGTGTATGTTTATATTTGACTATTTTAAGCACCCATTAACATAATAAATTATATATAATTGTACAAACAAAAATGTTTTATTGTCATTATTTATAGAATTATGAGTATTTTTATTTATAAAAGAGAGTACAACATTTTTGAGAAATAAATCAATTTTAATACCTCTGGAGGCAAAGGTATAAAGGTTAAATCCCAAACTAATCTATCCCAATTTCGAAAATCAGCCATTAATTATTAATAAATTAATTTGTGTTTTATTTTTCTCAGTCTTCCTCACATATTTTCCATTCACACAACTAGGTGTTTTTTCACTCTCATCCATTCTTTCCATTTGTTAAAATCATATTAATGACCCTCTTTTAATTTTACTAAGAAAGCATTTAATTTTACCAACTCTTTTACTCATTAAAATTTACAACTATAGGCGAGAATAATAGTAATTATTTATATCAAATTAGTAATTATTTATATGTATGCAGAGAAGACAACACATTAAATATAGCCAGTAGTAAAAATCATTCCATTATTTATATAGAATTATCTCATTGTTTCATCAGAATGTACAATGTTGTTAGGAGCTAGTTGGAGTCACGGGTTGAAAAAGATGGATTTAATCGAATTCTTCCCCGATCTTGTACAACTTCCCAACGTTGCCTATGTTATTCGCCAATGTTAAGATTATGTAATTTGAAATATGCTCCGGGAGGTATAGTGATATGAGATTGAAACCAATATTTACTATTTAAGAATTTACATTTATTAAGGAAACATACAACACAAAAGAAAAGAAAGATTACTTAGGAACTAAAGAGGACTTACATGCTATTCGTTGGCCAACAAATTAAAACTAACGAGTAACTGAATTGCGGCGAGGACGGCGATCTGTGAAGACGATCGGCGAGGACGGTGATCTGCGAAGCCGTCGTGGCGGCGAGTTGGCTGCTAGTGGCGTCCGCACCATGAGGGACGTGCCAGACGGACGATGGGGAAGAGCGTGGAAGCGAAGGGCGGTTCGGTCTCCTTCGCTGAGACAGCAGTGGCCAGCATCAGGCCCCAATGATGATAAGCTGACGCAGCCGGCACCATGCGGCGCGTATATGGCGATCTTTTCCTTCAGATTATCTCCCCGACGTTCGGTAAAAAAAATAATATGGTTCATTAATAATCATTAGTAGGTACCTATATTGAGTTAAAAAATGTAATGGACTATAACAATGAAAAAATTGTCTATGGTCTTGATAAATTCATAGATAATGACTATGAAATTAGGTACACATGGCAGGAATATAAAAAATCTCATTTAATTTATCAACAGAACATGGCGGATTTGGAGAGATGTTGGTTTCTGCGATCTTATTTAACATTTTTATTTTGAGTGTAAATATTAGTGTCAGTGATAAATTAATGGATATTTCATCCAAATGCAGTGCGGAGAGCTGATATATCGTGAAGTTTCCACGATGACTAAAGGTTCAAGGAGTCAAAGTCGACCAGAAAAGGAAACAATACATTCTGGTCATTTTATGGTTTCACATTTTGAAGCTGAAGCGCAAGACGATGAAGATGACTTGGCCGTACCCGTGCCAGAAGTAAACGAAGTTAAGAATGAAGTTGCCGTGTTCAGCCAAACACCTATAGGCGTAAGCCTGAGCTCTCTTGTAGGCAAAAACAAGGACGAGCAACAACAACAAATATCAATAGAAACTTCCCTAAATAAACTTTTTCAATGTATGTCATTGGCTTACAGGTATTTATATCTTGATTATTTTTTTTATATGTGCTTTTTCATTATTTTTTGTATGGGTAATCGTAATTCTTTCATTTAGCTGTCAGAATCACAATCACTATTTATAGCAATTTTACTCAGGTGTTTGATGTCTATGTACGAGTTACATATATATATGTTCTGTTGTTTTATTTTTGTATATCTCAATGCATTAGGCTTTTCTTCAAAAAGTTTAATGAATTATGATGAATTATCCCGTTAATAGAAAAGTGGTAAAGAATTTATTAAACGAACTGTCAGTTGAATGTTGACATTTTTTGACAGCTATGTGTCAATTTGAATTACAATAAATTTACCGTAGAATCTTTCTTTGTTCGTATATGTCATTAAAAAACATAATAACCGTTTAGAAAGGCACGCATTTTTCGACTTTTTATTATTTTTTTATGTAAAAATTAGACAAATTATCTTATCCATATGTTAGCGGTACCACGAACGTGTTTGTATTTATTTTTTTCTCACTTAAAATAGATTCCCCATTTTGGACAATTTATCTTCGTTAAACATATACCCAAATTTATCTTTCATGTTGTAAAGACAAATTTCAATATTTCATTAAATAATGTTGAAGTAGCTCCTTTATTTCTCCACTTTTTCATTAATTTTTTTTTTAAATAGATAAGTGTACGTTAATGATACGATGGGAGAATGAAATAGAGGTAAACCAAGAATATTGTGGCATTATCAAGTCAACCAAAGATTCAATGTCCACCCTGTTCAGAGTCAGAGTCTCATTTTGCGTGCTTGATGTAAAACTAACTAACTAACTAACCATCACGCCGTATCACTGTGGCAGTCCATTCTGGCAGAAAGAATGGACTGCCACACTTTTCTTTCCGGACATATTTCTCTCGCTTCCTCAACATTCGTACATCGTTTCATGCAAATGCGTCGATTTCTCTGACTCCTCACATGGCCGACATTCAATATTTGATTTATTTGATCGTGCCACGTTTTCCTCGGACTTCCTCTATTTCTGGTTCCATATACATTGTTAACATATAATTTTAACGATGTACGATATGCATAATACAATATATAAATGTAGAGGATGTTAGAGAAGTGTGGCGGTCCATCCTTTTTGCTTATCTCTTTGGCAAAATGGGGTTACTAAGCGAGTGAGTTAAAGTTTTTGAATAACACATCCTTTATTTGTGTTTAAGAAAATTATAAAGTATTAACTCTTTGATTGCATTTTGATTAAATTTTGACTGATTATTTTAACTTGCATTCTATGTGACATTGTTTAGAAAAATAAATGACCGGTTTAGTCTCTAGTCGGTTAGATTTCCCAGTCCACGGGTTAAGTATTTTTTTATTTAAACAAACAAAAAATTTCATTATAGAATGTATTTGAAATTCAACATATTAATTTAAATATATATACTTTGCAACCATATAACCTGCTTCAGTAGTTTTACTATTAAAGTACCTATTTAAAACAATCATTCCTTATTATATAAATAAATATTTTGTACTTGTGTTCATGAAAATCTCTTTTCTGTTTACGGATTGTTTGGTTCACAAGTTTATTATACATAAGATTGTTCCTTCTATCTCTGACACAAGTACACGGGTAATTACTTTGTAATCTTTCAGACCACATGAATATTTCTTAATTTTACTAGTTCGTCACTTTTGTGTTAGAATCCCACTATCAATGTTTATCTAAATGTACAGTGATAAATCACTTTTGTGTGTTTTTCACTCTACATGATGAAATACTCAATGTTTCCCTGGTGACCAATGCGGCCATTACTTAATAATTTATTCCAATATGACTATTTAATATTATTATATTCTAACTAGCCATCACGCCGTCTCCCTGAATGGGTACGCAGAAAGAATGGACTGCCACACTTTTTTTTCCCTACATACTCTTGCTTCCTCAACATTCGTACATTGTTTCATGCACGCTCGTCGCTTTCCCGACTCCTCACATGGCCGACGTTCAATATTTGATTTATTTGATCGTGTCACGTTTTCCTCGGTCTTCTTCTATTTCTAGTTTCATTTACATCGTTGACATATACTTTTTTTACTATTCTTTCCATGTATCCAAATCATCTTAATGTCCCTTTCATTATTTTGTTCATAATACTTTCATTCACACTGTATTCACTTCTTATATTTTCATTCGACACTATCATACAGATTTTCCACACATTTGTATAAGAGATCTCATTTCTACTGCATTTATTCCACTTTCATCCCTTTTTTGTCAGTTCCATACTTCACTTCCATTTAATTTCCAATACATTTCATTGTTAATAGTTTGCAGTTTTAGAGATTATCCATCTATATATTACTGATCGGTACCTATGAACAGATCTGCAAAATTAAAATCATCTCCCGACTGGCTTCAGGAAATGCCAGTGGGGAGAGCAATTATTATTTATTTATTTATGATATGTCGGTATACAAGTATAATCATTGAATTGATTTGAATTAATTTTATTCAATTTATGATTTCATTATTATTGAAATATTTACATTTTAATTATCCATTTATGATTTCATGGGTAAAATATTAACCTATCATAATATAATATAACTATATATACCATAGGTAGCTAAGTAGAGTTAATGCTGTAGAAATGAGATCGCTAAGAAAAATGTGAGGAAAAATAATGTTTGATAGAATACATTATTTTTCCTCAAATGTCGACCTTCGTGGCCGAGTGGTAAGTGCTTTGACTGCCACACCGTAGGTCCCGGGTTCGATTCCTGTGTGTTTGTCACACTGTCTTTGGTCTGGTGTAGAATTCACGTGACATTAATGTCACGTGAATTTTTAAATTACCTTCCGAATGTCACGAGAATCAATATGATAACTATTTACATCGATTTAGCTTGCTCTTTAATAATGTAAAGAGTGATTTAACAAAATAATAATAATAATACTGGGATTCTACCCCTCTGGAAAACGGCGTGATTGTTAATAAATTAGTTAGTTCTGTAATCAAAGCATAATACAAAAAACATAATTTTCTTGATATAAAGACTAATATTGAAATGATCTCAGTGTCTCCGCTTTTAATGATCAAAGGAAAACTTGCTTATTATTTTGAACAACATTTTTCCCTCTGCAAAATGCATTAGGACGGATGATTTTGCAAATAAATGTGTTTTCAAACAAACATTATGTACACAATTTTTTCATCAAATTTTTGTAAAGTTCCCATCTGAGAGATTAATATCTAGGTCGACAATTTGTTACTCCGAAGTGGGTATGTTATTAAATAATTTTAATGATTTACATGTTTTTATATATTGATTGATTTTTTTAAATAGAAAATTAGCACTCCTGTTTTCACACAAATGAGAATCATTTTACACAATATTATTTTGAATTATCTCCCGGTGTATCATCCACATACACATTTTGTGGATAGACTTCACTTGACTATTTTGCTATATGTGTGCCAGACATCTTGAACCTCTGATGTAGGAATTAGCTTGACTGTTAAGAAATGTACATTTCTTCTTCTTTGCTGCAGACCTGTGTGGTATGTTCTCCGGAGGGTTACTTCTCCTGCAAGGTGAAATCCCAACCGTGCTTTCTCCTTTAGGAGATCTTCCATGAGGACAAGTCCAGTAAGCCTGATTATGTAGTCCATTATAGAGGAGACTGGTGGTGTCCATTATTTGGACATGAACATAACGGTCCCTTTTTGGCTGTCTGCTCCATCTTCATACTTTGAATAAGAATACACTTTGTTTATTTTAAATAAGTAAAATACATCCTAAACATCTTCTCTACACAATTAGATTGATAAAACGCCACCCCAGATGATGAGGGTTGAGGGTATAATTCTGACTAATAAAAAGGTACTTTATATTCCCTTAATTAATTATTTTGGTTTATTTATCTATAATATTATAATTCAAGAATTAACTTATTCAAATAATCTAATTAAATTGGTTCATTCATGGAAAGATTGAATGAAGAAGGAATGGTAAATAAAGCACACATTATCGATGTGAACAGGAAATATAAGAAGATCGAAGAAGACTTGCCATGATTAAAGCAAACAATTATTAAATAGAGGCTTCATAAGTAAGTCAGAGAAATTGACGTGCGTACATTACACTTTGTATGAATGTTGAGTAATCAAGAGAAGTCTGTCAGGAAAGAACTATACTCATATACAGATAGGATGGACTGCCATACTGCTCTGTCGTGACATGCCTCTCTAGAACCTCTACATTCATACATCGTAACATGCATGCTCGTTGATTTTTACGAATTTGAATGTGTCCGCCTTTTACTATTTGATTAATTTGGTTATGCCATGCTTTCTTTGATCTTCCACGGTTTCTCTTTTAACTCACACTTTTTGTATACAAAATTTTAACCATTCTTCTCTCGTCCATTCGTTCCATATGTCGGAACCATCTCGGGGATCCTTTTTTAATTTTACTTATGGACAAGGATCTTCTGGCTTACAGAGGTTCAGCTCTAATGGCTATTCCTCTTATGTCTGTAGGAAAAATTGTTGGAAAAGTGATTTGGTAGTTGTTTTATGATGGGACTAAATGTATGGCCCGGAGTGTCCCTCTGAAAGAGGGCAAGGGGGGAATTTAGGGTTTATGATAAAGTCTTACATTATTGTCAGGGAATGGAAGACCAGTTGGGGGAGGAATCCTGGACGTCTTCATCTCTAGGAAAGAAGATCCCGCGCTTCTGTGCACAGTAACTGATATAGGATTATCTGACCACAAACTGTTACGCACAGAAATGGAGCTAAACCCCCCAAGGCCAACTTTCAGGAAAGTAATTTCTAGGTCGTGGAGGACTTTTGACATAGAGGGTTTTATAAAAGATTTGACCAATTCCCCTCTGTGTGACTCTTCTACTATCTCCACGTCTCCTCTAAATGACCTAGTTAACTTATACAATAGTGTTCTAACATCGCTCCTTGATAAGTTTGCCCCAGTGTCCACAAAAACTTGCCGGATTCGCACGTCAGAGGTGTGGTTTGACAATGAGTGTAGAAAGCGGAAGAGAGAAATGCGAAGGCTGGAACGAAGTTTTCGAAGTGGTGAAATACCAAGAGATACGTGGATAATATCCCAAAAATTCTACCGAACAATGGTAAAAGCAAAGAGAGCTGATTTCTGGAGGGACAAAATAACTGCAGAAAAGAAAAATCCCAGAAGCCTCTGGAAATCAGTTCGATCCGTGCTTGCCAACACCCATCAACAAACCGTGACGTCACTATCTCCTACGGACTTCGCATCACACTTTGAAGAAAAAGTGAACTCCATTCGCGCATCAACCATTACAGCCCCATCACCGTTCTTCTCCGAGAATACTGGAGGGAGCCTCCTTAAGTTTACGGACACTGACCTAGCTTTAATAACAAAACTAATATTAGGATCGCCCAATAAGCAATGCTCACTTGATCCGATCCCGACATGGTTACTAAAAAAGTGCTGTCATCAACTTGCCCCAATATTGTTAAATATATTTAATAAATCTCTTCGAACCGGCCAAGTTCCCGAACCACTTAAGATGGCAATTGTCACTCCCCTTCTCAAAAAATCTCAATTAGATTCTGAAAATCTAGTAAATTATCGTCCGGTCTCAAATTTGCCTTTCATTTCCAAATTATTAGAAAAAATTGTAGCCAGCCAAATCAATTCCCACCTCACAGCAAATGATCTATTATCAAAATTCCAGTCTGCATACAGACCTAATCATTCAACGGAAACAGGACTTCTTCGTATCATGTCGGATCTGGTATTAGCTAATGAATCGGGCAAGTTAGCACTGCTTTCTTTACTAGATATGAGTGCTGCTTTTGATACCATCGATCATTCTTACCTCATTAAACGGCTCGAGACTACTTACGGTTTCACAGGCAATACAATAGAGTGGATAACTTCATATCTGTCGGATCGCTCACAAGCAGTTCAGGTCGCAGGGAAAATATCGTCTTTTTTCACCCTCAAATCTGGTGTTCCGCAAGGTTCAGTGCTAGGCCCGATATTATTTATAATGTTCACTAATGACATTGTCAAAATAATTGATTCATTTGGTCTGCTGTCTCATTGCTATGCTGACGACCAGCAAATTTATTTCTTTTGTGACCCTCATAACATCAGCCATCTAAAATCTATAACTTTAAAGTGCATTGAAGCTATATCGAATTGGATGGCCTCAAATAAATTAAAATTAAACCCTTCCAAAACGGAATTTCTCTGGACCGCCTCAATGAAGCGCCAGCACTTAGTCGATCATGCTCCGATATCAACATTCGGAATTGACATCATCCCTAATAACTCCATAAAACTTCTTGGAGTCAACTTCGAAGCAGATCTCTCATTAAAAACCCAAATAAATAAGACAGTGAGCGCCAGCTTCTTTCACCTAAGGCAGCTCAAAGCAATCAAAAGAAATATTCCCACTGATGCATTAAAAACACTTGTTAATTCCTTCGTCGTATCTCGACTCGACTATTGCAACGGCATATATGCCAACATACCCAAGAAACAAACGAACAAACTTCAATCCGTTTTCAATGCGGCAGCACGACTTATAAAAGGTGTTCCAAAAAACTCGCATATTTCACAACATCTAAAAGATCTTCATTGGCTCAAGTGTCCTGAAAGAATCCAGTATAAACTATGCTGGACGGTTTTTAAAGCGCTTCACGGAATGGCACCAGCCTATATATCTGAACTTTGTGTTGCTGATAGCCCTAACTTGCGGCAATCTACGCTTCGATCAGCAAACTCCTCGGCAATAGGCAGATTAGTTGAGCCAAAGCGCAACCCCGGACAAATTTCGGAGATCGGGCCTTCGCAGTGGCAGGTCCGTCCGCCTGGAATATGCTTCCTGCACGCCTCAGATGCATTGACAATCCGACAGACTTTAAATCTCACCTAAAACCCACCTTTTCAAAATATCCCATAAAATGTAAACAACGGTTATCTGATTGCTGGTGTCACATGCAGCTCTCATGACTAAAAACACTGTCAAAGCGCCCTTGAGGTGAGCTATTCACGAAAACGGCGCTATACAAATTAGCCTAATTATTATTATTATAGTTAGGGTTGGGATTGTATTTATAAAAAGTGTCTGTTCCCGAGGGGAAGAGTGCCTAGATGAAATTGTGGTAGGAGATAGCATCCTGCGTGAGACCATTTTGTTTGGCGGAGTACGTAGTGGGCTATCGGGGAGAATTTTTTTTTTATCTGAATTGATTGCGGGAGGGGTAAAGGACTGAATGATGATGGATAACTTGGTGGTAAAAGGTACAATCATTTCCCTTACATTTCTTCCTTATGACATCGTTCGGTATTTTATCATACAGGTATATCGTTTACCCTCACATTCTTCACAGTGATCTCATTTCTACGGTATTTATCCTACTTTCATCCTTCTTTTGCGAGCTCCAAGCTTCACTTCTATACATGAGGGTTAGCACTAGAACTCCATTGTGTACTTTCATCTTTGCTTTAGTAGATATATTTCTATTTCGAAATTAACAAGTCTTAGTAAAGTGTTTATGGAATTGGACATGGATCTTCTGACTTCTTACGTCTGTTGGAAAAATGATTTGGAGCTTGTGCTAGGGAAGATTTGGTTTCTCAAAAGTAATATTTATTTCGTATTGTTACGCCTTCAATATATATATTTTTTTTTCATATAAAAATTTAATAAATTTTTTTATAAAATGTTTTTATGTTCACGAAAACAGCACTATTATTGGTTACTATCAGTATAACATATTTGTGATTTTTTTTTTATTACTAAAAGAGAGTTTTGATTTATCCAATATATAGGGCGTTTTTTTAGAGGTTTGGTTTTTAAATTGGCAACATTGTTTCTACACACTGTCAATTTGACAGTTGATTTGTAGTCGGTACGTTTTGCCATTTCACCATGAATAGACTGACGTCAGAACAGCGTTTGCAAATTGTGAAAAATTATTTTGAAAATCATGGTTCGGTTCGCCAAACTTATCGTGCACTACGTTCATTTTACAGTCAATTACAAAATAAAATAAAAAGAGTTCCATTTTTATTAGACTTACGATCAGAAACCGCATTTAAAGACGTGATAAAACCATGTACAATTTCAAATGCTGATTATAAGGAAGGAATGTAGAGCGGAAGAAATTATTATGAACAAAATTATGAAAGGATCACTGCGTTGGTTTGGACATATGGAACGTATGTATGAAGTAAGAATGGTTAATAAAGTATACATTAGCAATGTGAATGGGGTACGGAGTCGTGAGAGATCGAGAAAAACTTGACATCATCAATTTAATCAAATTTTAAAGGTCGGCCATGTTAGAAGCCTTAAGAATCGACGTGCGTGTATGACTCGCTGTATAATTGTGGAGGAAACTAGAGAGGTGTGAGTAGTGTTTCGGTACATTCTATCTGCTTTTAGTTAGAAAGTTTCAATCCTGGGATTGGTTTGCTGCAATTTCTTCTATTCTTCTCTTCCATTCTTCCCTGTCTTGTGCGGCTCTTTTGAAATTTGCATATGATGAGCAGCGCACGTCCACCAACAGGTCCTCCAGGTACTCTCGGCGTGGGCGTCCCCTAGAGTTTGTCCCCTCGGTCATACCCTCCATTATGGCATACAAGAGACCATCTTGACGTTTTACATGGCCGATCCATCTTGCACGCCTTTCGGACAAGGTCCTGAGCAGGTGCCTTCCTCCTTCGATTCCTTGAAGAACTTCCTCATTCGTGATGTGGTCTCTCCAGGAAATTCCTAATAGTCTTTTATAGGACCACATCTCAAAAGCCTTTAGTCTCCGCTTATCTCTTTCGGATAGGCACCATGTCTCGCAGCCGTACATCAAGATACTCCATACATAGGTCTTGATGAGGAGTATTCTCAGTTTTAGGTCTATATTATTTGATTCTATTATCTGCTTATTCCATAGGAAAAACGGCGCTCTATCTGCTCATCCCCTAAAGAAAACGGCGTGATGGTTTTTTTGTTAGCACCTAGTACTATTAGTATTTTTAACTCTTAAATATTATGTCAAGCCTCATTTTGTCTTAGTTTAACTTCAATCTCGTTTCACACTGCCATTTTTTAACTGTTTACTATTATTTCATATTTGTGGTAGCATAATATAATAAATTGGATGATTTATAGAGCGCATTTTTTATGAAAATCATCCCAAGGGCTCGCTGTAGCTCCATTTTATGAACTAGTTAAAGATAAACATTTAAGTTAAAATAAACATTTGTCTTCAGAATTTTAAAAAAATAATTTTAAAAATAAACATTTTAGTTAAAAATAAACATTTAGTTAAAAATAATCATTTTTGTTATAAATAAAACATTTTAGTATGGGGGCTGCACCTGACGCAGTCGATCAACAACTAGCATGTAATTGGCCTTACTTTAATTATTCTAAATGTTTTATTATAATATATATATGTTATTGATATCGCTGTATGTTATACCCTAATAAATAAATAAATTGAAAATTTAATTCACATAATTCAGATGACACTTAATCACAATATTTGCGGTGACGTCACCTATTGACCACTTTATAATAATTTAAATAATAGATTTTTAAGTAGACATTTTTTTCTATTTAATTTGTCATAACCTCGTATTTGGTAAGAAATATAAATGTTATTAAAGCCGGTAAAAGTTTAATCAAGGTCACAAAGTAAACTTGACTTCCGCATTATCTAATCACTCCATATTCAGCACTCTAATGTTATCTTTTGTGAAACGGGAAGGATAGTCCGCCAAACAACTTTAATTGAAAAATATGGGGTTTCATTTATCTAGTATTGTGCTGTAATAAAGGCTCTTATCCCTATAGATAATATAGTCGGATAAAGGTATAGGATGCGCGAGATTAAATATCTGTATACATTGTAAAACGAGATAAGATTTATTACGATTAATGATTATTTACATGAAAGTCTAAGGTAATGATTTTTCGAAAAAGAAGAAATCATGACAGTCTGTAATATTAGCGTGAATGGTGAAATGTGGATGTGCGAGTGGAGAGGGATATTGAAAGAAGGATTGGGGCAGGCAACAAAGTGAATGGTGCACTTAAAGTTGTCATAGCAAACAAAAGCCTCTCCAAAAAAGATAAAATGGCAGTGCTAAATGGTGTTCTTGTATCGACTCTTGTGTATGAAAGCGAATCATGGAAAAGAAGGATGATAGTAGACGAATATGCGGAAAATCTGTGTATGATAATCAAATCAAATCAGTTTATTTCATCAATAGACATTAAAAAGTTTTTTTATGACATCTATTGAGAACAGGTAAATTAATATATTGTGTATAGTACGAGTATACTTCCAGAAACGCATGAGAGATAGTTCGACATTAGGAAGACAAGATACTCTCCAGAATTAAGAGTATTTGCCTTTTTAACGTACTTTCACTAATATGAAAAACGTCGATCTCCGAGGAGACCGCGTTCAGCAGATTAATTGCTCTCCCATCGGTGTCACCAAAGGCAGGTTGGTTCTGGCGGCCGGTAGGTAAAACAATCTATGCTGTCCCTATCGGAGATTTCTATCGGGGACAAAAAACTGAACACCCTCCAGCACGGCCGAGTTCTCGAAATATCCCCTGAGTAATCTAAAGAAATGGGTATGAGAGAATATCCATGAAAATATAATAATTGAATGCGGTGCGAATGAAAGTGTTATGAACAAAATAATGAAAGAAACATAAAGATGAAATAATGAACCGACCCACTGTTCTTTCCTGACATAATTCTCTCGATCCTAAACATTAATACATTGTGTCATGTACGCACGTAAATTTTTCCGACTCCTCACGTGGCCGACATTCAATATTGATGATGCTAAGATTTCTTCGGTCTTTCTCTATTTCTAGTTCCGTTCACATATACTTTCTTTACCATTTTTTCTTCATTTATTCTTTCCATGTACCCAAACCATCTTAATAATCTAAACAAACAAGATTGAATGAAGAAAGAACGGTAAAAGACTATATGTTATCGATGTAAATGGAACTAGAAATAGAGGAAGACCGAGGAAAATGTGGCACGATCAAAATAAACCAAATTTTACATGTCGGCCACGTGAGGAGGCGTAGAAATCGACGTCCATGCATGACACCAGTGGCGGTACTCCCATAGAAGCCCGGCTTGCGTAAGACATTTTAAATCAAAACCTCTTCTGGCTTACAGAGGTTCAGCTCTTGTGGCTATTCCTCTTACTTCTGATGGAAACATTGTTCAAAGGTGATTTGGTGGGTTGTTGGTTTATGCGGGGGCATGATTACTTAGATTTGGGGGTTTTGATTCAAAATTTCTTAGGCAAGCCGGGCTTCTGGGCTTCTATGGGAGTACCGCCACTGATGACACGGTGTATGAATGTTGAGGAAGCAAAAGAAATGTAACAGTAAAGAAAAGTGTGGAAGTCTAGTATTTCTGTCTACCCATTCGGGGAGATGGCGTGATATGGTTAGTTAGCCAGTTGAAAATTAATAAAAATCTTGTTTATCTTTTGGTGTAACTTATTCAAATCCCGTGGAGTTCTACCGGGCAACATCTTGAATCCGTCCAGATTTGTTATGAAAATCATGTCTTATCTCCGTCTAGTATCCAGAGGTCCGTTCGTAGGTCACATGGAGTTTCTCCGTCCTGATAAACGTCGACTCTGCCATATTTAGACCTCTCACTTAACCCTACAGTGTGCTATTTTTTTTAAATTTTAAAACAATAATAAAATTTTCAAAATAATAATAAGTGAATGCAACGCGAATGGAAGTTAAACATGGAAATTACTAAAGAGGGATAAAAGTAGAATTAATGCAGTAAAATGAGATCTCTTATACAAATGTGTGGAAAATCTGTATGATAGTGTCGAATAAAAATATAAGAAGTGAATGCAGTACGAATGATAGTTTTATGACAAAATGAAAGTAACATTAAGATGGTTTGGACACATGGAAAGAATGGTAAAAAAAAGTGTATGTTAACGATGTAAATGGAACTAGAAATAGATGAAGACATTAAATAAATCAAATATTGAATGTCGGCCTCGTGAGGAGTTTGAGAAATCGACTTGCGTGCATGATATAAATGTTGCATATGAATGTTGAGGAAGCGAGAGAAGTCTGTCAGGAATGAAAAGTGCGTCAGCCTGTCTCCATTCACTGCTGGACATAACCCTCACCATCCCACGCCATCCTTTTCGGTCTGGCGCCAGTGTTCTCCAGGCCCTTCCCGCCGTCCGCACAATATCATCATTCCACCTGTTAGGCTGTCTCCCGACGCTTCTCCGGCCAAACCTTGGCCTCCATTTAGTAACCATCTGGCTCCATCTTCCCGTCGGCACACATGTCCAGCCCATTGCCATTTCATCTTCTCAATGCGTATCCCTATAACGGTGACTCTGGCGCGTCTTCTATAAATAGAAGGAAGTTTGGACGTATGGAAATAATGAATGAAGAAAGGAATACTAAGGAAAGTATAAGTAAACGTCATAAATGGATCAAGAAATTCATGAAGATCCAGGAAAATGTGACACTATGATATCAATCAAATATTAAATGTCGGCCACGTGAGAAGTCAGAGGATTCGAGGTGCGTGCGTTACACGATTTAAGATTGTTGAGGAAACAAGAGAAGTCTGTCAGGAATGAAAAGTGTGGCATTCCATTATTTCTACCTACCCCTTCAAGGAGACGTCGTGATGGTTAGTTGGTTCGTTAATTTTATGATATTTCTATCCGTTTATCGCTTGGTGCGCCTTCATGGACCAGGATCACACAACTGCATCTAGAATCGGGAATCCCGATGATAGGCGAATTCATTCTGAAACTTGCCGAACGTTTTTACAAAGGACTCGCTTCACATCCTAAGCCCACAATAAAAGACTTCTCAAATTACGACCCAAACACCTCCAGCCGCCACAAGCGCCCAAAACGATCCTCCTTCAGAGGAACACTCCGAGCCACACAAATCATGCCCCCGCTTAAACTAACATCCCACCAAATCACCTTCCAACAATGTTCCCATCAGACGTAAGAGGAATAGCCACATGAGCTGAACCTCCGTAAGCCAGAAGATCCAAATATTTTTACCAATACCAAAAGAGATTTAAAAATCGAATATGTTTTAATTTCTTCAATAACACCGGCATTGGTGATCTCTTCGCGATCGATTAATAATTTGTCTGTGTCTTATTTATAGCATTTCTATGATTTTGTTTTGTCTACGGGGATAAAACGTTTGTTTAGAATAGATCAAATTTTAATTGTTAATTACATATTTATTATTTATGATGTCATCCATGTTTATTACGACCAAATATTTAAATAATAAAATAAATGTTACGTTTTGACATCACAAAAATTGTTTATTCGATGTGCGTATGATTTTTTTTAACGTTCATTTTTGTTTTAATTTTTTCTTTGGTGGTAACAGTTATTGAACTAACTAACCATCACGCCGTTTCTCCGGAACGGTATGCAGAGAGAATTGACCGCCTTACTGTTCTGTCCTAAAATACCTCTCGATATTTCTCTACATTCATACATCGTAACATCCACCTTCGTCGATTTTTTCGATTTCGAATGTGGCCGCCTTTTAGTATTTGTTAATTTGGTCATGCCATGCTTTCCTCGATCTTCCACGGCTTCTCTTTCTACTCGCACTGCTTGTATACAACATTTTAATCAATTCATTCCATATTTCCATCTCAGCAATCCTGTTTAATTTTACTTACGATGCAATCATCTGCCTTACATTTCTTCCTTATTCCTATCATATATCGTTTTCTCGCACATTCTTCTCACTGATCTCATTTCTACGTCATTTATCCTACTTTCATCCTTCTTTTGCCAGCTCCAATCTTCACTTCCAGTTAAAATATATATATTTTTTTTCATTATTCGCAAAATATGCTCACAATAATTAAACGGGCAGCCAATCACTTTTATTCTCTTACAAAATCTATCCTGACATACCTCTCTAGTTTCCTCCACATTCATACAGCGAGTCACACACACACACACACGTACACACACGTCAATTGTTCCGACTTCTAATATGGTCGACATTTAAAATTTCATTAATTTGGTCGCGCCATGTTTTCGTCGGTCTTCCTCGACTTCGCACACCGTTTACATCGTAAACTTTCTTAACCATTCGTACATAAACTTATTCTGGTTGAGCTCAGCAACAGAACGTTTCATTATATCTCCTTTATCTTATTTTTGTGAATGTTATTTTTTTGCTGAAAGTGTGTTTGTTTTGTTAACGCCACCATTATTCTCATGACTCTATTTTGTCGGCAACAAGTGTCTGTTGACACGCCGAGAATAGTCACTGGAACCGCATATATCCACTTTCCAGATATCTTAGTAACAAGGCAGTCCACACACACCATCCGATGGCGACCTCATACACATCACCGAAACCTTATAATATCCCATACAATCCAAAACATCCCGCTAACAAACATCTTTAACGTGTTAATATTATAAATACATCCATTCAAAATAAAGTAAGATATTAAAAAAAATGTAAAAAAAAACTGACTAGCTTGCCGTCTCCCGGAAGAGTGTCATGTCGTACACCCACGTCAATTTCTCCGACTCCTCACGTGGACATTTAATATTTGATTGATTTGATCGTGTAACGTTTTCCTCGGCCTTCCTCTGTTTTTCGCTTTGTGGCTAGACATTTTAAACTAACAGATATAAAATAGTCCATTGTTTTGGCCGAAACACTATGATATTTTAACATTTTATAACTGTTAATTCAAAAACTTTGTTTTTTATAACAAATTGTATTTATTTCACTTTACGACAGCTGTTTCATCAACCAAATGTTGACATCATCAGGACGTTAGGATATATATTTTTGTAACACCTGATGATGTCAACATTGGTTGATGAAACAGCTGTCGTAAAGTAAAATAAATACAATTTGTGATATAAAACAAAGTTTTTGAATTAACATTTATAAGATATAAAATGGTAAAACGCTTTATATTTAACCACGGTATGGTTATTATTTATTATAATTGCTGCCAACTAGTTTCGCTTGTACCCAAGCTTCTTAATGGGGATGAAGCTTGGGTACAAGCGAAACTAGTATAATAACTATACCGTGGTTAAATAACATGAAGTGTTTTATTATTTTATATGTATAAATTAAATTGTATAATTGTTTGATTATTACTGATATAAAAAAAATGCAGTAGAAATGAGATCTCTTAGACGAATGTGTAGATATTCTGTGTATGATAGAGTGTCGAATAAAAATATAAGAAGTGAATGGGGTGCGAAGGATGGTGTTGTGAACAAAATAATGAAAGGATCATTAAGATGGTTTGGACATATGGAGGTAAAAAAAAATATATGTTAACGATGTAAATTCAACCAGAAATATAGGAAGACCGAGGAAAACGTGGCACGATCAAATAAATCAAATATTGAATGTCGGCCATGTGAGGAGTTAGAGAAATCGACGCGCGTGCATGACACTATGTATGAATGTTGAGGAAGCGAGAGAAATATGTCAGGAAAGAAAAGTATTGCAGTCCGTTCTTTCTGCCTACCCCTTTGGGAAGACGGCGTGATGGTTAGTTAGTTAGTTAGTTAAAATAAAATATTGCGATTTTTTAAATATATTTCTACTATAGTTTTTATTCACTTTTCGTTCTCGAAATAAAAATAAAAGTGGAAGTAGTAATTTTTTCAAAATATTTGTGATCTGATCTGATAATATTGTGATCTGTGTGCGTTGTGTATTTTGGATCCGTTTGCGGTCTGATTATAATTCCGTCTGAAACAGCCTTTTCATTCTCCGATTCCGGAACGGCTTTCCTATTTTTACGATGTCCAGCGTTGCTACAGCAACAGGTGCCAGAATTCTCACGGAAATAGACCGACTCCGGCAAAGCGGATATTCTGGAATTATAGCAAACTTAAACCGCATTGCAATTGCTAGATTTATCTGTGGAATGGTGTGCAGGGATAAAATTTTAAATAATTATTTTTACGATTACGATCTCTAGAAATTAGTAAATAACTTTCGAAAGTGTTTTTTAAATAGGTGAATTATAAATAAATTTCCATGATTTTTATTTATAACTAGCTTTAAAGCCGTGCCACACTGTTTTAAACAAGCTCTCCACATCGGTCTCCACCGGCGGTTTAAAACTGTGTAGACACTTGTTTGAAACCAAAATTCGTTTGACCTTCAACAAACTTTGTGGACGGACGCGCATAGTATGCGTGTGGATCCACCGTTTAAACACGCATTCCACGTGTGGAGAGCTTGTTTACAACAGTATGTGGACGCTACACCAACCGTGGGCTCCACAGATCTCCACCAAGGTCACCCCTGTGGAGAGCTTGTTTCAAACAGTGTGGCACGGCCTTTACCCAGCCACGCGGTGCAGTGGCTAAGTCTGGTTAAATGTTAAATAGTCCCAAATGGTGGTTCAATGTTCCCCAGCTGAGACCACCGGCCCACACCCAAGGCCAATCTCGTCTCGGTACTGTACCCAGCTCACCCCGATCCCTCCACACTCCTCTCTCCCCGGGTAGTCAGGTCCAAATCTTCATTCTTCATAAATGATATTGCGAAGGTGATAAACTCCTCGCGATTTCTTTTATTTGCCGATGACCTGAAATTATTCCTATAAATTAACAATCCTGACGACTGTCTTCGCCTCCAGTCGGACATTGATAATATTGTTAACTAGAGTCACAGTAATAAAATGCACTTCAATGTCTCTAAGTACGCCATGCTATCTTTTACCAGATTATTATTATTATTATTTTGTTGAAAAAACTCCTTACATCATTACAGCGCAAGCCAAATCGATGTAAAGGGTGAAAAAAAAGAATATCAAAGGAAATATACATAGAACCTTATGAATAGGAAAAGCCAGTTATCTGCTTGCTGCCTTTATCATAAGGGAATTTACGAATTCGCCATAATTGCATCCAAAGAGGTCTATCTCTTCTGCAACTTCGAGAACTTCGAAGGGCCTCTGTGCGGCAATTTGGGGCATAAGATATTATTGAGAACTGTGTATCATAGATATACAATGAACCCAGCAATTAACACACGTATCTACGATGAAGGATCTCGGAATCATCTATGAGAATAGGCTGACATTTCGTGCACATATCGAGACGATTTGTGACATTGCACTGAGGATGTTGGGCTTCATCATTCGGGCCGGAAGAGTTTTCGGAGATCCCAATGTGCTCAGAGTCCTATACAACGCATTGGTTCGGAGCAGACTCGAAAGTGGTTCTGTGATATGGAGTCCTCACGAGGCGAGATATTCCGTTGTACTGAAGAGGGTTCAGAAAAAATTTCTGAGGTATCTCGACATGAGGGAGTATGGTAGTTATCCGTGGCTCTATCCCACGGCATTTCTTTTAGGAATGCTTGGAACCAATTCTTTACAGCTTCGAAGAGATGGGCATCTCATTACCCATTTCTTTAAATTTATCAGGGGATATTTCGAGAAGTCGGCCGTGCTAGAGGGTGTTGATCTTTTTGTCCTTGATAGATTTCTCCGACAGCGACAGCACAGATTGTTTTACCTACCGGCCACCAGAACCAATCTGCCTCTGATGACACCGGTGGGAAGAGCAATTAGTCTTCTGAACGCGGTCTTCTCGGAGATCGACGTCTTTCATATTAGTGAAGGTACGTTCAGGGGACAAATAATCTTGACTTTAGAAAGTGTCTTGTCTTCCTAATGTCGAACCATCTCTAATGCGTTCCTGGTATTATGTTGTATTTTTATAATATTTTACCTGTACTCAATAGATGCCTTAAACATGTTGCTATTTGTAATGTCTTTTGAGTTCATATGATTTGATTTAAATTTGAAATGTACCACCACATCTTCCAAGATATTCTTTCACCACCTCAACATCCAAGAAAGACGGTGAGATAAGAATAGTTTCCGGGCTGCGTGAAAAGATTTTTAAAACTAAATTAAAATAATAACTAACCATCACGCCATCTCCCCGAATCGGTGGGGAGAAATAATGGACCGCCACAATTTTCAGTCTTGACATACTTTTTCTCAGCATTCATACATCGTGTCAAGCACGCTCGTCGATTTCTCCGACTCCTCTCGTGGCTGACATTTAAAATTTGATTGATTTGATCGTGCCACGTTTTTTTCGGTATTTCGCTATTTCTGAATGAAGAAATAATGATAAAAAAAGTATATGTAAACTACGTAAACGGAACAACTAAAATAAATGTATCTAAAATCCACTTACGTTATCAAAAATCAGTTTTTTTTATATTGTACATACACACCCTTTTAGATTAAATTGTTTTTCCAACGACATGTTTTAATTACAACTCTTGATACAATCTAGCGAATACCATAGTGACGTCGTTTTATTGTTATCAAGTGAAACAGCAAATATATAAAGCCCTGGCCGTAAACATAAATGGCGACCTTACTTATTAGAGATGAAAAATATTTACATTCTGTAAACACCTCGTTGTTCATCACTCATCCGATGAAAATTCAAATTACCCTCTTGGATATGTTGGGGACCAATAGTCTGCATGGGATGGGTTCACGCTTACCCATTTCTTCAGACTTGTCAGGGGATTCTTTGAGAATTCCGTCATTTGGAGGGTATTCATCTTTATGTTCCGGATGGTTGTCTTCGACGGCGTCAGCACAGACTGTTTTATCTCCCAACATACAGAACCAACCTGCCTCTGATGATGGCGGTGGGCCAAGCAATCAAACTGCTGAACATGATCGCTTCAGAGATCGACGTCTTTCATATTAGTGAAAGTACGTTCAGAAGACAAATACTCTTGACTTTAGAGAGTATCTTGTATAATCAAATCGGTTTATTTCATCAATAGACATTACAAAATTAAGGTTTAAGGCATCTATTGAGAACAGGTAATATAATTTATTGTAAATAGTATACTACCAAAAACGCATGAGAGATGTTTTGACACTAGGAAGATAAGAAACTCTCCAAAATCAAGAGTATTTGCCTTCTGAACGTACTTTCATTAATATGAAAAATGTTGAACTGCGAGGAGACCGTGTTCAGCAGATTAATTGTTCTTCACACCTGTTCCCACGTTCCTAGTATTATATATTATATTTTACCTGTTCTGAATAGAAGCCTTAAACATTAATTTTCGTTTGTAATATCTTTGAGAAATAAACTGATTTGATTTTAATTCCCTATTCCACTAGACCAGTGGTTCCCAAAGTGATTCCTACAGATACTCGGGGGTACTGTTGATAGCTGAGGGGGTCTGTGGCAAATTAAAATTAATTTGGTGCTTAAGACAGTGTCTTTTTTGGAAGGATTGGAAACCGCCATTGGCCCGTAAGGGCTTCTCCGTCGTTTCTCTCTCTTCTCTTCTACGCTCCCTTGGGTTCAAAATTCACCGACTGATTAGTAGTATCTCCTTTTTTTATTTTCCCTAATATAAGTTTTTAAAAATATCGCAATTAAAAATGTTGCTGCGTTTGATTTCGCGTGTGAATTATATTTTACATGGAAAATCTCTCCGAGATCGTGTCCGCAACGCATAAGAAAAACTTGCGAAATAGAGGATATCGTTCGCTGGAATAGATCCAGAAGAAGATATTGGGGGGACCATGTAGCCCAAATTGATAGTGACAGACTCACATATATACAGCCGCTTATGAAATCCCCTCCAGACACCGCCTAAGAGATGGAGGGACAGCTGGACCTCATCATCCCACGAGACATAATTTCTGTGACACAGATCGTCAGATCTATTAAAAGAAGAGGAAAAATTATTCTTCTTCTGTTTTATTTAGGACTGTGTCATGTTATATCTCGAAGCCTGTTCCTGTGATGCAGATGTCCAACTGTCTCGCCATCTTTTAGGTGGTCTTCCTGCAGATCGATTTCCTGTTGGTACTTTATTTGCGGCTATATTTATCAATCTTTCAGAACATGCTCTTTCCACGTGATCTCTCCAGTAGCGTCTTCTCAGTCTTCCCCATCGCACGACATCTTCCACATTGCAGATCTTTCTTATTTCAGAATTTCTTACTCTGTTTCGGAGTGTCGTTCCCGCAACGGATCGGAGAGTCTTCATTTCTGTGGTTCTTACGAGACTTTTTGTTCTGATGGTGTCAGCTCTCGTTTCTATTCCATATGTCATTATAGGACGTACGCATGTCTTGTAGATTCGATTGTTGGAAGAATTCAGAATACTTAAATGTGTTTTCGGGATTATTTTATTTATATTTTATAAATAATTATATTTTGAAATATAATAGTGATCCTTTGACAACCTCGACCCAGATAAAAATATTCTTGTTATTTCCTGAAACCTCTCAACTGTAGGTCTACGAACAGCAGCACTAACAATATGTGATCAATTATATCCTTTCGTATTTCCGTATAAGTAAGACGTAAACATACACGTTTATACGAGTACATACGAATCAATGTATTTTCTTGGTATAAATTAAATACGCGTAATAAAAATATATATTTTATACTAACCACTTAACTAACAAACCATGACGTCCTTTCCCTGGAGGAGAAGGCAGAGAGGATGGACCGCCACACCATTCTATGTTGACATAACTCTCGCGCCTCTTCTACATTCACACACCGTGACAAGCACGCTCGTCGATTGTTCCTACTTCTAACATGGCCGCATTTCAGTAATTGATTCATTTGGTCATGCCGTGTCTTCCTTGGCCTTCATCGACTTATTTTTATCCTACTCCATCTCATTATGTCATCAAATTTAAGGGATCTGCCAATCTCTTCGTTGTTTATCCTATCTCTGAGGGTGTCCACGATAGGTCGCAATATTCACTCCTAGATCTAACTAATTAACCACTACGCCGTTTCCCCGGAGGGGTAGACAGAGAGACCGCCATACCGTTCTGTCTTGATAAACTCTCTAGATTCCTCCACATTCATACATTCCAACATGCATGCTCGTCGATTTTTCCGACTTCGAATGTGACCGCCTTTCAGTATTTAATTAATTTGGTCATGCCATGCTTTCCTTGGTCTTCCACGGCTTCTCTTTCCACTCACACTGCTTGTATAAAGCATTTTAACCATTCTTCTCTCTTCCATTTGTTCCATATGTCCAAACCATCTGAGAGATCCTTTTTTAATTTTACTTATGATACAATCATCTGCCTTACATTTCTTCCTTATTTCGTCATTCGCTATTCTTTCATATATCGTTTCCGCACATTCTTCTGAGTGATCTCATTTCTACGCTATTTATCCTACTTTCATCCTTTTTTTGCCAGTTCCGAGCTTTTCTTCCATACATAAAGGTTGGCACTAGAAGTCCATTATGTACTGCAATCTTTGCTTTATTTGAAATTACTATAATCACTAGGAATATATAAATAACTCCTAGATACTATAATTCGTAAGATCAATCGGCGATGTCTTACAACTCTTACAACTCTTGAAGAGTTTTAGCCTCCTTGATGATTTTTCGCCAAGCTCCTTGATCCTGCGCCTTTTTCTCCCAGAAGTCCGATTCGCCTAACCTAGCCAGGTCAGCCAGAACTTTGTCCATTAGGCGCTGTCTAGGCCTTCCTAGAGGTCTTACTGCAGTCGGTATAGACGCGTACAGGGTCTTGATTGCTCTGGTCTCTTCGGCTCGGCATACGTGCCCAATCCATGCTAGGCGACCGGCTCTCATGGTGCTCGTTATAAGGGGCTGCTGGGTCATCGTACGGATCTCTTGGTCGGTCCTATGTCTCTGAGTTTCCGCTGCAACACCGGGTCTGGGTCCCAGGATCATTCTAAGTATCCTATTCTCAAATAGGATACTTAAAATAATCCTGGGACCCGGTATAAATTATATAAATTACAAGATATTAATTATTCTAATAAAAAAAATTATGTAAATGTTTTTCTATCAAACTATTGTTAATAGGATTACATAGGCATTATTATGTTTGTGATGATAACTTATTCAGTTTTGCTTCATGTGACAAAATGTACTCACTCGTTAAAAATGACGACAGCAGAATACACATATTTTTTCATACTACTAGTATATAATTTTCACGACTACGCAGTCCAGAGATTTATGTTTCTCGAGTAAATCGTGTCCACGTTGATTTTATCTTTACAAGTATGTGACATTTTCGTCCTCCATACGAAAATGTAATAAAGCAAATTATCTTTTTATATGTATATTGTTTTTTTTGCATTTTTAACCGCCCTACTTTTGGGTAATTTTCCGAGAAACGTGCAAAAAAAGCAGGTTTTTTATTAATGAAATTTGATTGTATATTTATTTTATTTTTTCAAATTACGAAACGTCAAATACTCGGCCGCACACTTCGCCTGCCCCTTGTAAAACTATCATATTTATGAAGACAAGTACTCGAGTGTTGTTGACACACGCGTATCCCTAACAGTTTGTACATTTTAGGTACATTACTTTTTCTCAAGCGCGTACGTGATACGGGATAGCGCAGAATGGTACAGTCACAGTGAACGTATCACGTACGTTCAAATACGTAGAGTGGTTAATATGGGATTGATTTGATCGTGCCACGTGAGTCGAAGAAATCGACGTGCGTGCATAATACAACAAGTATTGTATGTTATACATATAAATTTGTCACAGCCCCATAATTACAGTTCTTTAGAATTATAAATATTTGTAAAAAAAAAATATATATATATGATATCCTCTTTATTTTTTAAACCATTTAGTATTTTATCTAAATAATATAATACATAACTAAACTAACCAACCTTCACGCCTTTTCACCGGCGGGGTAGATAGAAAAGATGGAACACCATACTACTCTGTCCCGACATATCTCCCGAGATTCCTCTACATCCAGACATTGTAATATCGTCGTCGATTTTACCAACTTTTAATATAGCCGCCTTTTAGTATTTGAGTAATTTGGTCATCCCAAGCTATCCTTGGCATTCCACGGCTTCTCAAATCAAATCAGTTTATTTCATCAAAAGACATCTATTGAGAACAGGTAAAATAATATATTGTATATAGTATACTACCAGAAACGCATGGGATATGGTTCGACAATAGGAAAACAAGATACTCTCCAGAATTAAGAGTATTTACCTTCTGAACGTAGTTTCACTAATATGAAAGACGTCGATCTCCGAGGAAACCGCGTTCAGCAGATTAATTGCTCTTCCCACCGGTGTCACCAGAGGCAGGTTGGTTCTGGCGGCCGGTAGGTAAAACAATCTATGCTGTCGCTGTCGGAGAAATCTATCAGGGACAAAGGGCCGAACACTGGTCAGCACGGCCGAGTTCTCGAAATATCCCCTGAGTAATCTAAATAAATGGGTTATAAGATGCCCATCTCTTTGAAGCTGCAGAGAGTTGATCCCAAGCATTCTGCTAGCTATCCGTGGCAACCATAGAGCCACGGATAGCTACCATATTCCCTCATGTAGAGATACCTCAGAATTTTTTTCTGAACCCTCTCACACAGCTTTTATACAACATTTTAACTATTCTTCTCTCGCCCATTCATTCCATGTGTCCAAACCATCTCAGGGATCCTTTTTTAATTTTACTTTTGATGTAATCGTCTGCCTTACATTTCTCCCTTATTTCTTCCTTCGGTTTTCTATTATATATATCGTTTTTCTACACATTCTTCTCAGTGATCTCAATTCTACGGCATTTATCTCACTTTCATCCTTTTTTGCCCGCTCCAAGCTTCGCTCTCATACATGTGGGTAAAATAATACATATCAATTATAATACTTAAATCACGATGATAATAAATTCAAATGTAATATATTTTTAGGAAATTGAAATAACTTTGTTTAAACCACTAATTATTTTTAAAAATATGAAAAAACACGCCATGTTTCGGAGGATACCTCCATCTTCAGGTGTAAAAATATAATAAAAAATAAACAAAGAAAGACTAATATAAAAACGCATTTAAAATTCGATACAATACTTCAAATTTTAAAAATTACCTGGGCTATTTGTTATGTACTGATAATTATCAGTACTAATAACAAATAGCCCAGGTTAATTTTAAAATTTGAATTATTGTATCGAATTTTAAATGCGTTTTTAAATTAGTCTTTCTTTGTTTAGTTTTTATTATATTTTTACACCTGAAAATGGAGATATCCTCCGAAACATGGCGTGTTTTTAAATATTTTTTTAATAATTAGTGGATTAAACAAAGTTATTTTCAATTCCCTGAGTATATTACTATGGAATTCCACTACTGTGTTAATGCCTTAACGTTCAATAAATATATATTTTAAATGTTATTAAGTACATATTAACAATTATCCAAAATTTTCACGTGTGTTTATTGAATCATGGCATTTAACTAATAACTTGCCTCTTGTGATTACTTATCAATAGTATTTGTGCATTAATTCTGTCTCCCTCCGGGGTGTTACAGCGATAAATATAGAGGCCGGTAGAAAACGTGCAATAACATTGTGTCCAACGATCAATTCTGTACACACCCATGTCTACATTTCATTAAAATTTATCTTTCTTCGTTCATTGCCACGCGATAAGTGATCTGTTGTGTACAATGTTATCATGCTGTTTTCTTACATAAGGTTTACGTCACGTGTCGCTGCTTCCAACGGAAGAAACTAGATGTCGTTGGCTAGCCCATTTTTAAATCGGTATCATTTTCATTATGATTGATAAATAATGCCCTCAAAATGATGTATTTTTAAAAATAGTACGTTTTTCAAGTACGATGATAAGCAGTATTATTTTAACACATTAGCAATAGATGTCGCTAATATATGCTTTTCCTTAAAAATCCCATTAATTTATAATATTTCATTTGTATAATATATAATATTATGCAACCTTTATTTACATCCGATGTACTACGCCGCATATTTTTCCTATATATTTTATATTATTATCAAAAATTATATGTCAATGATGTAAATGGAACCAGAAATAGAGGACGACCGAGGAAAACGTGGCACGATCAAATAAATCAAATATTGAATGTCGGCCATGTGAGGAGTCAGAGAAATCGACGCGCGTGCATGACACGATGTATGAATGTTGAGGAAGCGAGAGAAATATGTCGGGAAAGAAAAGTGTGGCAGTCCATTCTTTCTGCCTACCCCTTCGGGGAGACGGCGTGATGGTTAGTTAGTTAGCTAGTTTTTTTTATTATCTTCATTGATAATTGTTGATAACTGACTAACCATCACGCCGTCTCCCCGAAGGGGTAGGCAGAAAGAACTGCCACACTTTTCTTTCCTAACATATTTCTCAACATTCATACATCGTGTCGTGCACGCGCGTCGATTTCTCTGACTCCTCACGAGGCCGACATTCAATATTTGATCGTGCCACGTTTTCCTCGGTCTAATTGTTAATTTTTTTTTTCATTTAAATATATTGTATTTTCTGCGTAAAGTGATAACGTTAAAAAAAAATTCAGTCACTAGTCTTCGATTACAAATTTCTGAAAAAGTGTGTTTTTATTTTATTTTTGTAAAGATTAAAAAAAAATCGTAAACCCTTATTTTTATTTAAACCTTGAGTAGTAAGATATTAATGACATTTTAAAATATCGTTTGTTTATTTTGTAAAACATGTCTAATCAATTTATGTCGATGGTAGTCGATCATAGTCTAAATCCTGACGTAATCTAGAAATATTTTAGAAATTATAATTGCGACCCACGCATGGGGCCATACACTAACTGACTCTGTATTTCAACGCCCCACGGCTGGGGCGGTACGCACGGAGAGGTTAAGAATTATTGTTCCCCTTACGCGATAATGTACCGCGTTCCCGCTGAATACTATTTAAATATTTTGAACAACAATATTTTTTATCCGAATCCACCAGCCTCGAGTGTCAAATACTTTTCTAGTGGGATTACATAAATGTCATAACATCTTCATTGACGGGACTATAACTCGGAGTGGGTCATATCTACCTACTGCAATCACCTCAACAAACCCCTGTCCGGTGAGTTTAATCAAGTACCAGATTACAGGACAGTTCGAAGTCTATACTCATGTCTCTTTCATGAGTTATGAGCAGTCTGAAGTCCAAACTCAAACCTTTTTTGTCTAGAGCAGTAATCTCAAACTGCAGCTCTTCCACGAAAAGCGTGTTTAAAATGTGTTTCTTATTCTTCTTCTTCAGCCTATTCCCGTCCACTCCTGGACAAAGGCCTTCGTTCCACCCCAATTTGTCTTGTGCAGACTGCATCCAGGTTATTACAATATGTCTGTTCAGATCATCCTTCCACCGTAGTTGTGTTCGCCCTGCATTTCTCTCTTGCCTTGCACGGTCTCCAAGTCAGCAGTCTACTTGTCCATTTTTCTTCCCTGCTTCTGGCTACGTGACCTGCCCATTGCCACCTCAGAGCTATTTTCGGTTATGGGTTTGTGTGGTATTTTCTAGATGACACATGTGTTATTATTTTATTGAATAGTCAGCACAAGCCAAATCGATGTAAAGTGTATAAAAGCTTTCATACTGATTCTAATAACGTTTGATGGGTAGCTAATCTATCACCATTTTATTGTCACGTGAATTCTACACCAGACCAAAGACAGTGTGACAATCACACTGCTATCGCCCGAAATTGAACCCGGGACCTTCGATGTGCCAGTCATATAGCACTTGCCATTCGGCAACGAAGGTCGTCAGTAGTATATGGCACGGCAAATATTATATATAGCAGAGGACACATCCCACTTTGGCCTACCGGACATGAAATAAAAATAATATTTGCAAATGTGTCATTTGTAATACGAAAGAATTGTGATTTAATTGAATTATCTAGATAACTTTAAGCCACAGCTTAGGTGGATGACTCGTTTTTTTTTATTTCTTTTGCATCTTTTAATATTTTTATTGTGAAACAAATGTGTTCAACAGCTATTTGAGAGGATTACCTTGTCAGCATTATGTGCGGTATTGCCCTTATCAGATTTAAATAGCAATAATCGCTGAGGTCATGTGATCGAATCGCACAAAGCGACAATGTTGTACTGATTGTCTCTACCTCCCCGATTTTTTCAGACAAAAGCTCACCTCACCGAAGTGGAACAGATTCAAAGGCGTCAAATTAAGATGGAAAGACAAGATTCGCCTCAACAATGTCATCTGGAGGTGCTGGCACATGCAATGTGAGTATAATATAACCTGTGCATATCTAAAATGCCAATAAGTTTGTTCTTCAAATTGAAATCTTATTTTTGTACGTATTGATATGTCATGGAAAAAGAATGTAGAGCGGAAGAAGGTATTATGAACAAAATTATGAAAGGATCGCTGCGATGGTTCGGACATATGGAACGCACGGATGGAGAAAGAATGGTTAAGAAAGTATACGTTAATGATGTACATGGAGTACGGAGTCGAGGCAGACCGAGGAAAACATGGCATGACCAAATCAATCAAATTTTAATGGTGGTCACTTTAGAAGTCGGAGGAATCGACGTGCGTGTATGACTCGTTGTATGAATGTAGAGGAAGCTAGAAAGGTTTGCCAGGATAGAGTAGTGTGGCGGGCCATTCTCTCTGCCTACCCCTGCGGGGAAACGGCGATGGTTTGTTTGATATGTCATAATTTAAAATAGGCATAAATGCGTATGTCGCCAAGAAAGAATACGAGAATATTTTGAATACAATAGAGCAACATAAAAATACTTCGATTTCCTCCTAAATGCACACGATTCGCATGCCCGACAGCGTTTCTGGATTATTCTGAAATTTGATCTGATTATTGTTGTATTATGACCAGTAGTGTAGAAAACAAAAGGAGAAAATTTGGTGTGTTTAATTGTGAAATTTTTAACTTGGTGATAAAAAAATATTTACATTCAAATTTAATATAATCTAATTACTATTTTTCGATCAACCAAGTTTTTAAAGGATAGAAAATATATTTACTTCCGTGAAGGGTTGTAACTAATAGTAAATAAAGAATCTACTTTTAATGTTCAATATTAAACCTTCGGCTTTCCGTTATTTTTATTTGTTTTTATTTTGTATTAAAATAGTTCACACAAACTAGTGTGGAGTCAGTCGATGGGTTAAAAAAACTTGTGCCTGTAATGGTAAAATTAATATATAAAAATACTATTTTTTTATTTTTCCTTGAACAATTATGTAAAACTACTGTTAAAGAAACAGTAATTTAAAACAACATATTAAATTATCAATACGAATAAAAAGGTGAATTTTCTAAAAAATATATATATTTAATGGGAATAAAAAAATTATAGAAAAAATACGTTTTCATTTGTCTATTATTATAACATCTGTCAGATCATAACAATTTTATAATATTTTAAATATGTATCTTAATAATGTATCACTGAAGAAGGACTTGTTGTCCGAAACATGTCTATGTAATAATTTTTTTTTAAATATAAGTGTTGTATGGTATACGAGTATACAAAGTATATAATAAAAAAATAATAATTTATAACTTTGTTTATTAATGCAAATAAGCTTAAAAGACGGTCTCCAAGCTAGATTAAAATATTTCTAATGTATTTTGAATGTTTGAGATGTATCGATTAAAAAAACTAGCAGTTGATAACGTTGTGAGGAAAATAACGAAAAATGTGTTGATGATGTGAGTGTGAGTCTGAAGAAAACGTGGCACGACCAAACCAAATTTTAAATGTCGGCCATATGATGACTCGGAGTAATCGACGTACGTAACATATTTATGTGATAGATGTAGGAATGTACAGAAAACCGACAAATAATATCATCATCAGCCGTCTGTCATCCACTGCTGAACGTAGGCCTTTCCCAAAGCACGCCACCGCCCCCTATCCATTGGCGCTCCCATCCATCCATGTCCAGCAATCCTCTTCAGATCGTCGGTCTAGCGGGCAGGGGGACGTCCAACTCTACGGAATCCTGTACGCGGTCTCCACTCCAGAACCCGTCTTCCCCATCGGCTGTCGGTTCTCCGACAGATATGGCCAGCCCACCGCCACTTCAGCCCGCCTATCCGCAGAGCCACCTCAGTCACCTTGGTTTGTTGTCGAATAAATTTGTTTCTAAATCTGTCCCTCAAGATTATTCCAAGCATGGCTCTTTCCATGGCGCGCTTGGCGACCTAGAATCTGTAGACTAGACCTTTTGTCAGTGTCCACGTCTCGGCTCCGTACGTCATGACTGACAAGACGCACTGGTTAAAGACTTTAGTCTTGAGGTATTGTGGTATTTTGGAAGTGAGAATATGACGTAATTTTCCAAAGGCCGCCCAACCCAATTGAATTCTTTGGTCGGCTTCTTTCTCGAATTCGTTTCGTCCTAATTGTATAATTTGGCCAAGTTACTTGTACCACTTCGAGAGCCGACCCATCGACAGTTGCCGATCTCGGGATAATATGTCAGGAATAAATAATTAAATGATTTTTGTGGTTGTTTATGGAGAAATATCGTGATGGTTTGTCAGTTATTATTAAAACAGTCCTTATTGGTGTTCTGCTTATAATAAAATATTTGTTTTCAAATGTTTATACAGCTTGCACAACGTTTTTTTACCGCCGCGACCACATTTCACATTTTAACTGAACGTTAATAACCAGTAAACATTACGCGTGAAAATCAAGTTTACATTATTCTTATTTTTCGTCTCCTATCGGAGGTTCGACTGCATCTTGGCGTTTTCTACCCTTGATACAGCAGCTCTAAACAGAGATGTTGTGCTGCAACTAAACCATTCTCGAAGATTCTAGACAGGATTTTTCTTCTTCTCCTGACACTTCGTTTTCCGTTAATTTTACCTTGGACATTCAGTTACAGTATTAATTAACGTTATATATTTTTTTTTCAATACTATCGTAGTTTGCTTGATCAAAAACATCATATCGCATATTTTTCTTAATCAAAAATACTACATTACTTTTTCTTCTTCTTCCTCAGCCTATTCGCGTCCACTCCTGGACAATGGCCTCCTCCATTCGCTTCCATGTCACTCTGTTTTGTGCAGACTGCATCCAGGTTATTCCGACGTGTCTGTTCAGATCATCCTTCCACCGTAGTTGCGGTCGCCCTGCACTTCTCTTTGCTGACCACGGTCTCCAAGTCAGCAGTCTTCTTGTCTATTTTTCATCTGAGCTTCTGGCTACGTGACCTGCCCATTGCCATTTTAGAGTCGCCACCCGGTGGATGATGTAAGTGATCTTTGTTTTTTTTTTCACCATATCGTTTATCACCGTATCAAACGATACGGTGAGAGAAAAAACAAAGATCACTGACATCATCCACCGGGTGGCGACTCTAAAATGGCAATGGGCAGGTCACGTAGCCAGAAGCTCAGATGAAAAATAGACAAGAAGACTGCTGACTTGGAGACCGTGGTCAGCAAAGAGAAGTGCAGGGCGACCGCAACTACGGTGGAAGGATGATCTGAACAGACACGTCGGAATAACCTGACTCTGCCTCTTAGGCTTATTCCTAACATGGCTCTTTCCATTGCTCTTTGGGTCACTCGTAGTTTCTCGGCACTTTGTTTGGACAATGTTTCAAGACCATAAGTACCAACTGGCAGAACACAGGCTTCATAGACTTTTCGGTTTTTTTCCGGTTTTTAATGTTTAACTATATTACATAATTCCTTAATCGAATAAGAAAATTTTAAAAAATAATCCCACAATCCCCCACCCCGACCCTCCCACAGACAGCTTGCGGCACAATTCGCTGAACAAAATGGCATTACTCGAGTATGTTATCTCTCGCGATCATTATATTTCATTTTTCTCATTTATTATCGTCATCGATAGTATCATTAACGTAGCATTTCTCTAATGAGTTATCGTCCTTGGCTCTCCGTCGTATCCGAAGAAGACTATCCTTCACGGATGTGGCTCCTCAAATTGATATAGTGTCCTATCCTGGGCCCACGAACTCTGAAGCATCTAGAGCAGAAGAAGACTCTGACAGCGCAGCGAAGAATAAAAAAATAGATAACACAAGATATTAAAAAAAGCTATGAAAAGATATCAATAGAAGTTTGAATAAATTAATATAAAAAATATTTGTATTCTTCGATGGCCCTACAGCCCATATCGAGCCTTAGTATCAAAATTTGAGTAGATGGTGAAATCTTAAATCCTGTAATTGTCGGTACTGGCATCAGACAGGGCGATAGTCTGAATCCATTCCTCTTCAAACTTATAATGGATGATTTTGTGAAGGAAATTAAAACATTTAATAACATTTTCATACTCGTATTTACCGAGACTGAGGAAAACCTGCAATCACTTTTGTACGTAATCCATCTTGCTAGTCAAAATACAACACGACTATCAGTAACTAAAACTAACAGTATATTATTCTCTCAAGATCCGGTGGGATGTAGCGTGTCTATGGAAGATATTTCAGTGGAACTTCATTTATTTATTTAATTTATTTATTTATAAAGATTACAAAAATTACAGATGCGTCCAAGTCGTCTGCAACCTCAAAATTACATAATTAGATATACGTATTTTCAAAATAACATTTTAAAAAATAACAAAATACATAAATACTACGGCATCAGAGATAACAATCACAACATTCATATTGCATCCCTGAGGCAACTCACACTATCACGAAATATGTCGACCTCCGAGGCGATTAAGCAATAAGATTTCCCTACCCACCGGCATAACCATTGACAGGTTGGTTCTGCAGCGCGGCAAATAAAAAAATCTGAGCTGTCTTTGACGAAGGGACAAATAGACCTACATCACTCAGGATATCCGAGTTTTGTATACGGCCGCCAATCAGCTGAAAGAAGTGAACTCCCAAGTGAATATTCCTCCTTCTCTCCAATGATTGGTAGCTTAGCATACCTAGCAAGAATTCAGTCGGAAAGAGCCACGGGTAATAATCGCGCTCCCTGAGGTAAAGAAAGCGCAGCTCAAGTATCAGGGTGTAGAATTGTGTGGGCAAACTGATCTACCGTGTGAAGTGATGGGTCAAGTAAATAAGGCTGCAATCATCTCAGAATGTTTGAAAAATTCAATATGGAAAAACCCTGACATGAAGATCAGCAGCAAAGTAAGGATCTATAAAACTTGTGTGCGACCCGCCATGATATTAGGTCCTTACATATGAAATTGGCGTTTTGTATGGGAGGAACATAAAGTTTATTTTTTTTAATATAATATATTTATTTAATCAAAGTATGTACCATTGCTATCTATGCACTTTTGCCATCTCATAGGTAGTTCATCGATCCCTTTACTAAAAAAACCATTCGGACGGGAATCAATAAAATCTTTGAAGTCGGTTTGGACTGCCCCATCGGAGTTGAATTTTTTCCCTTGCAAGAAGTTATCCAAATTTCGAAAAAAATAGTAATCTGTTGGGGCAAGGTCCGGAGAGTACGGTGGATGTCTTAGACATTCCAATTGAAGCTCTTCTAATTTGGTAGCCGTCTGTTGTGCAGTGTGTGGTCTAGCGTTATCATGAAGCAGCAGTGGCCTAGAGCGATTAACCAGCCTCGGTTGTTTAGCAGCTAGCTTTTCCATCATGGTTTGCAGTTGCTGACAATAGACATCTGCCGTAATCGTCTGGCCAGATTTAAGAAAGCTGTAGTGAACGACACCAGCACTAGTCCACCAAACGCTCACAAGTAACTTTTTTGGAGTCAATTTTCGCTTGGGGCATGGTTTGGCTGGTTCGGCAGGGTTCAGCCATTGCGATGAGTGCTTCCGATTATCATACAGGATCCACTTTTCATCACAGGTAATGATTCGATTCAAAATCCCTTCATTATTGTGCCGGTTGAGTAATGCAACGCAGCAGTCAACGCGCGTTTGTTGATTTGCTTCACTTAATTCGCGAGGTACCCACCTTTCAAGCTTTTTCACCTTCCCAATTTGCTTCAAGTGGATTAAAACAGTTTTATCACTAACACCGCAGCCTGCAGCTAACTCGGACGTGGTTTGCGATGGATCCGCTTTCACAATAGCCTTCAATTCTTCATTATCAACTTTGCTCTCCGGCCGTCCACGGGGCTTGTTCTGCAGGTCGAAATTTCCAGAACGAAAACGTTGAAACCAAAAACGCACTGTGTTTTCTTTTGCGGCACCGTCGCCATACACATCATTAATCCTTCGAGCCGTTTCTGCAGCACTGGTGCCACGGTGGAACTCGTACTCGTAAATAACGCGATATTTCAAGTTTTCCATTTTGTTAACTGAGTGACGCAAAGAAAAAAGCAATTGAGGAAAAAACAAATGAATTATAATTTTCGAAACACAAATACTTGAGTAAATAGCTGTATAAATTTGAATTTGGAATTCCTAACCAAAGAGAAGATATTTGAGATCAAAGTTGCCAGTACGGCAAAACGCCAATTTCATATATAAGGACCTAATATATGGGATCGAATACGGGGTGGACATCACAGTAACAAAAATCGTGCTCAGAGTATCACAAATGAAGACATTTGGGAACATATCTGGCAAGACACTACGTGGCCAAATAAGGAATACAAAAATAAGGGAAATATGCGAGGTCAAAGATGTCCTAATGTGGGGGGGGGGGGGGCAAGAGTATGAAATTGGTATGAACACATGAAAAGAATGGATTCATCTAGACTCCCTCACATCGTGTTGCACGACCAACCCCAAGGTAGACGACCCCTGGACAGACCACCAAAAATATGGATCGACAGCTGGGAATCGACTTCACGAGAGGCCTTTCTAGACTTCAGTCTAAAAATTCAGAAACAGGCCACAAGACCTACATTAAAAAGAAGAAGTAGCTATATCCGCATTGGAATCAGTTACTTTGATAATATTCACGTATAATGTGTCAGGAAACATTGAAGAAAATATAAAATAATAACCGACGATCCCAACGGGATCTCTCGACTGTCGACCAATTGATATTTCTCCCTCTTTGGCTCTTCATCGTGCGACCAGTTTCGTCGAAGTATCATGTCCGGATTGGTATCACTTCCTAAGACCGTATCAGCTACCCGTTCAAAGTTTTTCCTCTCTTAGTGCGATAACTTTTGCTCCTACATTTAGATAAAATACTTACATTTTTTAACAGAAGAATCGCTTACCCATACTTTGCGCCATATTGTGTACTGAATCGTGTTATTCACGGTTATAATCAATTATTTAACCTTTTTAGCCACTATGCATTTTTTCTAGCAATAAAACACGAACTAAGGAATAGTGTGTCTTTTGTGTAATCCATAAAACAACTAATGAAATTATCGTTATAAATATCAACACTAAAAAACTATTATATTATGAAGAAATAAAATTACTTAGGTATATTCTACAAGTTTTGTGCAGAGCACCACTAACAACTGTTCCACCGATACTTCGATTACTTTCTTACTTTCTTTGATAACACAATAGCTGTACTTTCATATGCCAGAAGACCCAAGTCCAAGACACCTTACATCTTACCACGAAACTCTTCCATAGATCCACAAAACTCATATATTTGTGTCTCATTATTCCACTGACATAAGTCATATGTAAAAATTTATGTTTTCGATCTTCTAAACCCTCTGACGTCAGATAGTGGTGCATATAAAGAAGAACGAATATACTCGCATATTTTTATTGGTTAATAAAATATGCAAGTAAACTCGCTTATAATACAAAAAAAGTATAAAAAATATTGTTTGTAACATATTCTCATTTGCGAAATTGGAACATTAGATCATAATATTTATCTGAATTAGTTTATTCCATATTGACGCTACACCAATAGGTGTGATCTTCGCTTATCTTTCTGCGGTTAAATCACAACCAACACAGTAAATTTAATTCGACTTTTTATTATTATTTACTCACTACTATGTACATAGATTATTATTCTCTACTATTTTGTTAAATAGCTAACCATGAGGCCCCTCCTCAGGGGGGTAGGCAAAGACCTTCAATATTCTATTTTAACACACCTACCAGAAACACCAAGCTGCTCATGTATATGGTGTATCATCAAGCCAGTGGTATATGGTTCTGGGTCGTGGACAATGACTCTTAAAGAACAGCAAATAATCTACCGGTTTTAGAATAGGATCCTGGGACCCAGACTCATAGGAGCAAACCATAAGATTCGTAAGATGACCCAGCAGTTCCTTAAAACGAGAACCGTAAGAGCCGGTCGCCTAGCATGGATTGGGTACGTAGCCAAGCCGGAAAGACCAGAGTTATCAAGACATTGTGCGCGTCAAAATCGACCGGAGTAAGACCTCTAGGGTGGCCTGGACAGCGTCTAATGGATATTGTTTTGGCTGATCTGGCTAAGTTAGGCGAATCAGACTGCTTGGAGCAAAAGGCGCAGAATCGAGGATCTTGGAGGAAAATCATCAAGGAGGCTAAAACTCTTCAAGATTTGTATGGCCATAAAAAGTAAGAAGAATGTGGAAATCTATTAATGAGTCATAAGTAGTATAGGATGTTTTTTTTAGAGGTTTGGTTTTTAAACTGGCAATATTGTTTCTACAGACTGTCAATTTGACAGTTGATTTATATGGGCTTTGAGCTATTTGATATGAGCTATACACGCACGTCGATTCTTCCGACTTCTTACATGGCTGACCTTTAAAATTTTATTGATTTGATCATGCCATGTTTTCCTTGGTCTTCCTCGACTCTGTATTCCATTCACATCGTCGACGTATACTTTCTTAACCATTATTTCTTCATTCATGCGTTCCATGTGACCAAACCTTAAAATCTATTCGCATTATGAAATGTATTATTCTTGGATGTTCTGGCTTACAGAGGTTCAGCTCTAATGGGTATTCATCTTACGTCCGTAGGAAACATTGTTGGAATTGTGATTTGGTTGTTGTTATATGCGGGGGTTAGATGTGTGGCCCGGAGTGCTCAGAAGAGGGCAAGGGAGGATTTTGGGTTTATTCTAAAGTCCTACATTATTCTTGGTCACGGACCAGTTAGGGTTGGCATTGTAGAGTATGATGGGATCAGTATTATTATTTTAAAGAAATGTTTCTGAGAGGAAGTGAAGAGGAGCAGTGCCTCGATGGAGTTGTGGTAGAAGATAGCATCCTGCGTGAGACATAGCGTTACTGCAATTTCCACAATTTTATTTTTACTCGTTAAAATCCCCACCATTACCGCTGAATACTAACTAACGAAATAATGGAACGCCACACTGTTCTGTCCTGACATACTTCTCTCGATTCCTCTACATTGAACATCTTGTCATGCACGCACGTCGATTTCTCCGACTCCTCACGTGACCGACATTCAATATTTAATTGATTTGATCGTGCCACGTTTTCCTCGGCCTTCCTCTATTTCTAGCTCCGTTCACGCCGTTTACATATACCTTATTTTCCATTCTGTCTTCACTCATTCTTTCCATGTGTCCAAACCATCTTAATGACCCTTTCCTTATTTTGTTCATAACACTTTCATTCGCACCACATTCACTTCTTATACTTGCATTTGTCACTTTATCATATACAGATTTGCCACACATTCGTCTTAGAGATCTCATTTCTACTGCATTTATTCTACTTTCATCCTTCTTTTGCCAGTTCCATGCTTCACTTCCATACATAAGGGTCGGCACAAGAACACCATTGTGCACTGCCATCTTAGCTTTTTTGGATAGGCTTTTGTTTGCGATGACAACTTTAAGTGCACCATTTATTCTGTTGCCTGCCCCAACCCTTCTTTCAATATCCTTCTCCACCCTCCCATCCTTTGTAAACATACTTCCTAAATAAACAAATTCATCCACTTGTTCCAGATTTTCACCGTTTACTCTAATGTTGCAGACTGTCATGCTTCCTCTTTTTCGAAAATCATTACCTTGGACTTATTAACATTCATCATCAAATCGTATCGCTACATACCTCATACATACTAGACACCACCGCTGAATACAATTATAATAATGTTCGTATCATATACGTTAATACGGGTACCTATGTGCATGAACGTACACAAACAGAAAAATAATTATCTCCACATCTTTTGATATTTCAACGGCGTTCACTTTATCAGCGCTGTGATAAAGAAAGACGCTACAATTTAATTAATTTTGCAAAATAAAATATTAGACACGAGTAGGCACCCGCCCGCAACGTGGAGCCACGGCCCGTTCACGTGGACCGGCCTACTAGCGCCACGGGCGTCCGTGGCCAGAATAATTATAAGTTTTTGGAATGAAACCGCAAAATGTTTTACAATTTTTAGTGTTCAATATCCATGTAATATAACCTTTAAACTAACTAACTTACTAACCATCACGCCGTCTCCCCGAAAGGGTAGGCAGAAAGAATGGACTGTCACACTTTTACTGATGCGGCACTCCATTCTTCTGTTTTCGCCCCTCAGGAGACGCGGTGTGATGGGTTGCGAACCTCATCGCCACCAATGGGCATCTCCCGCGCACATTTCGATCGTCCTACAGCCACAAAATAAATCTAAAACAAATAATATAAAATACAATGATATAAAATAAAATAACAAAATAACGATCATTTAACACAAAATGTTCTTTTTAGATGGTGCACATATTGTCTATTTAATTTATGTTCTACGAATCCTACTTTTTTTTAAATTTAGCACATAATGTAATAACACATTGTTTTTTTCGATGTTGCACATGTTGACATTGACGATCCGGGCTTTTGTGTTTATTTAATTTATGTTACACGTATCCACCGTTTTTTTAATTAGCTGTAATTAGGCACTTAGCCAGCAAGAACTTAAAAATAATATTGAAGAAATTATTCAAATTGTCATTGGAACAAATGAAAAAATTATTTTTACACCTGTCAAAATTCTTTATAAAAACGATAAAATTAATATAACCTTTATTTTATCGAAAATATCCTAAAATTACACGTTATGCATATCCTTATTTTTTTTTTTTGTATACAAATACTGGATTTTACCGATTACGGGTGAATCATTAAGAATTAATTGTATCTCAATAGAGACGACGATGTAAATTATTTGGAAACAGAATGCTTACATCTAATCTCAATTGATGGCGCTAGTGTAGATTGAACTAAAATATGTGAAATGTTTCTCAACATGGTAGCATATATACAACTTTTTTTTTTAATTGTCAAACGTGGTGTTCGTAAGAAGGGCGAAATGGGGAATGTTGTATTACATAAAGCGATCGCTTAACCATAAGTCCTGTAAACGCCTCGACCACCGTATTCTGTTTCCAAATAATTTACATCTTCATCTCTATTGAGATACAATTAATATCCTTATTTGTTTATTTTTACTAGAACGATTATGTAAAACTACATTTTATAGTATATATTTTATTTTTTATTGTTTCTTTAACAAATATGTTAACCCCCAATATAAATAATTAATACGATTGAAAATGTTCGATAATGCCTTTGCAAGGCGAAACCCGCCATTCTCATAAAATATAATAAAACTTCTAGAAAACAGACATTTTTATTCGTATTTATTATTGTATAAATATATTATAAAAATAAAACATATATAATAAAACGTTTTTATTTACTAACGTTAACGGATCTAGAAATAGAGGAATGCCAAGGAAAACGTGGCACAATCAAATCAATCTAATACTAAATGTTGAACACTTGAGGAGTCGGAGAAATCGACGTGCGTGCATGACACGATGTATGAATGTTGATGATTCGATAAAATTATGTCAGGAAAGAACAGTGTGGCGGTCCATTATTTTTGCCTACCCCTTCGACAGCGTGATGGTTAGTTAGTTAATTTATTTTCTAACTGCATCCGCGGTATTATTTGAACGACAAAAATATTTTCAAAGCTTTTTGCCTGAAATTTTCATATTAGCATTAAGCATTCTTGGACACATTTATTTATTTATTTAGAGTTTATTTTTCTAGACATGTTTTGAAATTTTTACACCTTCATCATTGGGAAATCGACAATTTAAATCGATCTTCCGATGACGAAGGTGTTTGAAGCATGTCGAGAAAAATAAATTCATAACTGTAAAGGCCGTGCCACACTGTTTGAAACAAGCTCTCCACAGGGGTGACCTTGGTGGAGAGCTGTGGACCCCACGGTTGGTGTAGCGTCCACATACTGTTGTAAACAAGCTCTCCACATGTGGAATGCGTGTTTAAACGGTGGATCCACACGCATACTATGCGCGTCCGTCCACAAAGTTTGTTGAAGGTCAAACGAATTTTGGTTTCAAACAAGTGTCTACACAGTTTTAAACCGCCGGTGGAGACCGATGTGGAGAGCTTGTTTAAAACAGTGTGGCACGGCTTTATGAAATTCCATTGTGTTAACGCCGTTAATTTGTTGTTGGTATTTTAAAAGATCACCGCCGCAACTGGCTCCCCTCCCGGGAGGCTCGCCCCGCCGGCTATAAAGCCATAAACAACGCGAGATAACGTACACACTCGTACTAATAAGCATTTTATTGCAGCTCCGTACACACATTACAAATTTGCCTAAGCTTTGTCCATCATTCTCGCCGATCCCACCGAGCGTATAAATAATAATCGCGACAGTGCCGCGGCCACACTCGCCGCCCGCTAAATAACCCGCCCCCCCATCCAGAAGAAAAACCTGCGTCCCCATCGCCGCAGTGTTGCCATCCCTCCGAGCCGGACTCGCAGGCGGGAATACAACTCAGCCGTCTCGCCGAGCCAATAGAATGTGACCGAGTTGGAACCTCTGATCGTGGTAAACTAGCGCGGCTCCGCAGCAGTGTAGACCGTCGGTGTTCACTCCAACCCGCGCATCGAAAGCCCGCTGAGGTCTGGCGAGGGAGTGCGGAGGAACGTTCATGAAGGGGACTCGCCCGGCCGGCGCAGCATCCAAGGGCGGGGGGACGGTTCGGCTCGCACTATGTACAAGCGCTTCCAGCTGCCCCGGGTCTCTTGGGGTCGCAAATCTAAGGTCAAGTTCTGAGAACAGGAGCATCGGATGATAGTGGCTGTTGCGATGGAGGTCCATCGTTGCAGTTGTGGAGAAACGCTGAATCGCAGCAACGCGCGAGTGCCGTTGCCAGTTGGACCAAATCGTTTGTTTCTGTTTCAGTTATCATGAAACAGAACACCCCGGTGTGCCAGTTTGCATCACCCTTGGACGTCGACACGCACATCAAACCGGAGGTGAGCTTACCTTTTCCTACCCATTTTATTACCCATTGCTTGCTGTCATTTTACTATTCTTTCAAATCTTATTATGGAAATGAAACATGAAAATGGCAAAAGAAAGATGAAAGTATAATAAATGCAGCAGAAATGATATATCTAAGACGAATGTGTGATAAATCTGTACATGAGTGTCAAATGCAAATATAAGAACTCAATGCGGTGCAATTAAAGTGTTGTTAACAAAATAATTGAAGAGTCGTTAGGATGGTCTGGATACATGAAAATAATGAATGACGACAGAATGGTGAAGAAAGTATACGTGAACGGAGCTAGAAATAAAGGAAGAATGAGGAAAACGTAGCATGATCAAATATCAAATGTCGGTCAGGTAATGAGTCGGAGAAATCGACGTGCATAACACGATGTATGAATGTAGAGGCAACAAGGGAAGTATGTCAGGACTGGACAATGTTGCGGTCCATTATTTCGGCCTACCCCTCCGGGTAATCGGCGTGATGGTTGGTTAGTTAGTTTAAATCTTATTTCAGGAGTTTCAATTCAGTTATGTATTATGAACGCGTACTTTGCTTTGTTTACATCCATAAAACGCATGCTTTCACGTGCCTAGCTGATAATATGTTTGACTAATGTATAATATTTATTCGTAATTATATACTTATTATCGCAATATCTAAAGACGCGTAGACAGGATAATATTTGTGAATCATCATTTAACAATCTCCGTACACAATGTTTACATCGGCTTTAATAGACAGAGCATATCACCAGAACTTCAGCAATCACATATGTAAGTGCTACGACTGCCACATCGAAGGTCCCAGGTTTGATTACCGGCTAGGGCACTGCCTTTGTCTGGTGTAGAATTCGCATGACAATTGAATGGCGAAATATTCCCTCCTGTCACATGTCATAATAATCAATATGATAGCTTTACCTTTTATATCGATTTGGCTCGCGCTGTAATGATGTAGAGAGCGATTCAAGAAAATATCAATTTTCGTTTATTAGTTTTAACGTTTTCTTCGGTCTTTGTCTAATTTTAAATGAAGAAATAATGATAAAGAAAGTATGGGAATCATAATACTATATTATTAATATTTTCTTGAATCGCTCTCTTCATCACTACAGCGCGAGCCAAATCGATGTAAAGGGATTCATCTCTTGCCAGAAAGATGGGGAAAATTAGCGGCTTACGAAAGAAAATATTTGAATTGATATATTTTTTATTTACCCTTTCAAATAAATACGATTTTCATTATAAAAAAACGGATCGAACATTCCGAAACACTCAATATATCAGGAAAGAACAGTGTGGTGGTCCATTCTTTCTACCTACCCTTTCAGGGAGACGGCTTTATGGTTAGCTAGTTATGTCAAAATAATGCCAAAATTACAACGCATTCGTATGGTCGTAAAAGCGAATTTTATGAGCAATTGTTCATCTTACTGTCTAAATTTCGAACGAACACGTGGAACTGTTACAACGAAAATAATAATACGCTGAAAACATAGTTTTCATGGTATCTGATTTAATAATAATATAATAATAAATTGGACAATTTATAGAGCGCCATTTTTATGAATTACTCATCTCAAGGGCGCTGTAGAAGATGCTCCGTTTTATCAACATAATAATAATAATGATAACAAAAATAATAAACATATTTAGTATGAGGAAAACGCACCTTTTCAAATTATCACTTCCTGTCAGGAAATGATAATTTGAAAAGGTGCGTTTTGAGTCTCGATCTAAACTCTGATTGATTCTCAGTGCACTTAAGGTCTGCTGGAAGACTGTTCCAGGCTGAAGGGCCGGCTACCGCGAAGACTGGTCGCCAATGTTTGTGCTTGGCACAGTCAATCTACCGATCGCAAAAGACTTAGCTGATCGCAGTGTAGACTGTCTAGCATTTAGGTTCTCGTTGATGCAGAGTTCAGATATATAAGCTGGTGCTATTCCATGCAACGCCTTATAGACCGTCCAGCAGAGCTATATGAAGGTTTACACAATCGCCTTTATTTTTTCTGTTTGCATAGGTGTTATTTTTAACGATTTGTAAATTTAACGCGTTCATTGAAGGTCATAAAATAAAACATATCTATCCTTAAATTTAGACGTATATTTGTACGTACAATATGTATTTTAAATTTATAAATAAACAATAAATCTATTTCAGTATCCGTTTCTGAATGCCCCAATATGTCTTTGGCGTCTTTACGGACTATTCGTAAAACTCTAAAAAAACTAACTAACTAACCATCACGCCGTCTCCCCGAAGGGGTAGGCAGAAAGAATTGACTGCCACACTTTTCTTTCCTGACATTTCTCTCGCTTCCTCAACATTCATACATCGTGTCATGCACGCGCGTCGATTTCTCTGACTCCTCACATGGCCGACATTCAATATTTGATTTATTTGATCGTGCCCCGTTTTCCTCGGTCTTTCTCTATTTCTGGTTCCATTTACATCTTTAACATATAATTTTTTACCATTCTTTCTTCATTCATTCTTTTCATATGTCCAAACCATCTTAATGATCCTTTCATTATTTTGTTCATGACACCATCATTCGCACCGCATTCACTTCTTATATTTTCATTCGACACTATGTCCTACATAAGGGTCGGTAGAAGAACACCATTGTGCACTGCCATTCTAGCTTTTTTGGATAGGTTTCAAACTCTATTTAGCTACAATTTATTTATTTACTTAAAATACTCGTAGTACGCATGTACACAACACATGTTCTAATAAAAAACAATTAAACATTCAGTTATAATAATAAGGTTACAATATAAGGTACATTTTGTTTACATATTTATTTAATGTTTTAATCGCTGACAGCATTGACGATCTGCAAGTCCTAGTGTCAAGGATGTACGAAGTATACAATAACAATGACCTTGTGATGAACGTGTCAAAGTCTAAAGTTATGATATTTGAAAAGGAAGAATGTATGACAGATTGTGACATAAGTGCGAACGGTGAGAAATTAGAGCAAGTTACCGAATTTGTCTACCTCGGAAGCATGTTTTCAAGAGATGAAAAAATGGAGAAAGATATCGGAAGAAGGGTTGGAGCTGGAAACAAAATAAATGGTGCACTCAAAGTCTACCGCAAATAGAAATATATCGATTGAAGCAAAGATGGCAGGGCACAATGGAGTTCTAGTGCCGACCCTTATGTATGGAAGTGAAGCTTGGAGTTGGCAGAAGAAGGATGAAAGGATAAATGCCGTAGAAATGAGGTCACTAAGAAGGATGTGCTTAAAAACAATGTATTAATATCTAATGATGAAGTAAGAAAGGAATGTAAAGCGGATGAATGCGTGATAAATAAAATCAAGAAAGGGTCATTAAGATGGTTTGTACATATGGAACGAATGGATGAGGGAAGAATGCTTAAAAATATATATACAAGTAGTGTGAATGGAAAAAGAAGTCGAGGAGGGCCAAGGAAGACATAGCATGGCCAAATTAATCAATTACTGAAACGCGGCCATGTTCGAAGTAGGAACAATCGACGAGCGTGCATGTCACGATGTGTGAATGTAGAAGAGGCGCGAGAGTTATGTCGGGATAGAACAATGTGGCGATCAATCCTCTGCCTGCCCCTCCGGAGAAACGGCGTGATGGTTAGTTAATTAATATTTATTTAATTATACTCTTAATTTTTTATGCTTTGCACACTTTTGACATCCTCCGGTATATCTTCATAAATTTTAATTGCTTTATGCTCGTACAAAAGGGAATTCTGAGATTCATTTTATTTTTCTGAATGGCAGACTTAGTTTATTTTTCTTTCTTGTTTCATATTGATGTTCTTGTTGGTTACTTTTTATCTTCCTCAAATGACAAATTTTAGCTCTTTCAGCATCTGATTTACCTGATTTTACTGAAATCTCTTGATGTTTTTAACTTCTTCCACCGCCTTCGCCCGGTAGATAGGCACGACAGTGTCATCAGCTGGTGTCATTGCAACATAACGCATTATGACATTTTATAGAGGCATTTGTGTATTTAGGTAGCACGTTCACAGCAGATGGTCGAACGGATAGTGACGTCGAAAGAAGGGTTGGTGCGGGTAACAAAGCGAATGGAGCTTTAAAAATAGTTATTGGAAACAAGAATTCATCAATGAAAGCGAAAACGTCGTTCACAATGGAGCTCTGGTCCCAACCCTAATGTATGAAAGCGAAGCATGGAGCTGGCAGAAGAAGGGTGAGAGCAGAATAAATGCGGTAGAGATGAGGTTCCTAAGGCGTATGTGTGGTAGAACGATATACGACAGAATCTCAAATGCTGATATAAGAAAGGAATGTAGAGCGGAAGAAGGTATTATGAACAAAATTATGAAAGGATCGCTGCGTTGGTTCGAACATATGGAACGCATGGATGGAGAAAGAATGGTTAAGAAAGTATACGTTAATGATGTAAATGGGGTACGAAGTCGAGGCAGACCGAGAAAAACATGGCATGACCAAATTAATCAAATGTTAAATGCTGGTCATGTTAGAAGTCGGAGGAATCGACGTGCGTGTATGACTCGTTGTATGAATGTGGAGGAATCTAGAGAGGTTTGCCAGGATAGAGTAGTGTGACGGTCCATTCTCTCTGCCTACCCCTGCGGTGAAACGGCGTGATGGTTTGTTTGTTTGTTTGTTTATAGAGGCATACTTCCCGGCAAAGCATACCCCATCGTAGCCCTACTACCCGTTAGAACCCCTAATTATTTATTATAATATATTCTATTTTTGTCGGGTGATATGTGCTAGACGGCTTATTCTTTATCTTTTCGATACTCTCGTGCCGGAAACGTCTGGGCATTATTACGTATCTTTTCGTATTGTCATCTAATAATTCAATATTTTCTGTGTACAGAAATAAATAAGTAAGTACTTATTTATCAACGGCTTAGTAACACAATTCTAGTCCGGTTGTACATATATGGTACTCGTATAATATATTATATCTCGTCTGTGTATACACTAAATTGTAATATTGTACAATAATTCCGAGAGCTTTTGCTGATAACGTAGCTTTGCGCAAAATGAGAAAAGCGTGTAGTGACGTCACTCGTAGTATTCACTTCTACGCAAGGCTGATGGCGGTAGAATAAAAAAGGATCTCGGGCTTCAATCCATTATTATGCAGGAGCAGTAAACTTAACAATTATAATAAACTATCGATTAAGAAGACTTCGCGAAATCTTCACCTACGCAGCGCTCCTCCTGGAGTTTCTCAGTTGCGAGTCTCATACAAAAACTCCAGCAAAATAAAGCCATCTGTTTGTAGCTAGTTACGGATTCATGGAAAACAACTATACCTAGTATCTGGAATTCCGACCATAGATTAACCATAGGTTTCCAATCTTTTCTGGGCCACCGCCCCCTTTACAAGAAAAATAAACGTTCAACGCCCCCCTCCCATAAAAGTTATTCCAAATATTTAGAAACACATAGTTGAATTTTAAAATATTACTAAATATTTTATAAGGATTAATTGTATCTCAATAAAGACGAAGATGCAAATTATTTGGAAACAGAATATGGTAGTCGAGGCGTTTACAGGACTTATACTTAAAGCTAGTGTACAACAATGTAAAGTTATTAAAAATAGTAGCATATATACAAGTTCCAAAAATTTGTCAAATGTGGTGTCGTAAGAAGGGCGGAATGGGGAATGTTGTTAACATAAAGTGATCGCTTAACCCAACCAATGACATGTCATAAGTCCTGTAAACGCCTCGACTACCGTATTCTGTTTCCAAATAATTTTCATCTTCGTCTCTATTGAGATACAATTAATCCTTAAAAAATAATTAACCCGCAATGGGTAAAAATCCAGTATTTGTCTACAAGTATTTTTATACAAAAAAATTCTAATTCTAAAAAAAAAAATATTTTATGTATCTGAAAACGACATGGTAGAATAACCAAACGAAGAAAAGGAAGATGTGATTAGCGTTTTTTTTTTCTTTTTAGACTATATTTTTTTATCTGCCCACGCTCTCTATTTTTTCTGTGTCTTCTACTGCCCCCCTGAAAGTCTCAAACGCCCACAAGGGGGCGTTATTGCCCACTTTGAGAACCTTTGGATTAACACATCTAGAAACTGGCTGGACTTCCCTTACATCTCAACCCCACATTATAAGACTGACATTTCAAATTACGTACCGAACACTAGTAGCCTCCATAAGCGCCAAGAATCGATCACTCGTAAAAATACCCCAAGATACACATATCAAACAAGCCCCCACGTTAACTTCCATAGGAGTCAAATCAGGACTACGCAGAGGCCAATTTATGTCACCTCTTCTGGAGATCAATTTGCCAGGGAAAATTGCACGGTGTGTGACGTTGCTCCGTCCTGCTGGAACCATATTTGGTTGTAGCCAGGAAAGCTTGAAGCCAGGTCCAGTACCAACAAAGCTTAAATTTCAGCTTTCGACCAATTCATTTTCGAGTACGTGATATTTGTTCCCTTTTCAAAGTTTGTTAGATGTGGGAGATAAATTCAATATTTTTGATTTCTAAGTTTACATATTTATCTTTACAAATTTGATTATCGATTCCAACACTTGACACGGATATGGGTACATCATTAATCATCGAAAAGGTAATCTTTCGAATAACATTCTGTAATCAGTTTGATTGATTTAATATCGTCTTCGATTTTGCCTTAACTTAACTGATCATCGAATCAGATTTCGTAATGGTTTTTATGTGAATTTTCGCCTTATCTATAATTTTTATTTTTGTATATATATGTTTTTCGAATATTTTGAGGAAAATAAATAAACCAACCATCTATTTGGCTCCCTACAAACGCGACAATCATATTTTAAAAATGTCACAATATATACATGTACATATTTAATGCGTCAACACGGAACAGTACATCGAAGTAGGAACATGTGAGTTATGTTCGAAACTAAGGAGGCAGAATACTCTAATATTTTAGTATACACTTTTAAATTTAAAAAAACTTTGTTTTATGTATCACAATTGAAGACTACAGGGGAAAAACAAGGAATGTCAGTAGAAGGTTAATTTGAATAAATTGAGAATAAAGCTAATCAAAGTCTATATATTTCTTAGCAATTAGCAATCGATTATCTGGCCATAGTCGATGACACACATGATTTTTGAATATGAAAATTTTACTGTGGATAGATACGTACAAATGCCGCTAGATGGCATTATTACATTTATTTTGAATTTTAACTGACATTCCTTGTTTTCCCCTGTAGTCTTCAATTGTATTTTTATTTTTCGCGACAGTTGTTTCGTCAACCTGTGTTGACATCATCATAGATAAATAGAAATACAATTGTGATACATAAAATAAAGTTTTTTTTTTTAATTTTACCGTGTATAATGTTAAAGTATCGTAGTGTTTCGGTCAAAACAATGGACTACTATTTTAGTATTTACCTTTTAAATAGTCCATTGTTTTGGCCAAAACACTATGATACTTCAGCATTATTAAGTGTTAAATTTTAAAACTTTGTTTGACAGCTGTTTCGTCAACCTATGTTAACAACATCGGGTGTTTTATTGTAACACCTGATGATGTTAACAAAGGATGACGAAACAGCTATCGCAAGAAATAAAAATTATGATACATAAACAGAGTTTTATATTTTAACACTAAATAATTTACCTTTTAATTATTTTTTCGTTGTATTGAAAAAGATCGATTATCGAATGGATAGGGGGCGGTGGCGGGCTTTGGGAGAGGCCTACATTCAGCAGTGGATGACAGACGGCTGATGATGATGATGATTATCAATATGATCGTGTTCAGCAGTTTGATTATTCTCCCTATTGGAAACACCAGAGCTGTTTTGATTCTGCAAGCTGCCAGATAAAAGATATGTGTTAACATTGTCGAAGGTACATCTGGAACATAAAAATGAACACTCCAAGAGTGCGAATTTTTTGAAGAATCCAACAAATTAAATTATTTTTTCACTATTATATTATGATCTCTCTTACGTGCTGATGTCATTTATGAAAAAAATCCAATCAACGTACATTACACAATCAAATTGATACAAATCCCACTCTTAACACAAGTGGAATATCTACACAATTATCTATCTATGAATCAGAGTGATCCTCCACATGGCCCAAACAATGTTTCTACCCGATGCCTGCTCTAATTATTATTATTTTGAACAATTATGTTCCCCTTTGGAGCGCACTTTATCTTCGGGCAACAAAGTATGTATGTAGGTAGCTATCGCTATCAGCCGGCGGACGTCGGGCGTCAGGCACTTCAGCCTTGGGCCTTGCGCCTCGTCTCATGCCCCAGTCGAGTGCTCGTGTGGCGATAAGGCCTCCTCCACCCGTACTCCTGATAGCTTTTGCACCGGATTAACACAAATTGGGACAATTTGGCACTGATCAAACAGAAATAGATTCGTGTACCAACTAAAATCATTCATTATCGCCCCAATCACGGCATTGGATTTTATTTATTTATTTTTAGTATTGTATCTGAGCTCATCTTTACACATATTTGGAAACCACGCGCGAGCATATGAAGTAATCCAGTTGAGAATTTGTGCCGAGACTCGTGGGGTGTACTTTGACGTTATGCGGGTTATGTGGTAATCATAAGGAATCACTTCTAAGTTTTTTTAAACAACATGTTTTTGAATTGTATATATTATTACTTGTACACGAATACTGGATTTCACCCATTGCGGGTTATCAATTCAAGAATTAATTGTATCTCAATAGAGACGAAGATGCAAATTAGAAACAGAATATGGTTGATCAAGGTGTTTACAGGACTTATGACCTGTCATTGGTTGGGTTAAGCGCACGCTTTATGTAATACAACATACCCCATTCCACCTTTCTTATGATCACCATGTCTGACAAACTTTTTGGAAGTTGTATATATGTTAATCTCTAATACTACTCTTTACGTGGTAGTTTATGCAATCTACATACTAACGCCATATATGAAGATTTGTGTTTATTAAGCACTAAGCAGAATATCTTTTTAACACAATGTGAAAGGCTACCGCCATTAGCGCATTGTTAGAAACCGCCTGGAGATGTCACTCCTATCTACTCGTATATGCCAAACTTGGACCAGTTATGTTTTTTTAACATCAACCATATTCTGTTTCCAATTTGCATCTTCGTCTCTATTGAGATACAATTACTTCTAAGTTATTACATTGAACTCATTTGTCTTTATTTTACAACTTGGACTTGGATCTTGTGGCTTACAGAGGTTCCAGCTCCAATGGCTATTCCTCTTACGTCTGTAGGAAACATTGATGGAATGTGATTTGGTAGTTGTTTTATGATGGGGCTAAATGTATGGCCCGGAGTGTCCCACCGAAAGAGGGCGAGGGGGGATTTAGGGTTTATGATAAAGTCTTAAATTATTGTCAAGGAATGGAAGACCAGTTAGGGTTGGGATTGTATTTATAAAAAAAGTCTGTTCCCGAGGGGAAGATAAGAGGAGCAGTGCCTGGATGGAGTTGTGGTAGGAGATAGCATCCTGCGTGAGGCCATTTTGTTTGGCGGAGTACGTAATGGGCTATGGGGGAAGATTTTTTTTTATCCGCATTAATTGCGGGAGGGGTAAAGAACTGAATGATTGTGGATGACTTGGTGGTAAAGGGTCATTATTGATAAGGAAGATGGTAGTAATTTAGGTCGTGGTCTGGAAATGAAAGAGATGAAGTTGGAGTAGTGCAAGGAATAATAGAGCTGGAGTCGCAGTATTCTGATGTACCAAAGGAGTGTGGTAACGGTGGGCTGTCATCGGGTAAGGACGCTAACATTACTCATTAAATGATATGGACCTGTCTTTCCTCAATGCCAACCTTCTCTAGACGCTAAAGCTCTATGATACAAACTACAAAAATAACACCAGAATTTGACATTAACCCACACCTACCAAAAACTACCAAATCACATTCCAACAATGTTTCCTACAGACTTAAGAGGAATAGCCATTAGAGCTGAACCTCTGTAAGCCAGAAGATCCAAGTCCAAGTCCAAGTCTTGACGATACGTGTTTAGATTATGAGATTAATTTAAATTGCTTAGATACAACAGTGAGTAGTATATTTAAACAAGCGCAGAGCCATTCGCGCTGATTAAGCGTCTACATACAGATTTATTTTTTACCTGGCAAAATATTTACATTTCCTTTTACGATCATCAATTAAGTGTCTACTGTAACAATAGCAGCCAGTAAACAGCATAGTCTAAGCAGGCAATTATCTTTATCTCTTAATTTCATAAACGTTTCACTCTTACCCGTGTAGCTCGCACCGTTCGAGTGGTCATGAGATTCCGACAGGTGTCAAATGATTCGCCGACTTTTTGCGGACGTCCTATGAAGATTATTTTCAAGCTGCCCGTCATTTTTGATAATATGAAATCGATAATCTCCGAGTCAAGTATTATTATAACACATTACTTTTCATGTTTTTGTTCCAGAATTTTCGTTCCTCGTTAAAAAAATATTTATGTATCCGAGGGTAACAAATGCATGTCGTGCATTTTCAATATCGAAACTGTATATTTTTTTTCTGCGGATTGTTATGAAAACCGTAATTATTTTAGGTTTTTTTTTTAATCTTCAGAATTGAGCTTATAAACAAATCTAGATGCGTCGTTTTATTAGATTTATTTTTATTTTTAATATTGATGAAAACCATAATAATATCGTCCAAAAGTAAACCCTCGCGTTCGTGGCACTCATTTAGTCGAACAGTAAAATTTCTTATTACGGCTCGGCAGATAGACTCCGCGGTGGCTGCCATTTCGTGAAGAATATTTTCTTTCAACTGCGCCAGGAAAGTCAGTTTGTTGGCGTAAGCTTTGGATTTGAGATAACCCCACAGGAAAAAGTCCATAGAGTGACATTTTTTGCATTGCTATGGTATTATCAAATACATTTTACTTCTATAAAATATAATAAAACGTTTTCATCCATAATATCATTTTTAAATATTGTATAATAATTACAAGATTTTGCAAAGTGCCTTGCCGCATTTTCTTGCGTGACTTTTCAACGCGTTCTTGCGAGTATTGTCCACTTCTCAACGCCCCATACATTTTTTTTTTTTACCAAAAACGCACCACCAAGATCTCTTCAGCGCCTACCAGTGGGCGGTACCGACCCCTCTGGGAACTAATATTCTGAATCAATATCTTCGTTTGAAAATTAGCCCCGAACGGATAAACCCACACGCGCTCGATAAGATTCTTCTATGATAGTTCTCTGACAAATATATCTCAATGCAGACGCAATCAGTCTATAATTAGATGTCTGAGAATGAATTTTATATATCCATATCTAGTAACGATTATCGACATATCATATTTATAACACCTACAATTTGTACTTAATGCATTTCAAATTGGTACACCTTGAAGATAAACATAATTACATCCATCTTCTTTAGCATGCCGAATGCACGTTTCCGTTGGTAAACTTTGTTTACGCGCATTACGGTTTTTCTCGAGTGGTAAAACTGCAAGCTTATCACAACTAATAAAATGATATTTTTCTTCGAACAACTCGCCTTTGGAGCTGTATTCTTATTTCAAATATTATCTCAGAGTCAATACCTACCGTATTATTAGTTCAACTGTCTGGCGAACTTTGTCCAGTTGTTTTTATACTATTATTATTGTTTATGGAATGTTTATTATGACATTCATAGACGTCGAATTATGAAATTTAATTTAGTTTGTCTGCAACAATGTAGCTATATCTGTCTATGGGTGCCTATGATTTGCGAGAATGCATGCTAAGTGTGATTTAAAGAAACTCTGTTTTTTTTTACTTAATTTTTTTAAATGACAGTGGCAACAGCTGTGACTGTCACACCGAAGGTCTTGTGTTCAATTCGAAAAAAAAATCTCAAGCTGTTTTTGGTCTGTTAGAATTCACGTGACAATAAAAATAGGGATATAATAACTACATATTACATGTCATGAGAATCAATAGTTTAAAAAAATGTATACATTAATTAGTTGTATACTGTAAAATGTAGTTGTGTACAGTAAAATGTATACAGTATTATTTACAATAATAAAGTGCTGAGAAACAACGAGTGACCCAAAGAGCCATGTTAGGAATAAGCCTAAAAGACAGAGTCAGAAACGATACTGTGAGAGAAAAAACAAAGGTCACTGACATCATCCACCGAGTGGCGACTCTAAAATGGCAATGGGCAGGTCACGTAGCCAGAAGCTCAGATGAAAAGTGGACAAGAAGACTGCTGACTTGGAGACCGTGGACGGCAAAGAGAAGTGCAGGGCGACCGCAACTACGGTGGAAGGATGATCTGAACAGACACGTCGGAATAATCTGGATGCAGTCTGCACAAGACAGAGTGACATGGAAGCGAATGGAGGAGGCCTTTGTCCAGGAGTGGACGGGAATAGGCTAAGGAAGAAGAAGAAGAAGATACAGTAATTGGGTTGAATTAACCTGTTGTATACCGCCCATTATGCGCGGCTGACTTCATTTACAGTAAAAAAAATTGGAGATCAACCGCGGTTTGCTACAATTACAGTTAAGACGGATAGTCTTAGTTCATCATAATATTAAATACAATTAAGTAGTAAGGAACTTAAGTAAAAAGGTTTATAAGATACATTAGTATACGAGCTGCAAATGCAGTCTGTCGTAGTTCGAAACCATTTTTTTGTACTGCAAATGTAGCCAGCCGCATAGGGGACACACAATGATGTGGAAAGCAACCGGAAATTACCTTATTTAGGCCCAAATGGCATCGAATTTCGATTCAAATCATCGAATCTGGAAAAAGGCCATACTCATGTTTTATTGTACTTAACGCCGTTTTACGATACCGGCTTTGTGTCATGTTTGCGTTGTAAATTATCTCGTGTCGTAAATTAATATCTTCTCCAATTTTTCGTACAAAAATTAAAAATAGATTTTAACCGAAATCTGAATTTGATAAGCCCAAAATATTACGATTTTATTGTCTCATCCAATAAAAGAAACATTTTGGTGCCAAGATCAATTACTCCTTTTAATACACTGAAAACATTGTTTTTAATATCAATGGGAATGAAAAAAAAAACCTTGTTACTATTTATAATCCCAGTAGATTCTATACATCTTATTTAAAAGCACGCGATAACTTTTTTTAATATATATCTAATTGAGAATCTATTGATAATTGTGTCATATTATGAAGTCAGAGGTTCCCAAACTTTTTGTTGAAAAAAAAAATAATAATAAAAACACATTTAAATCTCTTTTTCTTTTTATATACTTTGTATTTATACAAAACTAACATTTAAAAAATTAAATTACATAGACATGTTTCGGACAACCAATCCTTCTTCAGTGATACATTTTATAAAGATACATATTTAAAATATTATAAAAATGGCGAACATAGAAGAAACACATTTAACTGTCTATTTATAAAGATACTGCACAAGAAATATAATAAATCAAAAATAATTATTGATTTATTCATAAAGGGTTTTTTAGAGTAAAAATTATGTATTTCAGTTATCAAATATTTTTTGATCCCAAATGTCACACTTTAACACATTGTTGTCGGATGATTTCCCGCATTGTTTTAAGCCTGGCGCGGGCCATTTTTTAGCAGCCGCGCGCTTTTTTATACATTTTCGGAAACTCGCCATAACTTTTATACTATACAATATAAAATTATGAAATTTTAAACACAGATTAACCATAAACAATAATGTCAAATGAAGAATAAACATGGAGGATGACAGTTTTATATTTAGTGGAAACTTGCGTTTATTTTGCACATAAAAGTTTTATAATAATGTATGTAATAAAAAATGGAATTATAGACATATATGTCATGTCTATAGTCTTAATAATATTAATATATATTATAGTTCGTTATTTAACTTTTACGTGTCATTTTTAAAAAAAAAATTTTGTACGGTATAAAAATTCAATATCAAAATGAGTACAATACATTTGGTGGAACTGTTATAAATGCGACGACGAATAAAAATATGTCTTTATTAAATATCAAAGCAGTGACATCTAGCTGCGGACAATAACAAAAAAATGCAGTTCAAATAACACAGATAAACACGTGAGCCGACTTCTAGCAACAGACTACAAAACCCGGATTTTTACGGGTCCCGCAATCCAGCAGCAGTTCCGCAAAAACGGAAAAATCCGTTTCCCGACAACAATGTGTTAAGTCTTAAAGATATGTGAAAAATATAATTGGTACAGTATTAAAGATCAATTGAGTCCTACTATTAAATACAAAACTTATCATGTCTATGTCAAATTTGACACAATTTCTAAATCAAGTTAAAAATAAATTGCATCAAATTTACATTATATAAATTACACACTTTGAACAAATAAACCATCACACCGTTTTTCCGGTGGAACGTCACAATACTCTATCCTGATAAACTCATGACGATTATTCTGACTTCTGACATGCTCGATTTTAATTTACAATTTGATTAACTAGATTTTGTCATGCTTTCCTCGATTCTGTGCTCTATTCGCATTGTTAAAATATACTTTCTTAACCATTCATCCATGGATTACATATATCCTAGCTTATCGCAGTATTCATAATACTTTCTTCCACTCTACATTTCTTCCTAATATCTGCATTTGAAATTCTGTCATACATCGTTTTACACACATCCGTCTCAGGGATTTCATCTCTACCACATTTATTTTGCTCTCATCCTTCTTATGACAGTTCCATGCCTCATATTCAGAAGGGTTAGAAACATTTTGGTGTCAAGATCAATTATACAGTCACTTATCTTCCTAATCACCGTTCAAAAGATTGACCCTTTTCATTACTAGTGATAATTTTTTTGTTTTCTAATAGATACGTGATAAAGTTTTAAGAAAGCCAAACAATATTGTGTATTTATGTTATATAAAAAATTAAAAAATAATCTGTATCATTCGGGTATTTTGAGTTTACACAACATTATTTTGTTTTATCGAATCGACCGGTTTCGCTCCGAACTGGAGCTTTGTTAGGGTTACGAAAACAAATGTTGGTTGAAACCGCTTGGTTTTATAAAACAAAATAAATTGGAGTAAAAACAGAGTACACAAGTGTTTTAAATTATTTATGATAATGCCACAACCACAAATTAAGTGCTTCATACAAAAGTAAAAATGTTTTTTTTTCTTTTATGCTCATAAAATTTTCTTAACTAACTAACCATCACGCCGTCTCTCCAAAGGGGTAGGCAGAAAAAATGGACTGCACACTGTTCTTTCCTGACATTCTTCTCTCACTTCCTTAACATTCATACATCGTGTCATGCACGCATGTCGATTTCTCCGACTCCTCACGTGACTGCCTTTCAATATTTTATATATTTGTCCTGCCACATTTTCCTCAGTCTTCCTATATTTCTATGTAGTTCTGTTTATATCATTGACATATAATTTCTTTACCATTATTTCTTCGATTTGTCCAAACCTTCTAAATGACCCTTTCATTATTGTTTTCATAAGACTTTTATTCGCACCGCTTTCACTTCTTATATTTTCATTCAACACTATCATACACATTTTTTTTACACTTTACTATTTATTCTGCTTTCGTCCTTGTTTTGCCAGTTACATGTTTCAACCAATTATCATTATTATAGATATATAAAAAGTATGGAAGACCCTTGTGTATGGAAGCGAATAATATAAATTATAAAGACGATTTTTTCCACTTTTGAGTTTATTTTTCTCGACGGGAGAACAATATAAACTGTTTATATTGTTCTCCCGATGATGAAGGTGTGAGAGCCTTCGAAACATGTCGAGAAAAATAAACTCAAAAGTGGAAAAAACGGTGTTTTAATTCATAAAAAAAATCATCATTATGGAATTCCACAGTGTTAATGTCTTAAGTTTATCTAAAAAAATAATAATAAAGAAGAATAAATGTTTTATTTTCATCCTTCTTTTGCCATCTAAAATTTTCATTGTGATAATTTATTGTTTAAAATATCATTGTTAATAATTTGAACCCTCTGCTTGTTCCAGGCTACTATTCTCGAAGGAAAATACTGGAAGAGAAGGGCAGAAGCGGTGACGGCTGAATATAAGAAATGGCGAATGTACTATAGGAACAGGACTCTCGGGTGTGGCAACAAAGATGTTTCAGATGTCGTACGTATCTCACTTTCTTTTATCCCTTACTGATTGATCATTTGAAATGAAAGTTAAACTAAATTAATTAATAGAAAATCAATACAATATAGGACATGTAAAGGGTCTTTCATTAAGGGCTTCCTATCTGGGCCCCATCGCTGAAGATGATTTTTCAATGAAATTCAGGGTCAGTTTCCAACTGCTCCAGAGTCCATTCAGCGAACACACGTCGTTGTCTATGGTCGTTTACCTTCAGATCCTGGGTCAGTTGAATTTTGTACGGGTGCAGGCCCAAGTCACGACGCAAAATTCGCCAAGTTGTGGTCTGCAAAAGGGCGAGTTCTTGTGAGCGACGCGAAATCGACTGCCTCAGATTCTCCTGCACACTCTCACCGACAGTGGCGTTATTTTCAGCAGATCTTGCGTTTCATCGACATACAGGTGTTGGTTGATTGATTACTGAAGCAGTGGACTTAAATTTATCCACCACACTGTGAATAGTCCTCTTGGTAGGACGCTTATGGCGACCGTAAAATGGGCGAAACGCGTAGAAAGTTGCCCGAACAGAATATTTTGATAAAACAATTTAATCATTTTCACGTGTTGTTGAATGCTATATCTGTCCATGGTGATTTGGCAATACAGATTGAATAAATGACAGCCAATTTGACAGAAGACCCTTCAACAATATAGCCGCTATTAACTGTTAAAGTTCGGAAGTCCCTATTGGAAGACCCTTTATAATATCAATACAAACAATTGTGTATCTTCACAAAATCACATAAAAGTGTTTATTATGTTTTGTCATTTTATGGAGCGCATGGATGGAGAAAGAATGGTTAAGAAAGTTTACATTAATGATTTAAATGGAGTACGGAGTCGAGGTAGACCAAGGAAAACATTGCATGACCAAATTAATCAAATTTTGAAGGTTGGTCATGTTAGAAGTCTGAAGAATCGACGTGTGTGTATGACTCGTATGAATGTGGCGGAATCTAAAGAGGTGTGTAAGGATAGAGTAGTGTGGCGATCCATTCTCTCTTTGCCTACCCCTCTGGGGAACGGTGTGATGGTTTGTTGTTGGCATTTTATTATTTAAAAAATTTATCATTCTAAACAAATTTACACTTAACCACTTAATGCTTTTGAAGCATGTATCGTATCTTGCCGTTTCGACTTGTTTGCGTTACATTAGATTAACTAACAAACTGAGCTCACCTCTTTTTTTAACTTGACGACTTTTAAATTCTTTAAATAAAAAATAAAATCACTTGATATTTTTGGTTCTATTTTTTTTTTAATTTAAAATGAGCATTAAGTGGTTAATTCCAAGGTAATTTTTATATTAACACATCAAAATATGGTGAACTTTTGCTTTTTTAAACATCATCAAACCATCTTACATATCAGAATAGTTAATAACATCTTATCAAGTACTTTTTGTATTGAAAATTTAAAGCTCATGTTATTGAATTTATTATTATTGTAATTTGTGTAACGCTCGTAATGTATTTCACTAGATATCTGATATGGATGTGCTGGACTGGCACTCACAAGGTGACAATTCGCATATGCTAGTTGATGAGGACTACATAGCATTTATGAGTGATACGCTTTTCTCTACGATTTCATCAAATCAGCCTTTTGCCTTTCCAGATACAAGAGAAATCGGTAACCACCATTTTTTACCTTCTAATATAATATTTATGTCCGTATATGCATGCGACTATATCCTATACAAATGCTTTTCACGGTTCTTATCTTCTTGCAGCGAGGGTAGCGGGATTAGCTGATTTTATACAGCCAAGTTTAGGACCGTTACAACCCAATTTGGAAGATTTTATGGACACTTTTGAGCCATTATTAGGTAAGTTTATACATTTTTTATATTCTTGTGCAACAATGTATCCTTTCATCTAACAATTAATAGCAATGTGTGTAATGCCCTTTTTTCATCTTTCCTGCAGATTTACTTCCCAATGTGAAATTACCTCCAGTTCCCGAGGAAACTATCACACCAGATGATCATGTCTACAGGAATACTTTCTCCCAGGCTTTTATGGACCCTAACTTTCAACAGGCGTTAGAGCAAACAACGCAATACCAAAATACGCAGATGCAAACGCAACACGTTTCACATCTCCCGACCCACTTGCAGCAGCCCAGCCAGTCGGAGCAGATGATGACGCAGGGGGCGCTGGTCGCGGGCCTACCTAATATTAATCAGAATACGCAAGGTTTAGAAAACCAATCTTTGCACAACGCAAATATTTTATCTAGTCACAGAGGGCAGAACCAAGGGTTCATACCTCAAACGTCGAATAGGAATTCCTCTCAACAGATCAACATGAATTCCATATCGAATATGGGCGCGCAGCAGCAGCCGATGCTAATGCAGTCGTACGGCATGCACCCCTCCGGCATGATCCCGCAGGGCCAGACAAATGCGTCCATTATGGGACAGCAGAATGTCAACATCCTGCCTAATAACCAACTCCAAATGCAAAAGAATTCTCAGCAGTACATGCCTAATCAGAAGATGTACCCTCTTCCCAATGTTGGGGGTTTTCAGGAGAGGAATTATAATGTGACCCAAGGTTAGTTTAATTATATATAATATTTAACAATAAAATAAATATACTCCCTCATTATAGTTACATTACTCTGTAATTATGTTTTTTTCTCAATCTGAAAATTAAAAATGTTGTTATAATATAGAAAGAATGGTTAAGAAAGTTTACATAAACAATGTGAATGTGAATCCGGAGTCGAGGAAGACCGAGGTAAACATGTCATGACCGGGTTAATAAAATCTTAAAGATTGACCATGTTTGAAGTCAGAAAAATCGATATATATGTATGACTCGCTGTATGGAAGCTAGACAGGTGTGTCAGAATAGAGTAGTGTGATGGCCCATTCCTACTGCCTATCTTTCCAAGAAACGGCATGATAGCCTGTGTGTGTGTGTTGTTATTAAATTTATAACTAAATCAAACCCTCGTAATTCAAGGGTAACGTTTGAATCGCGTTATGGAGAAGTCATCTCTTGTTTATTATGAAATATTATTAATACTCTTGGTGTCTTCTTTTGATATACAAAAAAAGCATAAAACTTATGATTTGAATAGTTTGAAAGTACAGTCGAACTCAGTTATTACGAGAAAGATGGGACTAACTGAATTTGCTTGTTATAAGCGTTAGTCGTTATATCAGAGAATAGGTATTTTAACGTGTACAAACATACCCATCATATAAAGCCATGTATCTGGAGTGGTCACATAGTACAAAAAGTTGTGATTCAAACACAAATTCACAATTAGAATTTATTTACGCTCTCGTTAAACACATACATATTAAAGGATTCATTTTATCGCAATAGAGACGAAGATGCTAACTGCAAACTGAATATGGTGATCGAGGCGTTTACAGGACTTATGACCTGTCATTGGTTGGGTTAAGCGCACGCTTTATGTAATTACAACATTCCCCATTCCACCTTTCTTATGACCACCATGTCTGACAAATTTTTGGAAGTTGTATATATGTTAATATCCAACACCACAATTCACATGTCAGTTTCAATGCGCCATCTATGAAGATTAGATTTAAGCACTAAGCAGAAGATCTTTATAACGCAATGTGAAAGGCTACCGCCTATAAACGCAATGCTAGATAACGCCTGTTAATGGGATGTTAACGCCTGTTAATATAACGGAATGTTGTAATTACATAAAGCGTGCGCTTAACCCAACCAATGACATGTCATAAGTCCTGTAAACGCCTCGATCACCATATTCAGTTTCCAGTTTGCATCTTCGTCTCTATTGAGATAAAATTAATCCTTGAATTGATGACCCGCAATGGGTAAATAAAATCCAGTATTCGTCTACAAGTATTTGTATACATTCAAAAATGTTGTACATACATATTACATTTTTCTGGTAATCCACTTTTCTTATAATATTTTAATTTTTGCTTGGTTTATTGCTTTCACTCTCATTGTTCTTAAATTTTCCCTCAAAGCATTCGACCCATAAAAAAACTCTTGGGTGGTCCTAGTGCTCTGTGAATTTTTTTTTACTTGCTTGTCAAATATATCATGAGTTCTGGAGATCGTCATTACTAGTTTGGATTTCTCAATTTGAATTTCACTGGCCACATCATCATCATCAATGTCATCATCTTTATCGGTGAAAACACCAATTACGTACTTAGACACTTAAATCCTCATTTACTAATATCCAATCTGGTGTGCCACAAGGCTCTGTTTTAGGACCCCTTTTATTTATCATGTTTACAAATGACGTTGCCAAAATAATAGAATCCTTTGGCCTCCTCTCACATTGCTATGCTGATGATCAGCAACTTTATTTTTTCTGCAACCCTGATGACACCAAACATCTTACGTCAATAACTGTCAACTGCATTGATGCCATATCCAGATGGATGGCATCAAACAAACTTAAACTAAATCCATCCAAAACGGAATTTCTCTGGACTTCTTCCGCAAAGCGTCAACATCTTATCGATCATTCCTCAATTTCAACAGCTGACAATGATATGAAACAGGTCTTAATGCGCCCTTGAGGTGATTACATCACGAAAACGGCGCTTTAAAAGTTAGCATATTATTATTTATTATTATTATTATTAAATATTGTCATAAATGTAATCCGATCCCGGTTGAAAGTTAACGGTACAGTCAGATTTTAATGCTTAGGGTTGAAAATGGTGATTTTAAACAGTGGACACATAAACAGTTAGCAGCTCGTTATAAAAGTGAATAAATTAATGTAGAAAATCATAAACTAAAATGTCAATGAATGTTTCCTCTTTATATTCGAGATCTCGCTATTTCCGTGATCTCGTTCCACAGTATGATTTTCCATTGTCATTGCATTTGTATTTCGTTATTACCGTTGATTAAATCATACTTAAATGGCTTTTATGAAAAGTGGAATTAATTAAAGTTAGAATATACCTCTGCTAAGTAAGTAGAATTCTTGGCTACAGAGTTTATTCAAACATTCATCCGGCGTGTCGAAGTGAAACTCTGTTTTTCCTTGAGGCAAGTGATCACTCGTAACAACTGCTAACCTTTACACGTGTGTATTAAAGATAAAAAATGATTGCCTATCACTTTATCCTTTGATGCATCAAAGATATGGAAATCAGACAGCTCAAATACAATTTACGGATATCAATCAATTTTATGAACATCGCCAATTTTATATTTTTATGATTTAAATACCCTCTTATACTGACTTTAGTTTGGCCGTGATGTTTAGAGATACACATACTAATACATTTTTACGCACACACTAAATTGTTATCTCTACATTATTGCACAATTTATTATATTGTATTTTTTATTCTAGAATATATACGATATAAAAGTAGATGAAACAAATAGAACAAATTTAACTCTCTGAATTCCAGTGACAACAACAAACCATCACGCCATTTCTCTCTCAGATGGTTTGTTCTTGTTGTTGTGGTTGTGTAATAAAAAAAAATGTTGTTCATTTTATTTAGCTAATATTATACCTATTAGATCACTAAAAAGAATGTGCGGGAAAACGTTGTATGATAGAATACCGAACGATGAAATAAGAAAGAAATGTAAGGCAGGTGACTGCATCATGGATAAAATTAAAAAAGGATCCCTGAGATGGTTTGGACATATGGAACGAATGGATGAGAGTAGAATGGTTAAAAAGTTGTACACAAGCAGCGTGAGTGGAAAAAGAAGCCGAGGATGACCGAGGAAAACATGGCATGACCAAATTAATCAATTACTAAAAGGCGATCACATTCGAAGTCGGAATAATCGACGTGCGTGCATGGTACTATGTTTGAATGTAGAGGAAGCCCGAGAGGTATGCCAGGACAGAGCATTGTGGCGATCCATCCTCTCTGCCTACCCCTCCTGGGAAATAGCGGGAAATGGTTAGTTAGTTAGTTAGTTAGTTTTATACCTTATGCACTTACTTACAGTCCACCAAAAAAGTTTTTTTTTTAATTGCTCAAAAATGCTAAATAATTCGGGCATGTCACAACTGAGGTTGGGATCAAAATAGATTCTAAAAACAACAGCTTTGAAATAAATCTTGTTGCTTTTCATTCATAATTTATGTCTCGATCGTGTTGCAGGTGTAATGCACCAGAGCCGGGCGGACACGTACCGCAGCTGTCCACGAACGTATTGCCAGGAGCGCTCTCGGCCCCGCTTTGCTCCGGCAGTGCGTGGGTACGCCTCGCCTGCCGCCCCGCAGCCCGTGGCCGACAAGTCCTCCTACAACGAGCAATGCATGGAGCGCGGGTTGAGCACGCAGCAAGTTGGCTACGAGCAGGCAGCCAACCTGTCCCTGCCCGGCAACACACGCTTCAAGATGCCATCGCCTCCACCTCAAAACCGGGTATTAATTTTTATTCTTCTGGAAGTTACAGACAATTTTATGCCTTAAGTTCTTCTTTCTAGTCATCTCTCCACTGCTGGATGTAGGCCTCTTCAAACCTTCTCCATTTTCTTCTGTCTTGTGCGAATCCATGCGAATCTTTATCGCCTAATCTCCACGTCAAGACTCAGGGTGCCCATCTCTCTGTTCGCTGTCTGGGGACATGTCCTGTTTATTTCCACTTCAGTTTGGCAAATATAACGACTGAAGCAAATATAGCAGTGCACAATGGAGTTCTAGTGCCGACCTTTATGTATGGAAGTGAAGCTTAGAGTTGGCAGAAGAAGAATGAAAGTAGGATAAATTCCTTAGAAATGAGGTCACTAAGAAGGATGTGCAGATAAACAATGTATGATAGAATATCTAATAATGAAGTAAGAAAGGAATGTAAAGCGGATGAATTCGTGATAAATAAAATCATAAGGATCACTAAGATGGTTTGGACATATAGAACGAATGGATGAGGGAAGATTGGTTAAAAAGATATATACAAATAGTGTGAATGGAAAAAGAAGTCGAGGAAGGCCAAGGAAGACGTGGCATGACCAAATTAATAAATTACTGTGAGGCGGGCGTGTTCGAAGTAGGAACAATCGACGAGCGTGCATGTCACGATGTGTGAATGTAGAAGAGGCGCGAGAGTTATGTCAGGATAGAACAATGTGGCGATCCATCCTCTATGCCTACCCCTCCGGGGAAACGGTGTGATGGTTAGTTAGTTAGTTTGTTTGACAAAACAGACCATCACATCGACAAGCTTTTTCCGGCATCTGATTTTGGTACTGTGTGATTTGTCGGGCAGATTTATGCCAAACATTTGTCTCTGTTTCTCAATATTTATATACAAAAAGCTCCTTTGATGAAAGTAGGACAGATGATTTTTCAGATTTATAAAGTAATGTGTAATTGCATATCTATGGATTGTTTATAGAATTGTAACAAGAAAATTATTCCTTTTAACATAATGAACATAGAAACCTAGAAATATACTACCATACATGCCAAGCACTTGTTATCAATTCGTCAGAACAACTTGGCAACGGTTGTTTGTGAACAACGTCTAATAAGATTTATTTTTCAGTCTTCCTCGGTCAGTGGCCAGCCTCAGAAGCCTAAACAGCCGAGCCAGCCACCCAAAGGTGAGAACTTCCGCAGCAACAGTTTGCCGCTGGGCTCTACCCTGAGCACGGTGCTGGCTGCTGGGGGTGGAGGTGGGGCGGGGCTAGGAAACTCCCGCCGACCGCGCTCCGGATCCTCGTCGCCAGCCCCACCCCTGCGGCCTCGCCCCGCCCCCCTAATGGCTGCCGCCAGCGAACCGCTGCTCAACCAGTCCAGCGTTCTTCTCGCACATTTGCTCACTACCAAAGGTGTGTTTACGTTATCTCTTATTTTTTATTATGACCCCGGTGGGATGCAGAGCCACATATTAATTTAAATATTGTACAAAGTGGTGGACTTGCTACCTATCACATGTCATGAGAATCCATAGCTAAAAATATGTATACAGTAATTGGATTAAATTACCCTTTTGTATACAAAAATGTGAAAAGCAAATGAAGCTAGCACATTAAAGACCCAAGAACCAGCAAAAATGTTATACTTGGCAGTGAACATGATTATATATTAGGTGTTTCGGAAAATTCGTTCCGTTTTACAATAGAGGGCTCTGGGTGCTTCAAGCCCTATAACGGCCTCAGATTAGCAGTGGATACCCTTGTATATTATTTTATTAATTCTTTCAAATTCATCCATATTTAAAAAGTGTGTTAGGAAATAATTATTATTCTTATTTATGGAGTTAATTTATCTTTTTAATGTATTTCACAGCACAATAATAAGTGTTCTATTTTTAAAAATATATTTATGTTTTGCAAGTAAAGTCGGTTTTTTTTTAATTTCCAGGCCAAGGTTTATACAAACCAAACAGTGCCCAAACTCTGTCACAGGAGGCACAGCCGCATCCGGTGGCCATCATTCAAGCACTGCCCACCTCCAGCGCTAACTCTATACAGGTGATTAAATATTTGTTATCTATTGTGCAAGACACAAATGAAAAATGTAAATTCACAAATGCTTCATACACCTATTATTTATTCTTATCAAACAAAGTTCTGCTTTAAGATCGACATCTTAATCTCATAGTTTTATGATGTTTATACTAATGTAAAGTGATTTCAGCTTTTGCCACAGGAGGGCAGCTCCCCCACGGGGGCCCCGTCTCCTCAGTCCCCCCTCTCCCCGGCCAGTGGGGACAGCCGGGGCGGGGAGCATCGTCGGGCGGGACACATTCACTCGGAACAGAAAAGGAGATACAACATCAAGAATGGTTTTGACCTACTCCAATCGCTGATTCCTCAGCTATCCCAAAACCCCAATGCGAAGGTATGTGCATATATTTGAAGTTTTATTATAAGCTTATTTAATATTTTAGAGATAAATAGCATGGTTTAAACAATATGGTTGTAATGCTGTTGTCAATTAATCGACTTATTTCTTACTGGTAATGCTCAACTACCATCTTTGGAAAGAAGACGAACTATCCATTTGGACATTTTGTATGATTTCATTTTGTTTGTTCCTGAAAAATATCCACATCGGCTAGATAGATTATTTCACCTGCCACTGTGTAGAACCAATCTACCTAAGGTAATGCCTGTGGGCAGAGCAATAATCCTTCTAAAACTACATTGCTTCAGATGCAGACATTTTTCATAATAGTGAAACTACCCATAGAAAGCATCTATGTCTAATGTGTTAAATTGCTTATTTATATATTTTTTAGTTATATACGAACTGTGATATAATTGCGTAGATTTTCACGGTTGGCAGCAATATGTTTTGTGTGATTTTGGGTAACACCATGTGATTTCTCCTTCTCGACCGACGTTTCGGAGATCGTTGCCCCCTGTGCAAGGCTAATTCGGAGAACCTAGCACGGACTCTCTATTTCTCACGTACACACTCCCGGCGACATGTTACAACAGTGAAGTATCTTAGCAGACACAACTCATCACATTCATTACCACCACCACATTACCCTGAAGATGGAGACTGCAACGATCTCCGAAACGTCAGTTGAGAAGGAGAAATCACACGGTGTTACCCAAAATCACACAAAACATAGGAACTGTGATGTTTACAAATTGGAGTTTGATTACAAAAACAACTTTCTTTTAATCTGATCTAGTGTACAATGTTTTTTTTTTTTTAACTACAACATGAACTTTATTAAAAAAAACAAACATGTTATGGACACAAAAGCCCTTCATCAGTGTTATAAATATTTTAACAATTGATTTTATTGAATGTGGTCAGTTTGATAGATATTAAAATGATTTTTTTTTTACTTTTATGCATTTGTTATAAAAAATATTTTAAATAAATCTAAAATAATATTTTTAAGTTTTTACTGGGGTCCAGGTATTAATCTTACTTAACAAAAGAAATAAATCAATTATTGAACTTGAAGTTAAATTTATTTGATTATTTATAATACATATTTTCTTTATTATTAATTGCTTTTTTAATTTATAAAACTTCTAGATTATTATATAAGTTATATTTCTATTATTAACATATAAAATTTCAACACCATTAACTTTACTGAATTCATGATCTTTTTCAATGAGATAATTTTCAAATTCGGAAAAAATATTATTAGAGAGACATCTTATATGCTCTTTTATTCTTAATTTAAAGTAACGCCTTGATTTTCCTGTATAAAAAGACGAGCAATCATATGATCTAGTGTACACAATATGTTTGATGTTTTAGGTTAGTAAAGCTGCGATGTTGCAGAAAGGAGCGGAATTTATTAAACAGCTACAAACGGAAAGGACAAAAATGAAAGAAGAAATGGAAGGATTAAAACAACAAATTGAAGTTCTTAATAATTCCATTAGGTATGTTAACATTGTGTTTTACAGATGGCCACTTATTATGGTCACTAATAGTTGAAGGACATGACTAGGTATGAACTTTTAATAATGTTTTGTTTTTCTTTCCTAGTAATTGTCAATCTATGTTACCTGCGACGGGTGCACCGGTGTCTAGGCAGCGCTCCGGCAGACTTAAAGAGATGTTCGATGAATATGTCTCCCACCGCACCAATGAAAACTGGAAATTTTGGATTGTATCCTTTGAAAACAAAAAATATATGTATTTGCCATGAGTAAAAAATGTTTAAAAATATAATTCAGTAAATAAGTCTGAAAATTTTAATTTTGTGTAATGTTATTTCAAGACTAAAATTTAAAACTATATTTCTTGAATAATTAATACAAATGAAAATGTAGTATGTAATTTATTATGATTACTCAACATTCATACATCGTGTCATGCACGCGCGTCGATTTCTCTGACTCCTTCAATATTTGATTTATTTGATCGTGCCACGTTTTCCTCGGTCTTCCTCTATTTCTGGTTCCATTTACATCATTATAATATAATTTTTTTACCATTCTTTCTTCATTCATTCTTTCCATATGTCCAAACCATCGTAATGATCCTTTCATTATTTTGTTCATGACACCATCATTCGCACCGCATTCACTTCTTATATTTATAAATAATCAAAATAATGTAAAAATCTTATTTTTGCTCTCCTGTAAAATTCATAAAAAAAGCAGTTGGGACCTTTAGCCAAATAGGTACCGAATTTGTAATGGAGTTTTACAAAATACAAACCACAACCATCAATAATAAATATATTCCTTGACTCCGTGCACAGTTCAGTCTTCTGGTTGAGCCTCTCTTGACATCATTCAACAACAGTGTCTCCCCGGCCAGTACTGAAGAGTTCAAACGTTCCACTTTCCTCTGGGCGGAACAGCACTGTTCGTTAGTTGAAATGAGACCAGGTAACACTGACATAATCATTTTGATATATCATGACACCTAAACAGTAAAGATATTTTTGCCCATTTTGATGTTAAGTAATGATCTTTCACTTCATTGTACTTTTTAATACTTTATAAACAATACCTGATTGAGTAAGTATGGTATGCAGTTTAGGAATAATTACCGGTCGTAAATATGATGTTAATAAAATAAAAAATTATCTTTTTTCAGCCGTATTAAATTCGCTGCGATCCCTGTGCACTTCAACAGACATTCTCTCGGATCCAGAAAAGCTGCCGGAAGAAGCCCGGTCTGCCGTCAAAAAGATAAAAAGAGAAACGAGTTCTGGTTTTAAAAAATAATGTTCGACGGCACCTTCATGCCGTATATTTTATACAATACCACCACACATAATCTGCCAATGTAGAAACTTTGAGCCTTGTTCGGATTTTAAGTCTTAATATTTAAGTGACCTGAATTTAATGTAAATGTGTTTGTAATTTTTTGCATATTTGTGTATGTGAATAGGAATATTTGTATGTTATCTACTAGACACCATCGTGCCTATGGAAATGTGGATGACAATGCGCATGGTACATCCAATGTATGACATATCTTCATATTTGGACAATTAGGAAACGTGATACCGCTCAACTTCAAATATCCTATTCAATTGACTACCACTAAGCTCAAAAATTACCTGTTTAAAATATGTTATTTGTAACGAAGATGTCCCCTGCACATTTTATCTTCTATCATAGCAGAATCTTAATAAAGTATGTATTATCTTTAATCATCACTTACCTGTATAAATGTACATTAGTTTATCATAGTGTATTACATATTTTATATTATTTTAAAAGAAATTAGTAATTTTTTAGTTTTCAAACTATGTGAACTGATAGTCAAAGTTATCAAGAGAAATACATAATAATAAAATTAGTAAATGCATAATTTTTATGCAGGCGACCATTTACAATATATATGACTAAGGTAATGATCATCGCTCACTTATTTTAAATGATTCATCACCGAAAAACACTTTAATATTACTACAAATGCATATTTTGTGAACAGCTTCATTTGTAGCTCAATTCAAATTACATTATCTTTGTTGATACAGGATTAGTGCATAATTAAAATACTTGCCTTCAAATTATAGTCATAATTGACACAGCTAACCCTTTTCTACCTCGCAAAATATGTACAGGGAAAAATGGATGTCAATTTTGGGTGAACTTCTATGTAACATAAAATGTTCAAATTATATATAAATTTCAATATTTTCATTTTGACATACTCAGCAATTTGATAAGAATGCTTATTTTCAGTGATTATTTCTTTGAAAATGTAATTTTCGATATCTCACTTTCTAAATTAATCATTCTCGACAGAATGCGAACTATAGAGCAGACATGTACTATGTGTTCAATAGTGATATGCTTTTGTATATTTTAATAGAATTCATTGTGTGTGTTAATTTGCATACAGGAATCTTTGTTCAAAATACAATTTAGTGAACTAGTTGCCAATAATATCAGATTACTGGAGCCCACAGGCAGGATAGTAAATTAAAAATTTGTTGTATTTGTGCCATATATACAATTATCAATACATTGTGATTTGTAAAAAATAATTAGAAAGATTATTGAGGAAAAGGCGATGTCTGCAGAGCACGGAACCAGTGAGCAAAAATATCCTATGTAACACTTTCATGGTTGGAGATTTGGTGTAAGATATAAAATATACAAAATGAAACGGGTATTTACCAAATAAAAGATGGTATATTATAAATATAAAACTTACCCGTATAATTAATTCAAATTTGGACACATGGAAAAAGTGTCTATAGAAATATATTTCTCTCCAGAAGTTTCTGTGTTCTGCGGTGGACTAATATACGAAATAAATATATTTTTTGTACATACAATGCATAGGTGTGTATAATTATTGTAAGATTTGTTCTTATTTTTATGTTTGTTACTTTTTATTATATTTCCCCATAGCTCAAAGGCCACACAGTTAAAGTGCAATCTCATACGTACAATGTTTTAATTTAAAATTTTAATTAAGTTTAGAGCCCATACCATAGTGCCCTCGCTTGTGTGTGGACAGCCCAAAGTTAGATGTTTTAACATTAGGATCTCGGATTACATATTTCGAGATTCTTCTGCCCTATCGCACCATTGGAAAGGTCTTTGTAAGATAATTTTTAGTAGAATTTTATAAGATTATTATTTATAGAAAATCACAAGGATTTTAAGTGTTAAATCAAAAGGGTTATTTTTGTTTTTATTTTTAAATGTTTAATTGTGGATTGGATTTATCAAAAAATGTTTAAATAAATTTTAATTTGAATATCTAGTTTTAATTATTTAACCTCTCGGCAGATCCTTAAGGCTCAATGGATCTTCATATAAGTTATCATCAGCTGTACCAGGACGTCAGCGTAGTCAAGTTTATTAAAATTAACAGATTACGCTGGCTAAGTCATTTGCATCGAATGGTGGATCTGGAGCCCCCCAAAAAAGAGTTGTTTAACAACCCAGTATAGCGAAGAAGCATCGGCAGGCTGAGACTGCGATGGTTGGATAGTGTCGTGGCAGACTGTCAGGCTCTGGTGCAGCAAAATTAAGAGGTGGTGACCAGAGACAGCAAAGTATGGAGACATTTCTTGGAGGAAACTAAGACCTACTAAGGGCTGTAACCCTGAAGATGATGAAGTCTCAGTGGAATTATTGGAATTAAAATTACCGTCTTCTATTTATAAGTACTGATCTTTTAACCCTAGAACGGACGGGCTGGGTCTGTGAGGCCCAGACTTTTTATATAAGGTTAGAATTCAAGGTCATAGGCATTGCAGACCGCCAATTTTCTGAGTACCTTCCTAAAAGAGTCCACAGAATGCGCTGGTGTCGCATATTTGACAACCTAACTCTCCGTCATCAATTATCAGGCGTTTGAATATCTTGTGGGCCTGTCAGACCCGGCCCGTCCGCTCGCGTGACTTTTTTGACATAGCTGTATTTGTGTTCTAGGGCGGTTTTTTTATTTTTGCTTGTACTCATTTTAATACTATTGTCAATTTTAAACAAGTATAGGATTGAGGAAGAACAAGCTTCAAATACCTCGAAGCTTTCTTCCAAAATCAATAAGGGAAGGACATTCAAGCATTTTTGGTTTTCAAGAAGATTTGACGATAGTATTTTATGTACCCATGAGAAACAAAAATGTTATTTTGCTGTCATCCATGCACAACGACAGTGAAATTGACTCTTCTACTGGTAAAAATAAGAAGCCCAGCAAAATAATATATCACAATTCAACTAAGGGAGGTGTCAACGTAGCCGATGCTATGTGTGCTGAATACAGCGTTGCAAGAGGAACAAGACGTTGGCCATTAACTTTGTTTTTTGCCGCAATGAATATTGCTGCTCTAAATGCATTCATTGTATTCAAGACAAATGAACAGTCCATCAGCAGGCGTGATTTTCTCAAGAACTTGTCGAAACAGATGCTGCAACCTTACTTGACCATGCGAGCTCAGCAAAACAACCTACCACGAGAGATTCGTCAGTTAGCAACTAAGTTTTCTGGATATAATGCTCAACCTAAAGACGATCCTGCTCCAGGAAAACGTGGAAGATGCTCCCAGTGTAAAGACAGCAAAACAAAGTACTTTTGCAGAGAGTGTAAAATTTGGTTATGTCTAAACCACAGTGAAATGTTGTGTAGCGATTGCAGTAAAAATTAAGTTATTTGACATCTTGAAAAACATTTTTAAACTAATTCTTAATATTTTTCCGTTTACATCATTCTTGTATATATAATAGTATGTAAAATCAAAATTTAAAAAATTATAGCATTTCATGTAATTTAAAAAAAATCAATCTCTTTTTTTTATTCAAATTTCAAGACTATTTAAATTATTTATACCGTCATTTGTGAGCAATATTATTTTGCTAAAATAGTGTTAGACTACTGAAAACATTCCTAGGTTTGATAGGAAAACCTGTTTGGATCAATAAAAATAATTTGAATTTTTTTAAAGATTTTTTTTATTATTGGGTCTGTCAGGCCCAGCCCGTTCACTTACGTGACTTTTTTTGCCCGTCCGTTCTAGGGTTAAATGCAAGACCAGTACTTATAGATGATAGTTAAGCACAAAGAACATCTATTGAAATTCTGTACTCTATAGGATAAACTATGGAAGTCACAACACAATGAATGTGAATGAAGTAAGTCTTCGTGCAGGTGTAGATTTCAGAACATCATAACTTTTAAACCAGTTGAGATAATTTCAGTCTGTAAAGTGCTTTCTTTGTAAACTTATCTATACGTTTAGGGTTTTTGCTTTGATGAAAATAACATTTCTTGGATGCATTTTGCGTTAACATTTATGTTGGACTTCATATTTTTATTACAGATGAAAAATCATTTAATAAATTATCTAATACATTGATGTTTTACCCAGGAACAGCTTATCACAATAAATTTTTTTGTCCAAAAGAACAAAAATTGGACAGCTATGGTTTATCCACTAGGGTAGAGAATTTTTTTATTGTTTATTACACAGTGATGTACTGCCCTGACATTACGGAGGTAGAATACTCTATAGAATCAAGAGTTTTTTTGACTCCATATTAAATGTTGCATATTGACGAAAACATCAGTTTTCTAGAAGTTTTATTATATTGTGTGGAAGTGACATATTTAAATATATATAACAATTTCCAACATCAACTTCCAACAATGATGTATGGGGGAGCAATAGCCTCCAAGCTGGTACCACCCGAAAAGCAAAGATACTAGAAGAAAAAATATTTAACTACATATGTTGAAAGGTCATCCAACATATGTGGATAATAATAAAAAATCATTTTTAACTAAAAAAACAGTTGACAATTATCAAAAAAGAAAATAAAACATTAGGTTTATTTTTATTCATAAAAGTAAGTTGTATCCTAATAGAATTACAATGTTCATATTTATTTTAATCACTAAAACAGAATTTTTCAGCTCAAAGTAACAAAAAAACCAATCCAGAACTGAGTAAAATTATTTTTTCGTGCAATGAATATCAATGCATTATCACAATTTTCATAAATATATTTGAATCAATCAAATAAAGTTTGTTTTCACGACCTTTATTAACTAGTTAATTTTAGCAATAGCAGTAGTGATTATTTTTTATTACAAATAATTCATAAAACATAAATTTATTCATTGTGTAACATAACAAAGTCATATAGTCTGTCCAGCTTAGTGATGCTAAGGTACGAATTTTCAGTATGCTGGAAACAAAAATACACCCTACCATTGTTTATCGTATCCACTTTTCCACTCAACGAATGTTACTTATTAAATCAGATTAACTATGTTCATACTTTGAATAATTTGATAAATACTTTTGTATGAAGCACTTAATTTATGGTGTGCCAGGATTATTTAAAATGACATAACACACTTTTACTAGATTTTACACCACTTTATTTATTTAAAACCAAACCAGTGAACTTACAGTCAGTTTATTTTATAACCCTGACGAAACTCTGGCGGGAGTGAAACCAGTTGGTTTTAACAAAAAAAAGTGTGTTCATATTATTTTTAATTTAATAAATGTTACATCACCCAGAATGTAATGAATTTGTACTCTGTGGGTGAATAAAAGAAACAAAACATAATTTAAATCCCTTGGAAAAGAACCCTTCAAAAATAAATTTAAGCAACCGGATAAACATGGTGTGACATTAATTGAAAGGTACAAAATGGAGGAACATTTTTGATTAACTTTATAGCATATTAAATGCTGTAGGACAATAAGATATTAATGTATGAATCTAAGAACGATCTCACCAAGAAGAAATGAATAAAGCAAGTAGTTAAAATGTGACATAATGGATATTAACTTTTCAAATGAGTGATATGGAAAAAGCTTGAGAAATAAATATTAAGAAATAATTCATAACAATCACAGAAGCATGTGGAAACTGGAACACGAGTGACACGTTAAATAAACATGATTTTCACTGGCATCATTCAATACACAAAACTGTGGATTATCATTACAAATGCCATTGTGTTCATCGAGGCAAGACATTACATTTTCTTTAATTTGATATGCGTCTTGTGTAGTGGGCACCACAAGTCCGCATCCACAAACCGCCGCGGATCCAACTGCTGGCACGTCCTTCACTTCGAGAGAATTTTTTTGACATATCGGACAAATTACTTGATTTAGCTCTTCAAGCATCCCGGCGAGGCATTCATCATCTTCAAATATACTGTCATATTTACTCATTAACCTGAAACAAATTATTAAAATACTTTTTGTATAACCATTAATATGCTGATTGGCACACAAAAATTTACAATTTACTGTTTAATAAACAACTTTTATTTACTTTTCCCAATTCTTCTACACAGTTATACATACATTATTCCATTCATACTTGAATATCCTTTTTGGCATACGTCATTGATGACTGTAGCCATGATAGATGGCTAAAAAAGCAAACAGATAGGCTGTAATCAACAATAAATGCTGCTGCAGAAGTAATATTTGATGAAACAATGGTCTAGCGATATCACTGTCAAATGTTACTCATAATATAGTATAAACTGTATCAATTTGTTCACGGAGTCTTGTGTGAGCCCTACGATTCAAAAACCCGATCATATGCAAGAAAAGAATCTTTAATCTCCCGACAAGTGTGCTTAAATTTAACTAAATATTGTAAAATTATATTATTGTGAGATATTTCTCGACAAGCAAAAAAAATTTATAACAAAAGAATCCCTTTAAAAACATTCATTTAAAAATATATATTTGATAACAAACTAACCATCATAGGAGAGATAGGTAGAGAGGATGACCACTATACACTTCTTATCCTAACATACTTCTCATTTCTCCTATAAGCAACTCCTAACATGATACCCCAGCTAATTTATAAAATTATATTGATTTAGTCACCCAATATTTTCCTTCGTCAGCCATGATTTAATGCTTAATTCACATCCTAACATACGAGTATACTTTCTTCACCACTCATTATTTAAAGTCTTTCCATGGCCCGAAACACCTCAATCATCCTTTCCTTACGTTGTTGTACCTGCCCCCTCATTTAAGGCTGAAACACTCAAGGACCAAATTTTATCACACATATGTCAGACATCACCTTTCTACAGTAATAATTCTACTTTTATCCATCTTATAACAGTTCCATGTTTCAATTCCGTGCACAAGGACAATGCATACAGCAATCCAAGCTTTTTAAGATATGCATTTCATTCATTCTGTCTGTCTTAACCATTCTTTCTTTTCATTCATTCTGTCTGTGTTAACCATTCTTTCTTTTCATTCAATATGTTTCCAAAATATATAATTATTTGTTACGACCCATTTAACAACTCATGAATAATATTTTTAAATTACCATTCCAATTCTTCGTTTAAACCTTCTTCCTCAATATCATTAGGAATGTACAACGGCTTGGAATTTTGTTTATTTGCATTATCTACTGCGTAAATAGACGTCAAATCTTCCTTAATGAAGTCGGTGAGTGTGTCTAATATGTTAACATCTCCTGAAATATTACGAAGCTTGTCCACAAAGTCCTCTCTGTTTTTCTGTAATCTTTCTTTGCATTTCTGAAATTTTATATACAAAAGATAAACAAACAATGTGAAGTTATTTTGTTAAAGTCTAATGTCTTGCGTGCTATGAAACAGAAATATATTTTAGGAATTGTATTTTTTTAATCATGGGAAATGGAATTTGAGGTTATAATAAAATAATTTAGATAAACCTTGCAATATTCACTTATTGCTTTCAAGACAAAATAAAATTAGAGAGCTATCCTTTGAAGATAATCAAATTATCCAAAACATATTGAGGTATTGTTACAAAGAATAAAGAAAGTAAAAACCTTTCGAAGCACATCTTTTAGCCTTGGCGATCCATTTTTAAACCGTAGAACTGATTCTTTAGATTTTAATAATTTACAATTAGCGTCGGACATAATAATTAAAAGTTCAGTAAAACACTTTGCAAAAAAATAGAATTATGGAATTGCTAGTTTGTTTATATTTTATAATATTATTGAACTGAAAATAATAAGCTAAACATTTCAATAAAATTAAAATAGTAACCGTTTTATATTACGTTTTATGTTGTGAAAACTGTTAAAATAAATTAGTAAATAAATCACGAAAATGTTATATGGAAACAAGAAATTTGTGGAAACAAAAACAATATTTAATATTTTTCACTTTCCCGCAACAAGAACGACTATAATGTCCAGAGACAATAAAAAATATAATTTTAACTCATAGACAATATCGAAACCGTCGCGTCTATGCTACACTTTTTTAAATTTAGCTGACTGGAAATTTGATCACCTTACCACAACTAACTTTCCTTATGTTGGCAAACATTATCATCCATGCTTCTCCAATTTTATTACAAGCTCAATTCATAACCATCACAAGCCCACCTGTCTTCTGTCCTGTGATAGATATTTCGATATTTTAAAAGTTTTTATTTTTGTTATTGTTGTTTGGAAGATATTATCAAGTGCTTAACGAAATACAGTTGATCAAATGTAAGAATTTATTCTCGCATGTCATCAGCTATGGCAGGTGTTTTTGATTTGGAATTACATGATGTCGACTCACCCACCCTGACTGATTTTGAAGACGACGATGATGTGATTGAAATAGACCAGGTAATAAAACGTTGAATACGATAATTTCACCCTTCCATTAACTTCGATTGACTTATTTTAAGCATTATATATGATAAATTCTCTGAAGATAAATCGCATTCGCACATTTGCAAAGATCACCTTGGTGTTGTTTTGGTCATGTCATATGGAATTGATAATCTATTTTAAAATACAATGTGTGCGGTTTTCGGCACAAGTTTACATTATTAAGTGTTCGCGGTTACGTTTATTGAAATAAAATTATTTTTTAGGTTGATTACGAGCCAGAACTCCACGTTAACTCAATTGTTGAGTAAGTATATTTTTTTGTGATTCACGCATTTGGTAATAATCTGGTTGTGTGTTGATTCTTAATTTACCTTTTTTTTAACTATCAAAGATCTTCTGTTTCGCATTTTAGAAACAATCGTGATTTTTATTATTATAACTGAAAGGTATAAAAATAAATAATTTGGTTTCATGGTTTTGGCTACATGGAAAGTTTTTTTTTTTATGTGTTTGTATTTTTAATTATTGTTACATTATAGGGCGGAAGGTTCTGAGACGATTCAGCTGTCCCAAGACAATGTAAATCCGGGGAGAGCAACTTTAGGACCGGCAGATTTTGAATTGAGAAAAGTGTTGGGTAAAGGAGGTTATGGAAAAGTATTCCAAGTTAGGAAGACGACAGGTGCTGATGCGGGGGCGCACTTTGCTATGAAAGTTTTAAGAAAAGCTTCTATTGTTAGGAATCAAAAAGATACCGCCCACACAAGGGCAGAGAGGAATATATTGGAAGCTGTAAAGGTTTGTTTAATATTTAATTTCAGTAATTCCATTGAAATGTATTGAACATTTCTATTAAGCTTATTTGATGTTGGAATGTACCCATTGATTTAATAAACAATATTGGCAAATAATTCTACTAATTCTCTGTAACTTTCTTCCAGCATCCCTTTATAGTAGAGCTAGTTTATGCCTTTCAAACTGGAGGCAAACTTTATTTAATATTAGAATATTTGAGCGGCGGTGAGCTGTTCATGCATTTAGAACGTGAAGGAATTTTCTTAGAAGATACCACATGGTAAGATAAAATATTAATAATTATTTGAAATGTACACATTTGCAGTTTTTTAGTTCAACATTTTAGTGAAAAATTATATTAGGGGTACCGGAAATAAATCCATTATTTTCAAACAAAAGTAAATTTATTATAACTTTTTACAGACATTTGATAATTATAAAATATAATCGCCATCCCTATCAAGGACCTTTTGCCATCTTTGAGGTAGCTTTTCAATCCCCTTTTTGTAAAATGTGGAAGGTTTTGATTCAAAATAAGAATCTAAGTGGTTTTTGACATCTTTAACACTGTTAAATGTTTTTCTCCTTAATGAATGCTCCATGGACCTAAACAAATAAAAATATGATGGCGCGAGATCTGGTGAATAAGGAGGATGTTTTAGAACCTCGAAATTTAATTCAGCGATTTTATCTCTGGTTATGTGTGCCTTATGTGGGCGCGCGTTGTCGTGCAAAAGAATCACTGCTTTTCGATCAACCAAATCATGACGTTTCTCTTTTAATTTTTTGTTCATTCTTTCGAGTTGTTGACAATAAACTGCAGCAGTTATTGTATTGCCCGGTTTCAGTAGTTCGTAATGAACAATTCCACGAATGTCCCACCATACACACAATAAGACCTTGCGGAGGGTGAGACCGGGCTTCGGGGTTGGAACAAGTACTGCATTCTTCGAGAGCCATTGTTTTTTTCGTTTCACATTGTCGTAAATGATCCATTTTTCGTCACTAGTCACAATATGCCACAAAAATGAATGAGCATTTTGCCTAGATAATAACGAAACGCACGCGTCTATCCGCGTATCTTTGTTGTGTTGGGACAGCGCGTGAGGAATCCAAACACCCATTCTGTTAATTTTGCCAATTTTTTTTAAGTGTTCTTGCACTGTGGACCATGGAATATCGAGTTTTTGTGATAATTCTTCGATAGTTTGATGAGGATCAGATTCCACCATGGTCGTCAGCACATCGTCGTCAAATTTCGAAGGTCTTCCTGTTCTCGGTTGATCATTCACGCTTCTATCGCCCGATTTAAATCGCCGGAACCAAAACTGACATCTGTTAACTGTTATTACCGCTCCATAAACTTCTGTGAGTTTTTTGGTCGTCTTGCTCGCATTCCAGCCTTGATTGAAATAATACAGTATGCAGTGCCGAATATGTTCCTCTGTTGCTTCCGGCTTGCTCATTTTACCCTTAACAATGAAAAAATATATAAGGCAAAAAAATGAAGCCGAGAAACAGTACTATAGAAAAAAAAACTTACAAAGATGTTCAGTTCACTTCACGGTGTCCAGAGACAGACTGATCTCAAACAGGCATTTACAATAATGGATGACTTACCGGTACCCCTAATATATAGTCAAAGATTAAAGGTGTTAATTTAGATTTGATTTAATTTTATTTATGATACTTTCTGAATATGCGTGAACAAATTAATATTTATGATCATCTTGTAGTAAATTATTATTTTAATATATTGCAATCAAAACTGTTATTAGTAAATGCTTTGCAATTAGATTTTCACTATGTTTTGTTCACATCCTGACATTTTTCTCTGATCATCTTATATATTGATGTAATATAACGAAAGAAGTTGGTCCGACTTCAGTGTTGATTCTGTGAGTCGTTATTATCATTGATTAATAAGAAATATATCTTAAGTTGTAAGCTAAATGTCTAGGACACAGAACGGGTCTAGGGAATAGAACACCTGGCTCTTGGTTTTTTCTCAGGTTCAAGCTTGGATATGATTCCTTCTTCATTATAATGAACAATTTTTTGCTCCTACTGGAGATTGTTTAAATATATCAATACTTAATGTGTTAAGAGCCCGTTACATTGATTTAATTTTATTCCAGTTTTTATTTGTCGGAGATAATTCTCGCCCTAGAGCATTTACACAGCCTCGGTATAATATATAGAGACCTCAAGCCTGAGAATGTTCTCCTAGATGCACAAGGACACATAAAACTAACTGATTTTGGTTTATGCAAAGAGCACATTCAAGCTGGAATTGTCACGCACACATTCTGCGGTACCATTGAATACATGTGAGTATGATTTTTATTTATAAATTCTTTCAGAAAAATCCTGTTACCTGGTAAAATTATTCTACAGCAGTTTTCATTCACTAAACTATGATACACACATTTATTAAAAAATCTGAACTTTTATTTCAATTTTTCAAATCTATTTTACATGTCACTTACTCAATTACTGCTCCTCTTCTCTTGCCCTTGAAAACAGCCTCTTTTCTGAAATAATAAGACTGATCTCATCATAATCCACAATGCTAACCCTAACTGGTCTTCCATTCTCTGACTGAGAAAATATAGGACTTTATCAAAAACCCTCGCCCTATTGAGAGGAGCACTCCGGGTCACATGTCTAGCCCCAGCATATAACAACCACCAAGTCACATTTCAAACTGACGTAAGAGGAATAACCATTAGAGCTGAACTTCTGTAAGCTAGGAAATCCAAGTCCTGTCTTCTTCTTCTTCTTTTTGTCCTGTCACACCTCCGTGGTGCATAGGGCCTCAAGGAACCTTCTCCACTCGACTCTATCGCATGCTTGATGCCTATCGTCCCAAGTGAGGCCTGCTGCTTTAACCTCGTCCTGCAGGGCTCTTCTCCAGGTGGCTCTAGGTCTGCCTTGCTTCCTCTTTCCCCCCATAGAGAACCAGTCTAGTGCGCCCTGAGCGACGCAGGCTGGGTTCCGTCTCAGTGTGACCGATCCACTGCCATTTGCGTCTAGCGACTTGTTCTTAATTGGCTTTTCACCTGCCGTGGTCCAGAGAATGGCATTTGACACTGTTTAGGGCCAATAGATTTTGAATATTGAGCTAAGGCACCTATTTATAAACACCAGGAGTTTTCCAATAACGTTCGCGGTAGATTTCCAAGTCTCACATCCGTGCAGCGTACGCTTTTAACGCTACTGCTGAATATTTGGAGCTTGAGCTTTCTCGAAATGATACTGGAACCCCATACAGGGCGAAGCATAGCGAATCTTCCTCCGTACCACCAAAGCCTGCTATCATACTACCGAGGTAGCAAAAGCTGGTCGTGGTCACAAGGGGAACACCGTGGACCAAGATTGGGGTGGAGTCATTTGTGGACACTGGTAGGTCTACTATCTTGGACCTTTTCTACTTTTGCCGTTTCTCGTGAAGTCTACACAGCTTCTGCTCTGCATCCACCCGGTTTATCGAAAGCATGCAGAGGTCATCAGCATAATCTAGATCTTCCAACTGGGTATCGCGTATTCACGGAATGCCACAAGGACTGTCGAAAGAACGGCGCAACACATCCTCCAGCACCACTATGAAGATTAGGGGTGATAGTAGACGCACTCAGTTTGATGGCCTCAGAATGTTTGCCCTGGTGTACTACACGACAAGAACAACCGTCATACATTTCCCTAATGATATTCACAATCTTCTGTGGGACTTCTTTGCAATTGAGAGTTGACCAGATTAGTATTTGAATAATTCGGTCATACTATGCTTTCCTTGGTCTTCCGTGGCCTCTCTTTCCATTTACACCGCTTGAATGCAACGGTTTAACCATTCTTCTTTCGTCCATACGTCCAAAGCATCTCAGGGATCCTTTTTTTAATTTTACTTATGATGCAATCATCAACCTTACATTTCTTCCTAATATCGTCATTCGTATCGTAAAATCATCCTTTTTTTGCCAGCTCCAAGCTTCACTTCCATACATAAGGGTTGGCACTAGAACTCCATTATGTAGTGTCGTCTTTGCTTTAGTGGATATATTTTTATTTGCAGTGATGACTTTTGAGTATAAGGATAGCAGTGTTCAATTTTTGTTAAAGGCTGAAATTTTATTTCGCAGTACGCCTCTTTGTGGAATAGTCCACAAAATGACTGACCACAAAACATAAAATTTACTCGACTCTCATGGGAGTTATCGGAATTAATAAATTTGTTATTTCTACAAGTTCTATTGTTTGATTGCTCATTCGTCACATCTTATTCATCTATAATCATCTTACATAAATTGTATTTTTTTATTATTTTTATGCCAAGTGTTAACGGTAAAAAGTTTTGAACATATGAGTTAATAAATTGATAATCTTTATTATGTTATTCATATATTTTCTTCCATAGCATTTGTATTACTGCAATAACTTATTCCATAATATGTTATTGGAGTATTGGCAAATAATTCGTTTGAGACAGTGTGTTCGGAAATCTTCAATACATTAAATATTGTCATTTTTGCTTGGATAGTGATTTAAATCCGATACATTTAATTAATATATATTTTTTCTTTCTGTGTCTCTTTGTCATTTCCCACTTTAAGATGACCCCCGTGTCGTTAAAAACCTTTGGGATTGAAGGACAGATTTTATTATGTGGTCATCTTCTTGCCGCATGACTTGGGCAAACCATCTCAATCTAGCTTCTTCGGCCTTATCTATTGTAGGTGTGACCACAAAACTGCCCCGATACATTCAATTAATATGATTGCTTAATTTTTGATAAACTCGACACTGGAATTCCATAATGACATTTTTTTACTGTATTAATACACTGTTTTTTTCACTTTTCAGTTTGTTTTTCTAGACAAGTTTCAAAGGTTTTACACTCCTGATGACGATGGTGTAAAACCTTTGAAATGTGCTCAAGAATAGATTCAAAAATGGAATAACCAGTGTTTTAATTCATAAAAAAAATATTAATACAAATGAAAACTGACATTTTCATTCATATTAATTTTTTCATATGAAGGTTTACATCGTTGTTCAAGAAAAAATAATTACATTTAAATTATTAACAATGCTAGCCAATGCAGTTGCTAGTTTTAAAATATTTGTCAAAATTTAACACAAACATTTTTACCTGTTTAAAAATTTGGTTTAAAAAATATTGTTTTATTAGAATAAGGGCAATTTGATATACAGTTTCTATTTCGTATTTGAATAGTTAGTAATTTATTTTGGCACAACAGGGCCCCAGAAATTTTGACCCGAAATGGACACGGGAAGGCGGTGGATTGGTGGAGTCTCGGCGCCCTCATGTACGACATGCTCACAGGACAGGTTAGTAATGCAATATCTTGGGACTTTAATGAATATTAAAGAACATGCAGGATTCTAAATTATCTATCAGCGTTATCAAAGAGCAGTCAAAACAAAGAATTTAATTCAACCACTAAAAATCAAGGTCAACCGCGGTTAATGTCATTTTTGTGTATTTATGCTTTTTGTTTACTTATTTTATATTGTATAATGTGCTGTTATCACAGTTATTTTATCTTATCATTAAATTAGTTATTGAATGTTAGATGTGATTATTATAATTAAAGTCTGTATTACCTGGTTTACCCCATTAAATTATTTTTTATCATTTTAGATCAAAATATTGAATTTATTTTATATGTTTAATTTGGATGGAATTATTCAAATAATGGTTATTAATAACGCCCCGGAGAAACGTTAAGGGTACGGCCACATCAGAGTGCCTGGATAGGAGTCAAGACACAGTTCATTTATGATCACGCCCTGTGGCGTGGAGCGTGTAGTGTGGCCGGTCCCATAGTGCGCCATACGTTGGATCACCGGGTGTTCATTTTGACTCGTACTCTGGCACTTCGGTGTGGCCGTACCCTAAGTAGATATTTGTGAAATCTCCACAAAAGTAAAACCAAAAAAGAACATAAACACAAGCTATCATCAATGGATTCTGTATCATCTCTCATCAATAATCTTTAGATCATACATAACATCTGTGGATAAAATTTTCATATCTGGCTGTCGATGCGATGTCAATAGAATCTTGTGTGCTTGATTTCCACCAGTGTCTAAATAATCTGGAAAATATCTATATAATTATAATGTAGTTGGCACAGTCTTAGCAATTCTAACACAATTAGAAATCAATAAAATGTGTTTGTATAATGCACTCTTTGGTTTGTGATATAATATTAATGATATAATGTTCTATCAACATTTTTTGCAGCCTCCGTTCACAGGCGGTAATCGCAAGAAGACAATAGAAAAGATCTTAACCGCAAAAATTAATCTTCCCATGTACCTGACCCCCGAAGCCCAGGACCTTATACGCCGTCTGATGAAGAGGCAAGTGAGACAACGGCTAGGGGCAGGGCTGGACGATGCCGAGTCCATTAAGATCCATCCCTTTTTTAAACAAGTCTGTTGGTCAGACGTGTTAGCAAGAAAACTGAAACCTCCCTACGAACCAACTCTGGTGAGTAATAGTCATTACCTTTGCCATTTCAAACTTTCTGAGTTGTGATATTTCTTGAGTTAGTGATTTGTCACTTTACATTCTTCAAAGTTGTTTTATTCTTTATTATACAATGAATATTCAGTTATATTCTTATAGTATGATTTTTATTTTTTTCTGGATACACTGCATAATTCCATAATAATTTTAACTTCATGATGCTATCGTATGAAGCACTTGATTTGTGTTGTTACATGAATAAATTAAACACTTAAATAATTGCAACACAAAGTGTTTCAACAGCACTTCATTTTGTTTTTTAAAACACTACCGACCGGTTTTGCTCCAAGCGAAGCTCCACAGGGTAACATACTGAATAAACAAAATATTTTAATGTTTAATTTAATTATAAACTTCATGAGTTTACATATCGCCTCTTAATAATGTGACATCTTGAAAATCAAATCCGCTGTGTTCAACTTTATTTTCTACAAAAACATGGTATTTTTAAAGTGAAAAACAGAGAATTTATGAGAGAAAGAGACAACACAACAGTGGTATATTGTGTTGTCACGTTGTCTCTTTCAGGCAGGTATCTTGTTTCATTTTTCGAGATAACACGTTATTCTTGCAAAGAGGCGATATATCGTTATATAAAATGCACCAATTAATACCAGTGCAATAAATAGTGTTTTATTATTAAATTTAAATTGCACATTTTAATGTTTTCATTCAATTTATTTTTTAGTCAAGTGATGACGATGTATCCCTATTCGACACGAAGTTCACCCACCAAACACCTATTGACTCCCCAGATGAATCCACTTTAAGTGAGAGTGCCAACATGATTTTCAAGGTAATCAAATTCACTTACGAAAAAAATATTATTATTTAGGACTCGGAATTATTATTTAGGACTTAGAATCATTACACTGTTGAGGAACTAGGGAGAGAAGATTGTTTCCCAGAGTTCTATCCTATCATACTTATTTAAATGTCTCCACATTCATTCCCTATGACCCTGAAGACTCGCAATGAATGGTTCACTCTCATAAAGTGGGAGAAAAACTTATGATGTTGGTTCATCCAAACAGTTAGGTTGCTGTTTTAACTAAATTCGGTTCTGTGGATTAGAACATTACTTGAAAATCTCTCCGAGATCGTGTCCGCAATGCAAAAGTAAGATAAACCAGAATGGATTGTGACAGATTCACATATACAGCCGCTAATGAAATCCCCTCCAGACACTGTCCATCTGGAAGACCACCTGAGAGATGGAAGAACAGTTGAACCGCATCATCTCAGGAGACATCATTTCAGGAGACATCATTTCAGTGTCGCAGATCATCTGATCAATTAAAAGAAGAAGAAAACATAACAATCTTCGGGAGCAATATTTATCAAATAACAATGTCTCATTATTGTCAAAAGTTTGTGTTTAAAGTAAAAGAACTATACAAATACCAATATGTCTTTATGTGCCTTAGTTAATTGCCAATTGTTTGTATTAAGGATATATAATAATGCATGATGATGTTCAGGGCTTTACATACGTGGCCCCCTCCGTGCTGGAGGAGATGCAACAGCCCCCGATTGTGATCTCCAAGTCCCGGCGCCCCCTTGCGGCCGCGCAGCTGTGGGCGCGCAGTGGGGGGCTGTACTCCTCCCCGCGAGTGGTGCCTGCCTTCCCTCCCCCTCCGCAGCTGCAGGAGGAGATGATGGACGTGCAGGGCGGCTCGTTACTATAGTCAGTAAACTAATTTAATTAATTCTATATACATTTTCCAAAGACATGTAATGTCTGATTATAAACAATTGAAATGATTATGTATTTTCGTGGAGATTTCACATTAACACTTATAGTGCGGCTGGCTACATTTGCAGTCCAAAAACATTGGTTTCGAATTGCGGCAGACGGCATATATGAATGTATCTTATAAACCTGATTACTTAAGTTCCATACTACTTAATTTTATGTAATATTATCGCACCGTGAGTGTAAAACCGAGATAACTGCAAATATAAATTTTGGAGATATGGAAGTTTAAAGACTTCATATTGGTTGGAAAAACTGTTTTTTTTTTAAATAAACCAATAATTTTCGGTTTATATGTATATTACTATAAACCGAAAATCATTGGTTTATTTAAAAAAAAAAACAGTTTTTCCAAGCAATATGAAGTCTTTAAACTCCCATATCTCCAAAATTTATATTTGCACTTATCTCGGTTTTACACTCACGGTGCGTTATAATGAAAAATTTTTTTGCTGCAAATGAAGCTAGCTGCACAATAGGGGTTAAATACAGCTCAACATGCAGGATGTTCAAAAATAATATTTAGTTGTTTGAAAACCCATTGAGAGCTGTAAATGATGACTGTCATTGTCTAAAAGATAACTCACAAATGCTCAAATTAAAATACTTTCTGTATGATAAATAGTACATCTTGTAAATAGCCTGTGGGCTTTCTCTTTCACGCGCAAACAACGAAATATGAAAAATATATTTATTTTTCTTAATTACTTACAAATGATAGCTTCGAAGTCTTCGGACATACGGAGGTTCAGCTCAAATGGCTATTTCTCCTTGGATTTTGTTACGGTGGGCTGTTTTCATGAATTTTAGTTACATCAATTTATTCATCATCAAACTTTGGAAAGAAGCTATTACTTGGTGGTTTGACATATTTAAAATTCCTTTCTTGGCGAAGTGTGTATGAAAATGTCTGTGTTTCTAGGCTAAGGGTACGCACCAGCACGGAACGGGTGTAGAGTGCTCGCGCTGCCAAACCTTAAAAAAAATACGCTGAGATTGCTTCTACAAGATATACCGATCCTCTCAATACAGCCCCAGACTGCCGGATGTGTTCAACTCATCGATGTTAATCCTTTGTTTCTTATATCATATTTTGTCATCAAACAGAAAATAATTCTACTTAACATTTTATCAGAATATAGATATTTTGTTATCAAAATGTAAATTATATAGAATTATGTGAATTAACGTTTGGATATACCATATAGATATTATAACCAATACCTTTGATTAGGTATACACAAGTACCAATGTTTGTGTGTATACGTGTAATACACTTCATTTTATATTATGTCTCGTTTAATTTCTGGGATACTTTTTATCTATATCTTTTGGGTCTTTCGCTTATAATTATATAAATTGCACAATACTGATTATCTAATTTCTGCTCTCTTCTATTATAAATCTGACCCCTTCTCTCATTTGATTAAGTTCCCCCTCTTATTAATGATGTACTGTTTACATCTGCAAGTCAAATCAAACTTTTTAAAATTCACTTGTTCGTGTATAATTGTCTAGACTTTTGAATTGAACACTTGTAATAAATCATTTTACTACGAAATCTTTAGTTATAATTTAATCAATCAAATGTTTAGATCGTTGAATTTTCACTGTCATGAAAAAAAAAAAAAATTACATTATACATATTCAAAATTGTAATAACATATAATATTTACGTATAAACCAGATTTCACCTCATAGTTTATATTGCAATATTCAAAATTAATTACAGTTTAATTAATTAATTAATGATTTTCAAACAATGTATGTCACCCTATTTTTTATTTGTTGCCTATAAATGTTAAGATCACAGAAATGTCCCACTTGTATGTGAGTACCCTCAGTGCGCAATAACCAGGAGCGCCTCGTGCAACGGTTCCCCAAATGTGTCACCGTTGCATTATTAAAAGCAATATTCTGTAAATATGCATTCTAGATATAAGACATTTTTGTGTGGTATTAAAGTTGGTGGTTTATTTTCCGATACGGAGAAATGAAGAACTTGTAATATATGACGCTGAGTTGGTGGAATATTTCAATGTTGACTATTATCCTTAAATCTACATATTGCGATGATTTTTTGTACAATTGTTATTGAATAATGAAGACTGAAGTTTTACTTGCATTGTCAATATTATTTCAAGACCATTCTCTACATTGTTGTAAATAATTGGGGGTTTTTTTTTTGGTCAGTAGATATCGTGTAGAGTTTTTATATAATGTTATTTGTGTGTATATTATAAATTACTTTACAAAAGGAGCGCTTCAGTTCTTAAAGTAATAAACAGGGTATGTATTAGCGTATCAATTTTGTGTCTTTGATATTTTATTCAGCATACATTTGTATGTTTTTCTTCGGCCTAGATCAGCAGTGTGTAGTTTGAAGACTTAAAGTTAATTAACTTTGGAGACCATTCACTCGCTTATTATTTTTTTCCCAATAGCATTATCTAAAAACTCAACATTTTAGCCAATATGGCATCTTAATCAACTATGACATGATCAAACGTAGGCAATTGTAGCATTTCATCGAATTTTAGTTTTTAAATACATATATCTAAATAGTCATGTTGAGGTTTTCCCACAAAACAATTCCATGTGAATATTTGAGTTCTTTGTGATGAGTAAAATGATAATATTTATCACGCTAAACGGTTGAACCCAATGTAAAGGTACGTGTTTAGCTATTAAATCATGTAAATATGTAAATGGATACTTTCCACATGATGATGGTTCTGGTGTTAGGTCATTCTTCATTCTCATGTAGAATTTCTCAAAATCAATATCATGTATGTATGTATATAAATATTTTGTGTTACATAATACAGATTTTTTACCAAGAGCTATGTGCTGATAAATTATAACACTAAAATATGAATGCATCTCATGAACAATTTATTGTGTGTGCATTCTGGATAAAACAGAAGGTATATTTAACTACCTCGTTGTCGTGTTTAACCAAGTGATTTGTTTTAATATTACACAATTTATTTTCACTGTAAAAAGATTCAAGTTTAAATAAAAAGCTAACTTTAATCTACACACAAATACATATTAATCTCTTGTATTTACTTTAAAACAAACAGCTGTGGGAGGCAATATACTTTTAGGATTTGAGGTCCCGAAAACACCTTTGCCAATTTGTTTCCTTTCAAATTGCACCTCTCTTATTAACCCTAGGATTACGTTTAGTTATATTTCTGGATTTACACTGAGGTGTCATTGGTTAACCTAAGTTGTATAAATTAAGTTTTGGAACTTTAATATATACAAACATATCACTTGTGCGAGTATCCTTTAAATCATGGCTTGTAAGGAATAACTACTGTAAGGATGGTTAAATGTGGATCTTAGATACATCCGCATTTATTGTATATTTTTCAAATGTCACCAAACTGAATTTTCTTATAAATACTACATGTCGCAATACAAAGTCACTATGTCTTGTGATATGTTTACCTGCGTGTTCTAAACTGATTTACAATCTTCCATGAAACATAATATCAGCAATGGTTAATATTTGTCTTTCTTCAATATTAAACGACATCTGTTTTTTTAGCGGACATTGTGGAAATGAATATTTGATTACTTTTAGCTCTTAGATTTAAATGAGCGGTCAGATAAAGCATTTTGTTTCTCAGGAAGTAGATGAACCCAACATTACTCAGGAATGATGTGCAGCCAGTGTAACTTGTGAACCTTGTTGCTTCTTAGAGTTTTACATTAAAACTTCATATTTCTTCTTCGGATTTGCAAGATTTACAGGATATGGCAGCTCCTCAGCTCTGTAACTTCATGGAGAACACAATATTAGCTTTCTGACATTAATTTTAAGGTTATCAATTATAATTCTGTCTAATGTTTAGGTTAGTTAGCCAATTTTAATTTTATGTCCCACGAAATACAACACTTGTGCAATTGTTTAGTGAATTATACTTTGTTTTTTAACATCTACGGAACAAACATATAGGTATTACTTCCTTTTTCATATATGTATGCTCACACTTCGCCCTTCTAAGGGTTTCAACTTAAATTAAATATACTATTTTTCATGTTGTTTAATTAATACAGAAAGAGCTGCTTTTAATTAATAGAAACTAATGAAAATAATCATTGTAAATAATGAAAATTAAAAATAAATATTAGGGGGACTACTAAACAAAGAATACTAAACAAAATAATAAGGACCTGGAATGAACGATAAGACACCCACCATATTTACCGGGCATTGCTCCATTCGATTGCTTCTTGTTTCGGTTGATGCAACATTTTTAGTTGACAAAAAATATGCTAGTTAAGAATGTAGTGAAATTGGGCATATCTGAGTATTTTGATTAAAAAAAAATTACAAAATAAGGATTCGAAAATTCTTAAATAGATGGAAACAATATCGATTGGTTGATATCGATGGTGGATATTTCATTTAAGTTAAATTTTGATAAATAAAGTTTCATTAACAACATTTTTTTCTGGTCCCCCTAATACGTGTTTTCATTATTTAAAATGAGTTTCTACCAATAAATTTTAATTACCAACATTAATAATATGAACTCCTGATAATGCATGTGTATATTAATTCATGTGAAGTATTATCATTTAAATATTAAAAACAGTTGATACTATGGTATTCTATTTTCTTACCATTTTTAATTATGTGTATAATTAATCAATATTTATTATATCTATACATATATCAATTTATCAGACAACAAATATGGTGATTATCAAATATCTAACGAATAAATCTGAGAAGAGTTTGCATCAAAATAATCCACAAAAAGGTGTTCTTTAAATAGATTATCCCAGTTCATTAGTTCAAAAATGGATTAATTACAAAATTTGGTATGTCCTCCCGTGGTATTTATTCTCTTCAACTGATGTTTCAGAGACCGAACACTACTCTAAAGATGAAGTCTGCAACAATGTCCAAAATGTAGTCTTAAGAGAATACATACCATGAATCACAGACATACCCAAGTAATAAGTGGACTTACGTCTGTTAGATGTTTTTTTAATAATGACCCATCTGTTTTCTTTAAACATAAACCTTTTGTAGTGGCAAGTTTTATGTATCTAAAAATATTAACAAATCAAATATTGGAAATCTTGTATTATTTACTCTTTTTTTTCTACTGCAATATCGGTGTTATATTTAATGTAATCTGGAATAATTTTATAAATAATCAAATTCGAGTTATAATACTCCATTTAACTAGACATGATAAATGAACCCTTTGATGTTCAAGATAAGATTATTTGTATCTGCCTTCTGTAATCCCCGTTCCAACGAATGCCATATTATATGTATTTTCAACGGAACCAAACTTTTTGTGTACAATTTCACCATTCTTTTGCAGCGACTTTCTTCAACTTTTTTTGATATAACTTATTAAGTAGTTATTATTCTTAACTTTACACACAAATAATGTTTGACTCAAAATATCAATAGACAGGAGCGGAATGTTTCTGCTTTAGATTTAATAAAATATTTTGATATTATAAGTTGGTGTTTATTTATTGTGTAATTTACATGGTGATGTATCATTAACATGCATATTATTTTCATTAAGAAACTGTTACCATAGCGATACATTTATATGTTTGTTTTTTTTTTGTTTTTCACTTTCAAATAAATGTGTAAACTTATTTTAATTTCCTCCATTATATACATGTAGACAATTGAAATAGAGTTTGAATGTATTTCTGTCAAAATCTGTTTTGTTTCAATTTTAGTTCCCCAAAGAAGATTTTTTTTATATATCTGGGTATCGAAGCTGCTCTTTAAGCTGTTTCTTTTAGATTTTCTCTTGTCAGTTTATACATAAGTTAGTAATTAGTTGTATTTTGCTCATGTAAAAATCAATGCACTTATTTGCTAATCGTAAAATTTATTTCGTACAAACTTTTTAGTGACGGAAATAACTTAAATATTCATTAAGTTTTAGACATTTTACTTTTAGTTGAAATTTATTAACCAACTCATTATTTTAATATGGAATAACAAGTCATATAGTTATTTTGTTAGTTGGTTGGTTACCCCAGATTGCACCAAGACGTAGTCACATTAAAGATTACCAGCACACTTAGTTCTTCGGTTGCTTTCAAATCATTTGCTATTAATTAAAATATTATCTTGAAGTAATAAGCTGTTTATGAGCATATTGAGCTAATTTATACAATATTTTGTGTGCATATTTACACACGATACACACATGTGTTCATTTATTGAAGTTCTTATTGTAACATAATCAATAGTTACCTACATTTTGAACCAGAACGAAAGCGACTCTAAGGAACTCGAATCATGTGTGAGCTGATTCAAATCTTTAATTGTAATGTTTATAGACTTCCTTTAGTTAAAATATTTTGTCCAGAGTGAACATGTTATGTGTATATTTATACATTATTTATAAACTATATCTTATTAAATTTAATCTACTTAATTAATTGATTCAAAAAATATATTGTTCTATAATTCATTATAGAATGTTTGTGTTTTTTTTATATTGTAGTTTTTGTATTGTACGTTATTATCATGTTTAATTTTCCTATTCCTAGCTCAGGTCGCTGGTGTTTGACTGCTTCATTCAGGCTTCCACTTAATCATTAAAATAATATTTTTATTTCTCCAGAAGAGCACAATGTGTGTTGCCTTTGAACAGATATTACCGTGATTGTTAAGCTGTAAAATATATTTAATAAGTTTTGATATTACTACATAAACATAAAAAGCTCATTTATATAAAAATGAAAGTATGTGCTAAAAATGTTATTTTATTTCTACCCATCTATATCTTGTAATCAAACCTTGTGCTCCCAATATGTTAAAACAGGGGTCGGCAACCTTCTTCTGTAAAAGGGCCAAATGTTTGACATGGGGATTAGTGCGGACCGCACTTGGGTCACATGTCTTTACAATACCTACAATATTTGTTTTTCATTTTAAAAATAAAAGCGTCCGCCTCCATTACCTTTCCCCCTGCTCTCCCTTCGCCTTTTTCGCTCCCTCTCTCGCTCCCTTTGACTCCATTACGTATGTTATCATCTGTCACGTGCGTAGTGGCTAGAATCTTCTGAACCACACCAAGACGCCTCTGGTAGCCGACCCATGCCCTAAAATATCAAATTCTTGATTTTTTTACACATTATTTTCACAACACTTTTTTGCACTTTTCACGAGCATGTTTTGGGTCACAGATGCTGTTCCTCGTCGTAGATAATTTAACAACAAAATGTGACAAAAGCATTACTTATGTACTAAATTTTAAAGGGGGGAGTGGGGGGAAGAGGTAAGTCTAGAGGTTGAAGTAATTATTATTTTATACTTTCATATGAATTACTTGTGGTGTGGCATTATGAAAAATAATATTAACACTTTAATATATTATTATTGTAATTATCACTTAATTTTTTTGTTAAAACCTACTGGTTTCGCTCCTGCCGGAGCTTCATCAAGGTTGCAAAATTGACTAAATAAAAAATCAGAATATCGCAATACATAAAAATCTAAAATGGGGGGAAGTGGGGTAAGAAACAGCATGTTTGTACATAGTCAATTAGTATGGTAGAACTATGTGTCATGAGCACTAGGGATAACAATGGAGACTTTCTAATTAATAATCTAGTTACATGCAGAAGGGTTAAATTTTAAGGGATTATTTAAAACAGTGAATATGGCTATGGGAAAGATTAGTCTAAATATTGCGGGCAAATTATTTTTTAGGACTTTCTTTATTTCAAGATACCCCAAATCTAGCCCCCGCATAAAACAACCACGAAATATCGGTGGATGGTCTGAGGGACAGAATGCCTAGCTCCTGGTCCAGGGGACTTGGGTTCAAATCTGGACAACGACCAGATTCCTTCTTTATAATAATGAGTTATTTTCTGCTCATATTGGAGATATGCAATAAATTCTAATACCATTGATTTATATCCTAGTTATATATATTAGTGATCGTCTTTTTTTTTAAATCACATTTCCAACAGACGTAAAAGGAATAGCAGGAATGGAGTTTATTGTCGGTAGTCTATAAACCGACTAGGATCAGTATTCTGGCCCATAATGATGATCTAAGTAAGTACTCGTTAATATATTTATTATTTTGCAATTCTGCCAACTGCTTAACCTTTCAAAATGACAGTTGACAATGTTCGGAAGTCAACAAGTGTTGAAATGTGTAAATAGTAAATATGTCGTGATATTTTGTTGTAGTTAATGGTTTATCAGTTTGTTGTTTTTTTTTTAATTTTGTCATATTGTATTATAAATTCATGTTTTTCATTGTCAGCTTCTTGTTATACGTATCATAAATGTTCGCATGACAATAATTAGTGTGCAAAAACAATGGCCGAAGTATATAGTGAAACAAATATTTCCAATGGTGCGGCTACAAATAAGACTGTATCTAGTTATTCTAAAGAAGACACTACAAGTTCAGAAGGTAATGGATTTTATGTTTTATGTAAATTATTTAGAGAGCATCTTGAATTTTATGGTTATGTTTTACGTTTGACAATTCATACCCGCATGTAAAAAATTGTGTTTTCATATGGGAATTAAGTTTTTTGTGCCTTGCTAAATAGTACTTATTAAATTATATTTATGATATATTCATTATATTTTTGTGTAATTCTGTTATTACGTATTTAATCGTGACTCCTTTATTTCTATGTTGTCGGTGATTCCAACCTAAAAACGTTCCTGTCATTCTAAGTTATTTTTAACATTTACTCACCATTAGATAAATTCATTATTATTCAGCAGTACACAATTTAAAAACCCTTATTTATTTATTTTTATATATAGTATGTTACTTAACATTCTTTGAGGATGCAATAAATTAATATGTTTAAAACTTTGTTTTTATTGTACCCAAAAATGTATACACAATTGCGTTTGTTAAAATGTTGTTAACTTATACTATGAACTGTAGAGTTATTATGTTCGTACTGTGCTCCCGGTATTTTAATATATTTGGTTTTACCTATCATTATACCATAATCATATGTATAAAAGAGAAACAAAACCAGTATTAAGTTCATCCTATTTATGTTTCCTATTTATGACTAGTAATAGAAAGCAGTGAAGGTACTGTCAAAAATAGCTTACAGCACCACTGTAAACTAGTGTTGGTCTAAAGCCAAAATGACCATAACTTACACTCTTAATGAAAAAAAGGTTTTCAAATTTAGGCTTTGACTATACATAATGTGCTTAAATTAATGATTATAAATGAAATACAAAAATCATACATAAATCCTAATAAAGATTTACAAATGCTATTATATACTCATAATATTATGCTATCAAACTTGAATTATGTAGTTTTTTTTATGAATAATTAGGAGTTTTCCTCTCATTATATATATACTTACAACATCAACAAACTATCGTGCCGTTTCTTCGAATGGGTAGGCAGAGGGAATGGACCGCCACACTACTCGATCCTGACATCTCTCTAGCTTTTTCCACATTCATACAGTGAGTCATACACGCATTCCACACCACATTCTGTTCCCAGAAAAACAATTTACATCTTCGTCTCTATTGAGATACAATTAATCCTTTAAAATTTGATTGATTTTTATATTTACATTTACATCGTTAACATATACTTTCTTAACCATTCATTATTTATCCATGCGTTCCATGTGACCAAACCAACGCAGTGATCCTTTCATAATTCTGGTCAGAATACTTTCTTCCGCTGTGCATTCCTTCCTAATATCAGCATTTAAAACTCTGGCATACATCGTTTTACCATAAATTCATGAATTAAATTCATACTTTATTCCACTTTGATTGTGCCCTAGTAAGGTGTAACATATCAACCATAAAAACTAAAATAAAAACTAATTAATGTGAATGAAAACGTATGTTTTCTATAAGTCTTATTATATTTTATGGGAATAACATGTTTTGCCTTCTGGGGTATTATGTAATGCCATAGCAAGGCAAAACCAAAACATGTCATTCCAATGAAATATAAAACTTCCAGAAAACATATGTTTTTATTCTTATGAATTATTTAACATGGAGTTTTACAACATTGTTCAAGAAATAATAAATTTAATAAAACTATTTGATAATGTGACTTACAATATATATTAAATACATTTGTCATTATACGCATACATGGAATTTGACTTCAATGGGAGCACTTTACAAATATTGCCTTTGAACAATTACTAAAAAATGTTAAAATCTACAATATGTTTAAATTTAATTACTAATCGTTTGTGTTGACATGTGTTTTTATCAAATCTTGGTTAAATCTAGTATTACAAAAAAAAAATTCAACCGGTTTTAAAGAGATACTGCCACTGTTTGGTTAATTGGGAGGCACAGTATTTCAGATGATTTTTATTTCTATGCAAAGTTTTTTGGCCTTAATAAAAAATATTAAGACTTCTTTATTGTTTATTAATATTACACCGGATATCAAATATATTGCCAATTTCTTTCAATCCCGTCTGCATTGTGTAATCAGGGTCGTAATAAAATATGTAATATTCATAATTCTGTAATTGTTGTAATTTAAAAAATATTATTTGATCTAGTTCGAAATGCATTTTCAAATAATATGCAGTTAAAATGAGTTAGTTATGCTGTGAAACAAATATCGTAATACTATACTCAAGATATGTATGTTAAAATATTTGTTTCAGTAATAATGGTATGCATACTATGAGGTTTGTAGGTAAACAGTTTCCATATTTATTTAGAAATTTTCTGAATTTTTGTGTATTTTCAATTTTTTATTTTAACCAAAATTTGTAAATTGTGCAAAATTTGGAAAATGTGTGCAATTTTAAGTAGAGTTTTGTCAATACCACAAAAACTATTTTTAACCCTTAAATAAATATGAGAACTGAATGCGTTGTTCTGTAATTTAGTTATGTTCGTGACATAAAACAAAAAACAAAAATTTCACTGGAATCAGTTTGTGTCTATGATCATAGATGCACCAAACTTTTCATGCTCATAAATGTCACATGTAATTTTATGTGTTTTTTAAGTAGAAAAGTTGATGAACATGTGCTACCATTCAAATTCAAAGGTTAAATCAACTGATATAAAAAATAAAATAAAGTTTCTTTTTTTATATATAATTTTTATACAACACTCACATTTATTAAAAAAATAAATATTAAATGTCAACAATGTTACAAAATAAATCATAACATCTGTCAAAACTGACCATATTTGTAAACAATTAAATAATATTTAAAATATTTATATAATATCACTGACGAAGGGCTGGTTAGTCCGAAACATGTTTGATATTTAATTTAATTTTTTTTTAATAAATGTTAGTGTTGTTTACAAAGTATAAAAAGAAAAGAAACATTAAACATCTACAACACAAAGTTATGGCGAACATAGAAGAATAAATAAAATAAAGCTTTATTATTTATATGAAACAGTTCACAAAAACATCTTACTTTATACATATGTATTTGAAAACTTTTTTCTATGCATTTAAGATATAAAAATATTTACGGTAAATTCAAAAACGGCTTGCTCTACATCCAGAAATTTTGTATTCCTATCAGTTTTATATTTTGTTATTTTTTTGTTGTTTATTACCAACTGAACAAAATATTATTTAAATTTATAATAAATATTTTTTTAATTTGAACCAAATTTTTAGATTATGCATTTGTATTTTATTTTTTAATGTATGCATTTAAAGTAGGTGATCGTGGGTCAAAAGATAATAAAGTAAATTAATAAAAATATGTATTTTAATTTTTTTTTTCTTTTGTTATAAAAATGTTAAAAACTGTATTGATTGTCTTTAGTATGTTTCTTCATACATTTTTTTATAATGCATGTTTATTAGCAAGTTCTTATCACATTTGTGTACTCATTTAGACCTAGCTTAGAATAAATTATTTCAATGAATGTATTGGGTGTTTCGGAAAGTTCGGTCCGTTTTTTTATGAATATCGCATTTATTTGAAAGGTAAAATAAATAAAAACGCATCAATCAAAATATTTTCTATCGTTAGCCACTACTTTTCCCATCTTTCTGGCAATCCAGGAATCGACCCAATTCTTGACATCTGCATATGAATGGGAAGTGCTGCTCTTCTAAGGCATGCGTAATGGGTCTGAACAAGTGGTAGTCAGATGGTGCCACGTCTGGTGAATAAGGCGGGTGTGGTATAATCTTCCAACCCACATTTTGTATGTAGTTTTTGACCGCGTTTGCGATGTGAGGTCGAGCGTTGTCATGTTGAAAAATCAGCTTGCTGTGCCTATTGCCCCGTTCCGGTTGTTTTTCGGCCAGTGCCTGCTTTAAACGTATTACTTGTTTTCGGTAGACTTCCTCCGAGACTGTTTCATCCGGTTTGATGAGTTAATTTTTCAGTCAAAGTTTTTCGGTCTTCCAGGACGATCTTTGCCGTTAACGCTAAAATCACCAGCTTTGAAGCGTCTATACTATTGTCTGCATGATTTATCCGATGACGCATGATCGCCATAAACTTCCACAAGCATTTTATGCACCTCAGCTGCACTCTTCTTCCAATTAAAACAGAACAGCAGAACTTCCCGCAAATACTTCTTATTTACCACGAAAGTCGTCATTTTAAGGAGCGATAAAACAAAATGTTGTGAATGACAAATATTTGCAAACTGAACTTGACAGATGCTCAGGCTTACTTAAAAAAATGGATTGAAGGCTTGAAGCGGCCAGAGCCCTCTGCTGTAAAACGGACCGAACTTTCCGAAACACATAATATAATCACCATAAAATTTGGAATCCGCCAAAAAAATTTCACGTGTCCAGTTAAAACAATAGACAATGTTTATAATTTAGTCCCACTGAATGTTAATCACCGTTTAAATTGATGTAGGTTTAATAAGAAAAGTACGGTGTGTGTCCCTGCCTGAGCTTTCTCTTGCTTTTTCATTACAAGCAAGGAATCAACGTTCTGAGAACTTCTTCCAATTAAATTGCTTTTCCCTTTGCATTTATATTGTATATATTTTATTATAAATATCGCATTTTGATTTTTTCTCAACGGACATTAGAGTAATAAAATTAAGTATAAAGAAAAAAAAATTTTTTTTCGCATATTATAGAATATTGTTATCGGCTGATAAAATAATTAAAAATAATACTTTTCCCCATTTTTAGAAATGGTGGCACTGTAAACTTAAAATCCTTCAAAAAGCATTATTCATTCGTATGGATAAAATAACCACAGAATCACCATTAAAAGAATTGATAATGCCGCTTACGCTATTAATAGTATGGTACTGATTTTATTATATTTTTAATATTGTATTTTAATGTCGCATATTTAAATATTTTTTTCTTATGGTAATCCCATATTCATTGAAATATACACGTTCCCAACTCGTATTTTTCACTTGCTGATTTTTCTTTTGAGTTGATAACCCATCAATTCTATCATCAATCCCTAAAACCGCAGCCAGTATTAGTTCATCATTTAGAATCGAAATCGATGAAAGTAACAGCTTGGTTACATTTGCACACTTGAACGTTTTATTAATTACTTGCAGTAAACGATGTAACAGGCACGAGCGGGGAGCAGCGCTACTCTGCGTGCGCGCGCATGCTGTGCCCTCTCTCCGATAGCTCTCCCCCGCAGTCTGGCGAACTCCTGGCGGCCGCCGTCTTCCTCATCATGTTGGACGGGGGCTTCGCACCCGAGCCCGCCCGTGCTGGCGCCCTCGCCCTGCCACCCGACTGGAGAAGCGCCCGCCACGGCTTCTTCAGTGCCCAGTTCACGTTGCCGCCATTGGCTGGATATTTCTGCCGCTTGCTTGTCCAGCCCTTCGGGGATTGTCTGCTCGTTAATTGCATCTCTGAATCGGCTGTTACACACAGCACTTGCGTCTCTGTCAAACGTTACCTGCCTTGCGAAGAGACTCGGACTATCCACCGCTATGTAGAGCTCTCTCACAAGGTCAAAAACGAAGTTGTTATCCCGTCACGCTGTGCTGCGCTCTCCAGCAGAGGGATAGCTAACGCCAGCCTGACTGGCTTGCCCAAGGAGTTGCTGGTCAGGATTCTTGGCTATCTGAATTCGCGGGACCTGGAGAGTGTGGCGAAGGCCTGTCGCATCTTGCGCGAGGTGGCCTGGGATCCGATCGTCTGGAATTACGCCTGCGTTCCGGAAGAACCGAAACCCCCGAAAAATTCACCAGTTTACACCCGCGATAGATTTCATTATCCTTTTACACCATTTTTTGACTACCCCGCTTACCTATCATTGAATTTTTTTGATTCTGATATTTAAAAAATTGTAACTCTTTTCCAAATTATTTACATGTTTTTCTAATTTATTAACTATCTGGACTAAAAGGCGGGCCACACTGTTTGAAACAAGCTCTCCACAAGGGTGACCTTGGTGGGAGCTGTGGAGCCCGCGGTTGGTTTAGCGTCCACACTTGGTTTACACACAATCTCTAAACACGTGGAATGCGTGTTCAAACGCGCGTCCGTCCACAAAGTTTGTTGAAGGTCAAACGAATTTTGGTTTCAAACAAGTGTCTGCACAGTTTAAAACCGTTTGTGGAGACCGTTGTGGAAAGCTTGTTTATAACAGTGTGGCCCGCCTTTAAGCATTGATACCAAACTGAACCGAAAATAATATTTTTTTGTTTTGTCACGACAAACCAGAATACTTTATAACTAAAATAATATTTTAAATAACATTTATTTGATTAAAAAAAATAATCTTGATGCTGCGATATAAAGTGTTATTTTATTTGTTATTCTATAAAATGTTATCCCCCACTGTAACAAAAATCGGAATACTTTCACGTATCTCGGACCCTCGTGGGTAGTACCTTTCATACTAAAAGCAGATCTAATGTTAGAGAAGGGTTACCAACGAATGTAATCTAGTTTTTTTTAATACTTATTAAAAAAAATTAAAAAAACACCAAACCTTCAAAAATTTACCTCAACTTAAACTCCAATCAAAATTTCAAAAGAAATTTAAATTAATGTCAGACAAATTGAACTTGCTGTGACAATCAATACCGAACAAGTAAAGCGTAAAATTCTTGTATATGCATTCATTATATCATTTTTGATATTGGTTTTATATACCTGTAGATCATTGCTCAAACAGCAAACAAATGTAATGCTTCGGTACTGTTGGATTTATGTGACGGGATCCATGTCTACATTTAAAATAAATGTAAATATTTTATACCCCTATTAGAACATGTAATAAAAATAAAAATTGTTGATTTATAATTTAAGATAAATTATAAGTATAAGTCATATGTTAAAAGCTTAAAATTGATATTCATTAATACTGTTTAAAAAAATGTGATATTTAATTAAGTTTTGCAATATATTGTAACCAAATTGTATTTTTGTTATCTGTAATAAAAATGTTGGTGATCGGATGTTTTTTTTTTGTTGCTGTATATGATATTGTGTCCTATATAAAATCTTTGATGATATAAGTTATGTTTTAATCTACGTAAAAAATCCTATATATGTTCAACTGCCAATTCCACGTTCAATACTTAATTAAATACTTTTTTTTTATAACTGAATTGGTACTGTATATGAATCTAAATTCACAGATGTTAACTAGGAATAAATCGTACAAACAATAACATAGGTACACATACGTTAATGTTGCAAAATGAGGTAAATGAATATATCCTCGCCTTCTGGAGACATCAAATATGTAATATAACTTGTTGATAGTTAAATAATTGATTATTCAATAAATATAAAATTATAAGTAATGCAAGGAAATTAGTTAAATTATTTATTGTTTCTTGAGTGTTGTCAATCTCCATATTAAATAGACATGATAATGCCTTGGCAAGGCGAAACATGCCATTCCCATAAAATAAAATAAAACTTCTAGAAAACAGCCGTTTTCAATCGCATTACTATAATTAAATTGGATCAAGTTCACCATCTATATATCTTTAATGAAGAAATAATTTGCTATTTATCATTATTCCCAAGAATCGAATCTCAGGTATAAAGCAATTTCCGACTAAATGTTTTTCCTTAATTCCGTTATTGCGTACCCTGTTTAAGATTAATTTGTAATTTAATTTAAAACAATAACTGATAAACAGTAACAATAATTGGATTCCTTTCAATTAAAATTGGGATAGTTCCTTTACTCCATTGAAAAGCTGACAAACTGTTGCTCCGATTTTTTTCAGTTAAGTTATTCTCGGTATTTCTCTTTAGAGATTTAGTTGGCGATCTTTCATTAATTTCCAAGTCATAAACGTTCTCAAAAACGAGAACGCCACTGAATTTACTATTTCAAACAATATGATTTTTTAGGCAACCAAATTTAGTTTCCAGCCATCGTAATTTTAAGGAATGAAAATGACTGTTATGCTTTGTATTTTCAACCCATCAATCACTTTTAAATTGAAAATGACTGTCTTCTGTTATAGTTTCAAGACATTGATCTCTTTAGTTGTGAAAATAGTTAACTTATGATGTAGTTTCAAGTCAACGATTCCGTTGAGATTGAAAATGGCTGTCTTATGATATTGTTTCAAGCCATCGATCTCATTAGTTGTGAAAATAGTTATCTTATGTTGTAGTTTCGAGCCATAGATCTCTTTAGGAATGAAAATCTGTCTTGCATTATGTTTTCAAACAATCGAACTTTAGGAATCGTAATGGGCATCTTGCTTTGTAGTTCATGGTGACATTTTCAAATAAAATAATTTGACAACGCTGTTAAATCAATCTCTGTTATTTTCGGACAGGCAGCAAGCGAGTCACCAACCGAAACAAGTACGGTGTGGCCGAAGCCTTAGGAACTCTAGGAGTACTCTCGAGAATCGCGAAATCAAAGTTATCAATCCCGTCCGGTGTGTTACAGAGAGTGAAGGCAGGGCCGGTGCCGAGGACGAAGACCGAGACCAGCTAGCGGGCGCCCGGCCCCTTGACGCCGCCCTGGCCAACGGTAAACTAGGTGAGTGCCTTGGACGACCAAACTTCTCGGGGACATCCTCAATTCAATTCGATGGTGATGGGCTTTTGTATTTTGAAATGATATTTCTGAGTTTTTTTATAATTTATTTATTTACATCCTCTAATCTAAAAAATGTTGTGAATTTTTACGAATTATTTTTAAATTTGAAACACTGTTATTATAAATATAACAATTGATTTTTTATAAGAAAATCGCGACAGCTGTTTCGCCAACCTATGTTCGCATAATCAGGTGTTACAAACAATACCATATGATATTTATTGTTTCTTTAACAATGATGTAAAACTCCATATTAAATCATTAATATGAATGAAAACGTCTGTTTTCTAAAAGTTTCATTATATTTTATGTGAATGACATGTTTCGCCTGTCAAATGTGGGACATTTGATAATGCCTTGGGACAGGCGAAACATGTCATTCACATATAATATAATAAAACTTCTAGAAAACAGACGTTTTCATTCGTATTAATTTACACCATAGAAATGATCATATTAATATAGGTTGGCGAAACAGCTGTCGCGACTATCTCATAAATAATAAATTGTGATACGTATTATAGCAGTGTTTTAAAATTTAAACATTTGATAATGTTGAAGTATCATAGCGTTACGATCAAAACAATGGATTATCTAATTAATCCACTTCGTATTCCGTTTTGGAATTTATGATCCTCCACATTTTTTGTCGAGAAAATTGTCAAACGTCCGCGTTATGATGATATGAAGAGTTCTCGAAGAATTTTTAACCCTAGAACCCTACAAGGGGTGCTGGGGCACCCCAGAAGGTTTTGTTTTTAAATTTACTTATCAGGTTTATAATGCACAAATTTGACTTTCCGCGTATTTTGCCTTGAGGCCACGCACTACGGATTAGCCAGTGACGCGGCGACGGCCGGACGGTATAGACGTGTGCACGGGTGTCGTTGGGTGCTGGGGTACCCCAGTGTAGTAACAATGTAAGTATTTTCTACATATGAAAGAAAGTATTTCGGCGATTCTCAAAAAAACTATGCCTGTCGATCCTCCTGGGCCTGAACGTCACTCACTGGGGCGTTGTTGTTTCTGCCCAAGAAATGGGATTGTAGAAGCAAGACCCGATGCACTAAGTGCGAAATTACAATTTGCTTGAAACACCAAGTCAAAGTATGCCAAAAGTGCTCAAATTGATATCTTATTGTTAAAATTATAAGGCTGTTTTGTGATCTCTATGTTAATTAATATAAATAAAGGTATGCTTTTCTAAAAGGGCTTTTATTTATATAATTTATGGACTATTTAGTTTTGGGGTACCTCATCACCCTTGTGTAGGAACACTGTATACCCCAGACAGTGTAGGGTTCTAGGGTTAATAAGTCTGAAGATATTGGTAAGTTATCTATTCCTTTTAATCTGTAAAGTATTAGTCCCTATAGGAATTGGTCCCAACATGCCCAATAGGAATGCGGTAGGATAAAGTCACCGATAGCTACCAAACTCCCTCATGTTTTGAGGGTCTCGTACCTTTATCAACAGAGGAACTACATAACATCAAATTTTTATATCGTTTTCCCTATGACGAGGTATAGTACCTAACTTCGAAACATGTCAAGTAAAATAAATTCAGCACTGGAATGACAGTGTTTTAATATGGAATTCCATAGTGTTGACGACCCTCGTGACCTAGTGGTAAGTGCTTTAACTGCCAACCCGATGGTCCCGGGTTCGATTCCCGACAATGGAGTGTGATTGTCACACTGTCATTGGTCTGGTGCGGAATACACGTGACAATAAAATAGCGATAGATTAGCTACCTATCACATGTCACGAAAAACAATATGATAGCTATGCCCTTAGCATCGATTTGGCTCGCACTGTAATGATGTAAATAGCGATTCAACAAAATAATAATAATAATAATAAACATATCAAGATTTTTATTTAAATAAATGACGTAATAAACTAACTACTCGACAATAATTTTAACGCAATTAACTATAGATAATCATATGCAGTACTCGTTCATGTAGCATAAGATTGCCGATTCAAAATTTGCTGGTAGCACAGTGACTTCTTTTTAAGATATCTATTTCATTTTCTAAAAAATATTTTGAAAACGTATTTATTTGATTTAAAACCACAATGCAAGACATCCTGACCAATAAAGACTTTTCCCTGGATCTCAAAGTGCATACTGTCCGTTGTTATGTGTTTCTAGTATAGTTATATGGTATGGAAGCTTGGACAGTGACTGATGCGACAGAGAGGAGAATACAAGCACTGAACTCTGGATATATAGAAAAATACTTAAAATAACTTGGTGAGACAGAGTTCGCAGTGAGATTGTTCTCCAACGGGTGAAAAGGCATATAGAGTTGCTCGACAGTCTAAAAACCAGGAAACTGCAATACTTTGGTCACGTAATGAGAGGAAAAAAGTAACAATTCTTGCAACTGATAATTCAGGGAAAAATACCAAGAAGAAGAAAACCAAGTCGGAGAAGAATCTCTTGGCTAGAACATAGAAGAGGTAGAGTCCGTTCACTACAGGGAGATCGTTTGCAATAGTATGAGTGACAGTGCGTTTACAAAAAAACTAGACGCTTTTTGTTTTTGTTTTTTATGATTCGAAAACCAAAAAATGGTTCAAATATAATTATATTCGAACATTGAAATAAATAAACATGTTATTTTTATTATTATTTTATTAACAGAAATGGTATCGGCTTAATTGTAATGATTATAAAAATTGAGTTCACTAAAAATATAATTTGTTCATTAATTTTTCCTTGGAAAAGCGATTAAGGGTGAGACTAATATTAATAATGAAACTTTTTGTTCCTTTATTGGTTTCAATTACGATATTTGATCCTCGCAGGTGTTTATCTCTAGTTAATAATAAAAATAATGTTTTAAAAACACTCCTGCAAAACGAGTATTTTTCGAATCACCGAGTATATGAGCAGCCAAACGCGTGCGCTCCGCGTCGCGTCTCGGAACACGCTGACCGTTTGACCCATTTGACCTGGCAACCAATCAGATTCCAAGAAAGACCACCATACTAACACATAAGCAATAGCTCTTCGGTTTATGAATCAACCATACCCACCGCTTACCCGAGTCTGTTATAGGGCGCAGCGACTCCCTTTCGTCAGCCTCGCTCATTCACTTCCTAGGCCCGTCCCCCATCCATCCGGGACTAACATGAATTGTTATTATATTTACGAAAATCAAAGAGACACAAGGCCACATTTAAGCTATTATTTTTTTTTTCTCAATCTTTCGGCTGCACAATTTAAGACAATGGTTCAGATGTAGCACCACATCGCTGTTCAGAGCCGCGGTCAACAAGGTGGAAATATCGACGATGATCGCCAACCTTCACAGAGGAGACTGCGCCTAGAGAAGAAGAAGAAGGAAACCATAATTATTTTTTTAAAAAGATACCTAAGCAATATTTTTCTTTAATGTTGGCAGTAGTAACGTCTGTTCAAATATTTCTTTAAGTACTGCAAAATAAGTTTTTTACGCCATTCGACATCTATCTATATCTTGTTCTTACGCCACATCAGGTTTCCCCGACATTGGCCATCACCTCTACAAAGGTTTCTCTGTCTTGCGCAGCCCGGAATAACTTCTCTAGAATCTATAGCAAATAAGGATTCATTCATTAAAATGTTTAATTTATGCTATTATTAATTTTTATATTGTTTTTTTAACGCGAAGATTTGTTAACATAAATGAGGTAACCACTTAAAATAACAATAATGTATTATATAATATTATAATAATAGCAATATTTAAAGTATAATAAAAACCGCATTCTATTTCATGTCTTCACACAGTTTTTTTTATATAATTCATAAGGGACTTGGAGGCCTCCCACCGCTTTCCTGAAGCTGTTATAGGCGGACGTCGCCTTTCGTCAGCTTCGCTCCATCAATCCCTAGGCCCGTCCCTCGTCCATGCGGGACTTGCGTCACTGGGGTTTTGTGATAAAAAATAAAACAAGAGGGTGTTCACACAGTTATAAATAACGATGTATTTATAGTGTTAGTCGCCCAAACATTCCATCACAATGGCAAGAGAATAGGAGAGATTATTCCATTTTCAGGGCCATCCCTACAAAACGAAACGAAAGAAGAAGATGTGGAATTAATATTTTTAATTAAATGTAATAAACCATTTCTTCTACTTCGTCTTTCTAAATGTTTTGCGATGTGTTCTAACATCTGTGATTAAAACGTTCAATTTTCTCTCCATCTCTTTGGTGGTCGACGCGCATCACGATCGGATTCCTCGCTGGGTCCATCCTCTCAACGTGCTTTCTCCAAAATCGTTTTTTCTGCCTGTCGCATTCTCACAATGTCTTCTATTTTGCAGGTTCTGCGAATCTTTTCAATAGGTATCCTATCTCTAAAAATTCTACCCACGATAGGTCGAAATGTTTTCATATCTGACGTAATAAGGAGATGTTTTGTTCCAGCAGTGTCTCTCTCTAACAGTTTCTGACTTTGTATAGTTATTTAGTAATCCCATGTCTCGCATATAATACAATGAAATGGATAGTAATAAAGTATATGTCTTCCCAATCAATAATTATTTTTTTATGTATTTTAAAAAATATATTTTTAACGTCATTCCTGGGGAAGCCAATTCGATGCAAATATTGTGAAAAAATAACGTAAAAGGAAATATGAATGGAAACGACAGGTACCCTTTTGTTGCCCTTATCATTAGAATTTTCACAAATTCGCCGTAATTGTATCTAAAAGGGTCTATCCCAGATACCACCTCGCCAAGAAAACGAATCGCCTTCAATATAGGAGAAATTTGAAAGAGATGTCACCTTTCTCTGTTTTTAGTAATAGGAAACTTCTAGATTTAGTTCTCTCAGTATTCCTAGATTGTAAAAAAATCCGGATAACAATTTCAAAAGTGTTTTCCTATAAAGATCATATCATCAATCGTATAAAAATATCCAAATCAGAATGTTGAATTGATGTTGAATCTTGCATTGAAATAGAACACACGATACACATAGCAATATTTTGTTTACGTGTTGTGTTACGAAATTTATAAAATATGTTATAAACACAAAATGGAAGTTACGAAAATAAGTCTATTTACTTAATACCACGAGCACAATACACCCGACACATTAAGAATCGGGTAAATTGGAGGAATACACACAATCATATTATTATTTTCGGCGGAGATGTTGTGACCCGTCGTCCCTCGCCGGTCCCTAGATTTTCTCTGTGAAAAACATCGCGTTATCCAAATCGTTTTTATTTGTTCAAATAATAAGAATATTATTAAATGTGGGGCCGATCTGATAACAACTGTCTAATGTCAAAAATTGTAAAAAAAATATTTCGACATTTCGAAACAATTAATAAACATAAATTTTTTTTACAATGTTACTCGATTAATATTGTTGGTACTTTACAAATAGGGAAGATTTTACATCATATTATTTGAAAATGTTATGTAGGATCTTCAGTGTAGAGAGGTTTGGCAGACAAAAAAAAACGTATATAAGGAGTAATAATACAATTGTAGTCGTATTTTACATTAATTCCGCATTTATAATAAAAAAATAAAATTTGATCACGGCACGAAACACATAGTAACTTAACGGATTTCAATACTGATTTGGCGGTACTTACGGCCCCATAAATCTCCATGTTGGAAAATTTGTTTGTGGTACTTACGTAAATAAATACTTTCAAGACGGCACTGGTAAATATAGGAGTCTCACCTTATATTCGAGTCAGAAATATGGTAATAAATCTACCTACTACTTGCGATAAACAAAATGGATACTCTATATTGAGTTCGTTCAAAGGACGTAATAGCATAGTGATTTCAGACAGGTTAAAAGTGTTTATTATATTTGATTCCTAAATTAATATTGCGTCTGAGCATATAAAAAAGCAAGGACTTTGAAAAAAGTGAGTGAATTCAGAAATACGCTAATGCCGTGATTTTAATTTTAAGGTTATGGTAGTGCGTGCTGCAGAAACAACCAACAACTGTGACGATGCAAGAATATTTGTTATCACGGAAAATAATGTTAGACGTTGGCGTTTTCAAAAACATGACTCAATGAAAGCGTATTCCTCGAGAACATAACGAATATAATGGATTGACAGAAAATTATATGAGAAGTATAATTTCACAATGGTGAGTAATTTTATTTTCTCTCCAAAGTGCATTTTGAAAAACAGTCCAAAACGGTTTTTACGTAATAAAATGACATCTTTTTATTTTTTCACATGTAAATTCATTGTAAACGTGTTCAAAGTAAGTTTATTTTTTTTTTGCGGAAACTTTTCGGGCGAAATCACATCTATAAATATAATGTTAGAATTAATTTTCTAAAAATATAAAGAATAAGTGAATGCAGTGCGAATGAAAGTGTTATGAACAAAATAATGAAAGGAACGTTAAGATGGTTTAGACACATGAAAAGATGAGTGAAGAAATATTTGTAAAAAAAAAGTGTACGTTTACGATGTAAATAGAACTAGAAATAAAAAAAGGCCGTGGAAAACGTGGCACAGTCAAATATTGAATGCCTGCCACGTGAGGAGTCAGAGAAATCGACGTGCGTGCATGACACGATGTATACATGTTGAGGAATCGAGATAAGTATGCCAGAAAAGTTAAGTGTTGGCTGTCAATTCTTTCTGCCTACATCTTCGAGGAGACGACGTAATAGTTAGTTTATATAAAGAAATCGGTAAGATTATATTATATTGTTTCGAAATAAGAGCATAGATTTTCACGGTTGGTAGCAATGTGTTTTTTAGGATCTTATATATATCTACGTATCTTGATATCCTCTTCTACCAACGTTTCAGATATCGTTGCTATCTTCATCTTCAGAGTAGTATATGTATAAGTGTGTATATATATGTAGGAGGGATATACGCCGCTAGACTGGAGGAGAGCAGTAATTATGCCCCTGTACAAAGGAAAAGGATCGCGTATGGAATGTGGAAACCACAGAGCTATTAGTCTTTTGAGTGTCGTTGGTAAAGTCTATGGCAGAATTTTAATAGAAAGAGTAAGAAAATTGACGAGTGACAAAGTTTGGGATGTGCAAGGTGCCTTTATGAATGGCAGAGGATGTATGGATCAAATTTTTGGACTTCGTACATTGACAGAGAAGTTTCTGGCCAAAAATCGCAAACTTTTCTGTGCATTTGTCGACTTACAAAAAGCATATGATTACGTTAATAGAGAAAAGTTGTGGAAAATATTGTCTGAATATGGAATAAGTACAAAACTGATCACGGCCATTAAGTCGCTATACACGGAAAGCACTGCTAGTGTCAGAGTAAATGGAGATCTTACAGCCTGGTTTGATATCAATAAAGGTGTCAAACAAGGTTGCGTAATGTCCCCGTGGTTATTTAATCTGTATATGGACAATTGTATGAGAGAGCTGAAAGGGTTGGATGTAGGTGCCAAAATGAGCGGAGTGTCAGTAAGCTGTCTCTTGTATGCGGATGACGCTGTCCTACTTGCTGACAACGAGCATGAACTACAAGTCCTGGTGAATTGTATGTATGAGGTATGCATGCGAAATGATCTGATGATGAATGTTAATAAGTCCAAGGTAATGATTTTTGAAAAGGAAGAAACCATGACAGTCTGCAACATTAGCGTGAATGGTGAAAATTTGGAGCAAGTAGTTGAGTTTGTGTATTTAGGTAGTATGTTTACAAGAGATGGGAGAGTGGAGAGGGATATTGAAAGAAGGGTTGGGGCAGGTAACAAAGTGAATGGTGCACTTAAAGTTGTCATCGCAAACAAAAACCTATCCAAAAAAGCTAGAATGGCAGTGCACAATGGTGTTCTTCTACCGACCCTTATGTATGGAAGCGAAGCATGGAACTGGCAAAGGAAGGATGAAAGTAGAATAAATGCAGTAGAAATGAGATCTCTTAGACGAATGTGTGGATATTCTGTGTATGATAGAGTGTCGAATGAAAATATAAGAAGTGAATGCGGTGCGAATGATGGTGTCATGAACAAAATAATGAAAGGATCATTAAGATGGTTTGGACATATGGAAAGAATGAATGAAGAAAGAATGGTAAAAAAATTATATGTTAATGATGTAAATGGAACCAGAAATAGAGGAAGACCAAGGAAAACGTGGCACGATCAAATAAATCAAATATTGAATGTCGGCCATGTGAGGAGTCAGAGAAATCGACGCGCGTGCATGACACGATGTATGAATGTTGAGGAAGCGAGAGAAATATGTCAGGAAAGAAAGGTGTGGCAGTCCATTCTTTCTGCCTACCCCTTCGGGGAGACGGCGTGATGGTTAGTTAGTTAGTTAGTTAGTTAGATGATTTATTTTAGCGTGCTGGGTTTTATAAATTAATTAATCCAAGTCCGCACTAGGAAATTACTGACCGAATAATGCAGTGTTCGGTTGTCTCTTAAATTGAACGTCGCTATCCTCATACTTAAAACTAACAGGGAGATTGTTCAATGCCAACGGAGCCGCAACGCTGAAAGCACGATGAAACGGCAAGCGTCAGATTAAGCAGTAATTAAGTATTAAAATAAGATTTATTTGAATGATTGCGAATTACAGTAGCGAGCACAGAAATCTTTTCACACTGAAAATATCGGTTTTTTGTAATTATATATTTTTTTTTTGTGATTCCTTGATAGCTTTTCACTCCAAATTATTAAGCAACACTGTTTAAAGATGATCTGCAAGAGTGCCTTCTTAGGGATCAAAAAAAAAAAAAAAAAATTTTAAAGTTAATTTGTAGATTTTCGATTTTTTGTCACAAAAATTAAAAATGCTCACATAATTTAAATAAACACACATTTATTTCAAATAAAATTACATAGGTATATAACACTAACAATTATCAAAAACCAACAAAATCAGTACTTTGTTGTTCCTCCTTTTTTTTTAAATAACTGCTTCAATACGTTTAGGAATGGATTTCACCAAATTATGTATGTAGTCTTGGATAAATTTTTCAATCACACTTTTTCGATGAAGTTTTTAAGGTTTTCCTTTGACGGAGGCTTTAGTTTATTTATTTCAATTGCCATTTTATGCCACAAGTTCTCGATAGGGTTTAGGTCAGGGCTATTTCCTTATATGCTTAATTATTTGGACTGAATAGCTATCAAGTAATCACAAAAAAAAAAATTGTAATTACAAAAAACCGATATTTTCAGTGTGAAAAGATTTCTGTGCTCGCTACTGTATCATATTATATCAGGAGCGCGTGTAAGAATTCGGTAGTTTTCTCTCCCGCTACAGGACGATTGGGTTATATACCATATAGGATAATCATAAGGCGAGCACGCGTTTATTACGATGTATGTAAATACACTATATATGTAAAAACTTGCTTTCGCAAAAGCAATGAAGTCGCAATGTTGTTGATCGGAGAGAACCTTGCCTATCCGTTGGCATAGAACCCAAGATCACAAAGAAACATTCATATTTTCGTGTTTTTCCGGAATCGCATTTGGCGAAATAGTAGATATCGAGATATATCTATGCGCCTTCATGGTGGTATTGTATAATACATTCGTATGTATGTTATGTATCATATAATGAGTATGTTTGCAATAAACACGGGCCGGAGAAATTCTCGATCAATTATTAAGGGTTACTGTTACCATCGCGGATGACTGGCCGGCTGTCGCCCCCCCGAGATGGTTGAATCGGTTATCAGTTTAATTCCGCCGCAACAATAATATTTATAAAGGTGCAGACCTTTAGGTGAAGATCAATTCAAAACCCGTGGGAATAGGACAGTATTTCGTATATGCTATATTTTACAAGAAACATACCAATGTCTTAAATAGTAAATCTGCCAACGATACGAACTCCTTTGTATTGAGAACTTTACCATTCCACATACGAGTTAACTAACTAACCAACTAACCATTACGCCGTCTCCCCGAAAGGTTGCATGACAATGCACGCACGTCGATTTCTCCGACGTGGCCGAAATCCAATATTTGATTTATTTGATCGTGCCACGTTTTCCTCAGTCTTCTTCTATTACTAGTTTCATTAACATCGTTAAGATATACCCACTTTTTACCATTATTTCTTCATTCATTCTTTACGTGTATCTAAACAATCTTAATGTTCCTTTCATTATTTTGTTCATAACACTTTCATTCGCGCCGCATTCACTTATTATTATTTTATTTTTTAAAAAGGCTAACACCAAAGATTCAAATCAATGATATTAGAATTTATTTTACAATCTTCAATGTGAGCAGAAAATAGCTCATTATTATGAAGAAGGAATCTGGTTGTGTCCAGGCTCGAACCCATGTCCTCTGGATCAGGAGCCAAGTGTTCTATCCCCTAGACCACCACCCGATTTTCATATACAACAACGACAACAAACTATCACGCCGTTTCCCCGCAGGGGTAGGCAGAGAGAATGGACCGCCACACTACTCTATCCTGACATACCTCAGCCTCCTCCACATTCATACAGCGAGTCATACACGCACGTCGATTCTTCCGGCTTCTGACATGAAACAACCTTTCAAATTTGATTAATTTGGTCATGCCATGTTTTCCTCGGTCTACCTCGACTCCGTACTAAGTATATACGAGTATAATATGAATATATATGTGCACTATGAGAACTTGATTTGGAGTTGCCATTTTTTGTTATCATGTAATTATATGGAACACGATGGCACTTATCAGTCATTATCATATAAAAGTTGAATTAACAAATTCATTCTTCATACCATCGATATGCTATGATATGTACTGATAACATGTACAAATGATCTGTTTATTGTTAAATTATAATTTAAACGCGATTGTTTAGTCTGTTTTAAAGCGATTTTTTTTTAATAACAGTTGGGCCGAAAAGTTCGCAGGCTAACATAGTAAAACACATTTTTTTAGTAAAATTCGATTTTATTATTCAATATCGCCTTCGAGGGCGAAACAACGATTATAGCGGTCATACAATATTTCGATACCATTTTTATAGTACGATTTCTCTTTAGCCATAAAATAAACCTCAGTTTCGGCGATTACCTCTTCATCAGTGCTGAATTTCTTCCCGGCAAGCATTCTTTTGAGGTCTGCAAACAGGTTAAAGTCACTGGGGGCAAGATCTAGAGAATACGGTGGATGGGGAAGCAATTCGTAGCCTTATTCATGCAATTTTGCCATCGTTTTCATTGATTTGTGACACGGTGCATTGTCTTTTTGAAACAGCTCTTTTTTCTTCTTCAAATGGAGACGGTTTTCGTGATTTCTTCCTTCAAACTTAATGAATTCCCTCGTAAAGCGTAACTAATTTATAAGAAGTATTTATATTTTTATATATAATTAAAAATCTCTGTAAAATCGACCAAACAATTACGTTTATGTTATTATTTATAATGGAGTTTTACAAAATAAAAACCACAACCAAGGATATTTATCGTTGTTGAAAAATGTTGTAAAAACATTAAATATTTAGGAAAACGTCTGTTTTCTGGAAGATTTACGATATTATTATATATGATGAAACTTGCCGCTCTCATACGAATGGAATAAATTCGTGAATTTTCGCGTTTTTGTTAGGATTTTTTCAGATCTGTTGAAAATCGAGTTTTTCTCAAGTTTCATTGATGTGTGTACACTAAAGTACAAATATGTTTTTCATATTAAGGAAACCTTATGTTATCAATTGTGTATTTTTTGCTCTAGCACGGCATAACATTTACTCATATTGATGTTGTAGATAACAAAAAAAAAACAATAGTTTTCTATATATTTTTTTGTATTTTATTGAAATGGCATGTTTCGCCTTGCAAAGGCATTATGAAATATCATTTTAAATTCTTAATCAACATTAAACACGTAATATGGATTTTTAACTTTTGTTTAAAAAAATATACACTCGTACATTATATTTCAGACGTATTCGCTAAAAGCCATTTTAATGGATTCTTTTATTCAACGAAAATTTTTATAAAATCATTCTAAGAAAATAATCTAAATGCTTAGTATGTGTTTTATTATGAATAATTTTACCTGTATCGTTATCTCGTAATAGTGTAACGGAGTATACGAATAGTATCTAAATATTGGTTTAATTTAACCTTCAATGTTATCAATAAGTAGAACAGGTTATTTAATAGTTATGAAAACGTCCATTTTCTAGATGTTTTATTATATTTTATGGGTAATGATATGTTTAACCTTGCTAAGATATCATCCAGATAAATGACAAGGTAATGCTCCAGCAAGGCGAAACATAAAATATATTAAAACTTATAGAATACGTTTTCATCAATATTTACAACGGATTTTTCATTAGTGTTCAAACAACAATAATAAAAAAAACAGTTGAGTTATATCTTCAAAGAATATGTAATTTTTTTTTCTTAGAATACTTCTTTTTTACTAACCGGTTTCTATTTGATTTTGAACTAACGACATATCTAATAATCCTTCATATTCCTACCATTTGATAACTATGTTCAAATAGTAACAATTTTATGTCCATAACATCAATATTTAAAGTGCATTGAGCGATTCAATGCATGACCGCAAATGAAATGCTTATAATTAAAATTTGGTATTTTTAATATTTCGATAGACTAACGTACGCAAGTGTTTTAATTTATATTTCATACGATCAACGTATGTTATTAAACAGGTTAGGGGTTGTACTCAACGCATAGATTTGTATTAAAAATGAGAAAGTATGAAATGTGTAAATGATAGAGTTACAGCCTTATACCTACGGGCACGGGAGAGCTAGCGTACCGAAGCCGCCCCCAGATGTCGCCGGGCCCGCGGCAGGGGGCGGCGGGTGGCGGTCGGGGGGCGGTGCGCGCGCAGCTCATCCCCGAACATCTGATCGCCCTCCCAGCTCCAGCTCCCAGTCGCCCCTCCTCGCCCTCCGTGACGCACGCGTCTGAGTCTTGGCTTCAGGAAGCTGCTCGTCTGGACACCTTCGCTCGCTACTCCGCCCGAGAGAGACGGTCCACCTCGCCGTGACCCGCGAGCGATCTACGAGTCACGCCGCGATTTTTCCGTTACGCCCCTTCATCTGATCACGCTTGCACGAATGTGTGTGTGAAGCTGTGTTTATGCACGTGTCATCCCTCTTGTTAGTTGTGATTTCCAATCTGAATATATCGTGTCAGAGCGGCCTTCACCCGGCGCGGCTTAAGAATTTTAATATCAAATGAATACATGAAAAGAATACAAAATCAGTGTATTTTGATTTTGATTCGGTACGTAAACACTAGTGCAAAGATTGCGTGTTGGTCACGTGTCAGTGCGTGTTATTAGAGATTGGAGTCGCACGTGCAGGTGTGTGGTGAGGTGATGCGTCTCCGCGGCTCAGCCTAGAGGGCGCGCGGCCCCCCGGGCCCCCGCACGCTGGAGCCCCCGGGGCAGGCCCGCGGCCGCCTGGAGTGGCCACACCACTACTACGGCTCCATGCTCACGCATAGTCACTCCGATGGCGAATTTCCGATATACTCGCAAGGTATGTTTCTGTCAGTAAGATTAAGAATTAAATCAAGAATTCGCAGTGGATGAACTCTCTTCAATCCAATAAAATGTAATGTTTTTGGCAATGTTAGGGTTTTGATTTTATTTAAACGACTTTAAGAAGGTTTTTATGAGTCCTATAGTTATTTCCGGGACATTTAAAAACTTTCAATGTCAGAACAAATTTTTTTATTATTTATTTTGTAATCAAAGGGTTGTTATATTTCTATCAGCTTAGTTTAAATGTGGGCATTTGAAATGTCGACTTGCATTAATAGTGTTTATCTTTCTTGAACAATGGTACACACTCCTTATTAAATAATTAATACAAATGGAAAATATTGTTTTCTAGAGGTTTTATCATAGTTTATGGGAATGACATGTTTCACCTTTCTTAGGCATTATCAAATGGTAATAATGCCTTATAAAGGCGAAACATTTGAAAATCGCTTAGAATGACGGAATATGATATTCTTATCAATTATCATAAACTTTAAAAAACAGACGTATTTATTTGTATTAATAGTTATTTAATAAAATATCAAGAGTAAACAAATAACTTCTTAAATACATTTTCAGTACAAATGTTCGAATAAACTTGAACATTTAAAAGTTTCCTTTAATAACCTAAAACAAGCTTTTTTGTCACTTTTTTATCAATTAAACGTACATGGTTCAGAGTGGAGATTTCTAATGTACAAATTCCAAATTTGTCATTTTACCAGTTAATCTGACTATCTTTTCATGGCTTCTAGACGATGCATATAAATTTAATATTTTAAACTATTTTTATTAAAAAAGCAACAATGTATATTTGTTATAATGCAAAGCGCACACTAAACTTTCGCGAGTGCTCACTGTGTAAACTGCCTATACGAGTAGACTTCCGTATGTTTAATTAACTTGCGCCAGCCGAGGCAACTTACGTATGTGGACTTGCATAGGGTGTTTACACAATAATTGCTGTTTACGAAAGTTTTCCTGGTAGTGGACACTTCGCTTTATACTATTGACGCATTGATGCATTGATTCCAATATTTTTTTATGAAAAAATAATCTTTATTGCGAATGTAAGTACATTTAGGTCAGCCAAATTCCTCGTGCATTTTGGGTCATCTCGTAAATGGGTCAACGGCCATCTCTGTTTGCGCGAATGCCATGAAAACAACAGTATTCTGTTTTCGAAAATCAATTTTGATATGATTGGTTAACAATGTAAAATTCAATTGTTTTTCATTTTTAATTTATTCTAACTAATAATAAATAATAATAATAATATGCTAACTTTTAAAGCGCCGTTTTTGTGATGTAATCACCTCAAGGGCGCATTAAGACGTGTTTTAAATCTTAAAAATCTAAATGACCGCTTAAAAAACGATCGGTTTAAAAGTATAGTAGAACAAAGTATAAATGTTTAAATTGGGTATGAAATATGAAAAAGATGGGTTTTCAATTTAGATCTGAAATCTGTCGGATCATTTATGCATCTAAGGTGTGAAGGGAGATTGTTCCAAGCTGATGGACCGGCTACCGCGAACGCTCGATCCCCGAAATTTGTACTGGGGCAACGCTTCGGCTCAACTAATCTTCCTATTGCTGAGGAGTTCGCCGAGCGAAGTGTAGATTTCCGTGAATTTAGGCTGTCCGTTATACAGAGTTCAGATATATAACTTGGTGCCATTCCATGTAGCGCTTTGAAGACTGTCCAGCAGAGTTTATACTGGATTCTTTCTGGACTTTTAAGCCAGTGAAGTTCTTTGAGATGTTGTGTTATATGGGACTTTTTTGGAATGCCTTTAATGAGCCTTGCTGCTGCATTGAACGCAGATTGAAGTTTGTTTATTTGTTGTTTTGGAATGTTTGCATAAATTCCATTACAATAATCTAGTCGTGACACAACGAAGGAATTTACAAGAGTTTTGAAAGTGTCATGGGGAATACTCCTTTTGACGGATTTTAATCGTCTTAGGTGGAAGAAACTAGCGCTGACCGTGTTATTAATTTGGGATTTTAGAGACAGATTTGCGTCAAGATAAACACCAAGAAGCTTTGTGGAGTTTTTGGGAACGATATCATTGTCAGCTGTTGAAATTGAGGAATGATCGATATGATGTTGACGCTTTGCGGAAGACGTCCAGAGAAATTCCGTTTTGGATGGATTTAGTTTAAGTTTGTTTGATGCCATCCATCTGGATATGGCATCAATGCAGTTGACAGTTATTGACGTAAGATGTTTGGTGTCATCAGGGTTGCAGAAAAAATAAAGTTGCTGATCATCAGCATAGCAATGTGAGAGGAGGCCAAAGGATTCTATTATTTTGGCAACGTCATTTGTAAACATGATAAATAAAAGGGGTCCTAAAACAGAGCCTTGTGGCACACCAGATTGGATATTAGTAAATGAGGATTTTTTACCTGCTAGCTGCACAGCTTGTGAACGATCCGACAGATATGAATTTAGCCAGTCTATGGCATTACCTCTAAAACCATACGTGATCGCTAATCGTTGGATAAGATATGAGTGATCAATTGTGTCAAACGCAGCGCTCATGTCCAGAAGGGAGAGCAGTGCCAATTTGCCCGATTCGTTTGCCAGTACTAAATCTGACATGACTCTAAGCAATGCCGTCTCCGTTGAATGGAAACGTCTGTAGGCGGATTGTAATTTAGACAAAATATTATTTGTCGAAAGGTGATTAGAAATTTGGGAGGCTACAATTTTTTCAAGAACTTTAGAGATGAAAGGTAGATTTGAGACGGGCCGGAAGTTACTAAGATTTTCGGAATCTAGTTGAGGTTTTTTTAATATGGGAGAAACAATAGCTTTCTTGAGCAAAAAGGGGACTTGTCCTGTTAGAAGAGATTTGTTAAAAATTTTGACTAAAAATGGAGCAACATGGTGACAGCATCTCTTGAGAAGCCATGTCGGAATTGGATCAAGCGAACACTGTTTATTAGGTGCGTTTAAGATAAGTTTAATCACTTCTTGAGGTGTTGTGATATTAAATTTAGTTAGAAGTTTTCCCTCATATGTCGTGAAAGTTGGTGGTGTTGTAGATGAAGTCGTTGCACGAATCACAGCGATTTTATCTTCAAAGAATTGGGCGAAGTCCTGAGGAGATAACTTGGTAGAGGCCTTTTCTTGTTGATTATTTCCGAGTACTGATTTAACGGAATTCCATAGATGTCGGGGATTTTCCTTTTCCGATTCAATTTTACATTTCCAGTACTCCGATCTTTTCTTCTTGATCAGGTCTCTAAAAGAATTCTGCGATCTCACCCAGGCTTCTCTTGAAGAGCTTAGGCCTGTGTTTCGGTACATACGTTCAAACCTACGCATTAGTCTCTTGTTTCTACGACATTCTTCATCAAATCATGCATTAGACACTCGCACCCGGAGTGTTTTTGTCGAATGTGGAGCATGCTTGTCGAGAAGAGAAGTAAAAACATTGTAGTAGGTTTGAACTAATTCATCTAATGACATTTCGAGGGTATTGTTATTATATTTTTCACAAACATGTGAGTTCATCAAGTCTCTTTCAAATTTTTCGAAATTGAAAGAGCGCCATGTACGTGAAGTGAAAGTTTGAAACACGGGTCGTGGTGGATGGAAAGGGATCTCCGTACGAATCATTTTGTGGTCCGAGAGTCCAATATCTATAACACTTGCCGGAGTGTTAACAGCATTTTTGTTGGAGATGAGGATATCTAGTAATCCACCTGCGGTATGTGTTGGCTCGGTAACCCATTGCTTGGACCCATAGCATTCCATCATGTCTAGGAATTTATCACTAGACGATGAGGTTCTCTCTAATCGGATATTGATGTCTCCAACAATCATCCAATGTTCAGAGAGGCTGGCCGCGAATTGTAGAAGTTCCGAGAATTCTTCGTAAAATTTAACGCAGGTTGATTTAGATCCTGGTCGGTAAATAGTGATAAGGGTGAAAGATGATCTTCCCGATGACACGCGACACCCAAGATGTTCAAACGTCTCGAAAACTCCGATTTTAATTCTCTCAATATGCAAGCCTTGCCGGGCGATGGTGACAATACCACCATGGTTTGTAAAATTAAGGTTATCCCTTGATTTTTCTTTTCTTATGGGTCTCGCTTCATCTACCGTCACATAACCAAGAGCTTGCATATTTTTTAGACATATAGAATCGGAGCTTTCGTGCCACGTTTCTGTTAGGGTGAATAGATGTAGGTTTTGCGTTTTGAAGATATTATCTATTTCATCTTCCTTATTTCTAATTGACCGAGCATTCCAGCTTCCAATTCCAATGTGTTTCTCCCGGAAAGAGTCTGATACCCGGTTCCCTTTCGTCGATTCTGCACATGATACGGCGAGAGGTGGTCGTTTCACTTTCCTGCCAGCACGACATCCTCTGTGTCTTATCTTCTTAACATCTTCATCAGGTTGACGAAGAATATTAAGAGATATTAGGATGTTGACGATGTTTTGGTCAATTTCACTGATTCTACTTCCGACTGATAATAACAATAAATCTTCCTTTGCGTAGTGTTTGTGGATAGCGCACATCGAAACAGATTTAAGCGTGTCTTGTTTACAGCACCCCCATACTAACTAACCATCACGCCGTCTCCCCGAAGGGGTAGGCAGAAAGAATGGACTGCCACACTTTTCTTTCCTGACATATTTCTCTCGCTTCCTCAACATTCATACATCGTGTCATGCACGCGCGTCGATTTCTCTGACTCCTCACATGGCCGACATTCAATATTTGATTTATTTGATCGTGCCACGTTTTCCTCGGTCTTCCTCTATTTCTGGTTCCATTTACATCATTAACATATAATTTTTTTACAATTCTTTCTTCATTCATTCTTTCAATATGTCCAAACCATCTTAATGATCCTTTCATTATTTTGTTCATGACACATCATTTGTTCATCATTCGCACCGCATTCACTTCTTATATTTTCATTCGGCACTCTATCATACACAGAGTATCCGCACATTCTTCTAAGAGATCTCATTTCAACTGCATTTATTCTACTTTCATCCTTCTTTTGCCAGTTCCATGCTTCGCTTCCATACATAAGGGTCGGTAGAAGAACACCATTTTTTATTATATTGGTTAATTTAAATAGGCGGCATTATTCAAGCGTATATCATATTGTTAATTTTACGTTACGTTTGAATACTGAAAAAAGAGTCGTGGATTCAATCCTTGATACGATTATTTTCCTTCATATCACAAGAGAACATGAAATATTTCCACACACTTTTAACAAACTAACTAACTAACCATCACGCCGTTTCCCCGGAGGGATAGGCAGAGAGGATGGATCGCCACATTGTTCTATCCTGACATAACTCTCGCGCATCTTCTACATTCACACATCGTGGCATGCACGCTCGTCGATTGTTCCTACTTCGAACATGGCCGCCTTCCTCGACTTCTTTTTCCATTCGCACTACTTGTATACATCTTTTTAACCATTCTTCCCTCATCCATTCGTTCCATATGTCCAAACCATCTTAGTGACCCTTTCTTGATTTTATTTATCACTCATTCATCCGCTTTACATTCCTTTCTTACTTCATCATTAGATATTTTATCATACATTGTTTTTCCGCACATCCTTCTTAGTGACCTCATTTCTACGGCATTTATCCTACTTTCATCCTTCTTCTGCCAACTCCAAGCTTCACTTCCATACATAAGGGTCGGCACTAGAACTCCATTGTGCACTGCCATCTTTGCTTCAGTCGATATAATTCTGTTTGCGGTAATGACTTTGAGTGCACCATTTATTTTGTTTCCAGCTCCAACCCTTCTTTCGATATCTTTCTCCATTTTTCCATCTCTTGTGAACATGCTTCCCAGGTAGACAAGTTCGGTAAAATATTAAATAAAATCTATTTCGAAAGGATAAATTTTATATTTTCATATTTGAAATAAATTACATTAATACGCATATAGTATTACAAAAAATCACTCTAATTAAAAAAAGATTCCGTATCACTGGGCTCGAATTCACAACCTTCGCTATCCGGGGGTACTGCTTTTGAAACTAATTAAGCTATACAGAAAACATGATTGAAAAAAGACATTCATCTCAGAAGCCTTCCTTACCTGCCACGAGTCTATTGTTCATGGTCGATTTTGTTTATTGTTATTTTGATGTGCCATTTATTTGCGAATTCGTGAATTAACGATAAGAGCAACAAAGAGATAACAATATTTCTATTCATATGGTTCTTTGCATATTTCCTTTGATGTTTTTTTTTCCATTCTACATCGATTTGGCTCGCGCTGTAATGATGTAGAGCTATTCAACATAATAATTATAATAATTATAATAGTCTTGTTATTTTTGTTCACGTTTTATGACCTATCAACTGTGATTATACGAGTCTCTTCTCCGGCCTCAATCTAATGATTGTTCTGCAGCAAGGCGACGCATCTCCTCTTCCACTCCGCTCGGTCCTCGGCAACTCTCTTCAACTCCGCATAAGAGGTGCAGCCCATATCTCGGCAAATCTGGTATTGGTACTCCTGACGAGGTCGTCATCTGCCAATCGATCCCTCGACCATTCCCTCCAACACATCATGCAGGAAACATTCGTGTCGCAACACGTGACCGATCCATCTTGCGCGCCTCTCCGCTATGGTGTTCAACATGTGCCTACTCTCTTCAACTCTGCATTTGTAATCAGGTCCCTCCATGGAACATGGGCAATTCGTCGTTAGGTCCCCATCTCAAATGCCTCCAGCCTTTTGCGTTCTCTTTCGCCCAGGCACCAAGTCTTGCAGCCAATGTTTTTATAAGTTGTTTTCGGAGGTTCAGGTCTATGTTGTTGGACTCGAATATTTTAGATTTCTTGTTGAAGGCAAGTTTAGCCTGGTGGATACGACTATCGACGTCTTTCTTGGATCGACCATCCCATGTAATACTGCTCCCCAGGTAAACAAAAGTCTTTACATTCTTGATCGCAGTTCCAGCCATCTACGAGTAATAACGAAATAAAACGATATTTCATTTAAGAACTTCTTCCACTTTCGCCTTTATTTCAAACTTGTTTCCCCAAACTCGCCGGCATTGACATACTAGGTCTCAAATCGTCAGCGAGCCTCGTGAAACCGGACACTATCGAAATAAATATTAATATTTCATGTTTTTATTTGAAATGAACTTCCATCAAGAGATTTCAATAAAATCATTCGATTAACTGTGAACATGATTGAATTAAAAATGGAAACATCTATGAATTCCGTATTCGACATAAGCTTTCATAGTGGAGCAGAGCAGTTTCCGATAAATTAATTGTTTAAAACTTATTCAATTAAAATAAATTCCTCGCCTGCCGGTCGGGCCTATTGGCCATTAAAACATTCCGCCGTCCGTGCTGAGACCAACGGTGAACTATTCTGAACAAAAGTTTATCCAAATGGACCATAAAAGTTTTCATAGTCATTTTTATGATAGAATTAATACAATAAGTCATGATTCCAGATGAATATCGAAGAATGCGCTGATATGAGACTTGACATGAGACTTGACATGAGATTGATATGAGACTTGACTTGATTCTCGTGACATGTGGTAGGTAGCTAATCTATCGCCATTTTATTATCACGTGAATTCTACACCCGACCAAAGACATTGTGACAATCACATTGCCCTCGCCGGGAATCGATCCCGGAACCTTCGGGGTGGCAATCAATGCATTTACCGCTCGGCCACGAAGGTCGTTTAATCATGAATCAAGATCATCAAAACTATCTGCCAGAATAACTGTGATAACATATTATATGAGACATAAAATGAAAATAATATTTTTATAGTATTATATTGTAGTTTATTGATTTATTATACAAACAACGATATTACCATTGAGGTAAGACCAATAATAACATATGGCGTTGAAGCAAGAACAGACACAGTTAGGACGAAAAAAGTTCCGAAGACTTCCGAGATGAAGACAATGAGGATGATAGCTGGCAAGAGTTCGCGCGAAGATCACAGAATAAGACATATATGTGAAGCTGAGGATATTATAAGATGGAATAGATAGCATAAGAGGAGCTGTTACGGTCATGTCCAAAGAATGGACACATCCAGACTCCTATATATTGCTCTACATAATCAGCCTCACGAGACTCATCCTCGTAGAAGACCCAAAGGTTTCGGTAATGATATATATCTTCTTCAGAGCGATAGTATATTGTCCTATTGAAGACAACAAATACCTATATTGTTTCTTGGACAATGATGTAAAACTCCATATTGAATAATTTATACGAATAAAAACGTGTACTTTCTAAAAGTTTTATAGTATTTTATGGGACTTACATGTTTCGCCATGCTTAAACATTATCAACTTTGATAATGCCTTACTAATGTCATTCCCATAAAATGTAATAAAACGTCTAGAAGACAGACGTTTTCAAACGTATAAATTACAACGAACATCTTTTCAAGAACAGTTCTAGAACTTTCCTGTTTAAGAAGAGCTTTATTGACAGTGAGTGTCGTTGAAGTGAATCATTTGAATCTTTGAAAGTACGAATTTCATTATTTCATTCGAATTGAAATTAATTTCGCGTCATTGCTCAAGCAAGCACTGGATAAGTTTAGAAACCTTTCTAATGCACTAATCCTTTACGTAATACCCAATGCACACATTTTTATAAAACAAAGTAACTTCAGTTAGGACGAGTATTTTTAGTGCCTATTATGATATGGTACGTGTCGTACGTGCTTTTACTTCTTTGTCACTGCATGCTACGTGAAAACCAAACAACATACAAGAACATGTTCTAATTACTTATTGTGTATCAAAGAGTATAGTATATACATTAAACGCTTATGTTTCCACGTCTTAATCTCGTTATAATCAATTGGTTTGTAAACATTATGATTCTCACGCAAGACGTAACACACCTTGCGGATTAAGTATAAATTGTTAAATACAACCAAAAACACTAGCGTCCATTTTTTGCACATGTTAGAGTAGCGCCAGATTTTACATATATATTTTTTTTTCTAAGAAAACATCTTGTGACAATCACAGAAATTCCGTAAAAAATATTATTATTATTTATTTAGGTATATTTGATGAATATAAATCAGTCTTCGAGGTAAAATAAAGGAATATATAAGGACAAAATAAAGCCTTTCACATTGCATTAATAAAGTTTTTCTGCTTAATGCTTAAAAATAATCTTAATAGATGGCGCTAGTGTAGATTGACCTAAAAAATGTGAATAAGTAGCATATATACATCTTTCAAAAATTTGTCAGATGTAGTGGTCGTAAGAAGGGCGGATGGGGGAATGATGTTAAACATAAAGCGATAGCTTAACCCAACCAAAGACAGGTCATAAGTCCTGTAAACGCCTCGAATACCATATTCTGTTTCAAAAAAAAAAAAACAATTTACATATTCGTCTCTATTGAGATACAATTAATCCTCAAAATAAAGGAATTAGATGCCGAATCAAAGTTGCCGACATCATGGATAATACAACTAAATTGAAGTGGCAATGGGCTTGACATATAGCCACAGCGATACACACCAGATGGACATCTAGAACGCTCCTGTAGAGGCCTTGGTCAAGGAACAGGAGTGTCGGGAGGTCACGTAAAAGATGAACTGATGACATTTCCCGAATAGCTGGGAAGATACGGATGCGGAAGAGACAAAATAGGGACGAGTGGAAAAAATTGAAGAGAGAATAAGGTCGAAGAAAAATATATTAACATCATTACCAAGCAAACCATTTCGCTGTAATAATTTAATTAGGTATGTAACCAATGTTTATTGGTGAGACATGTCAACAGTAACAATTTAAAAAAATGAAAACGCAATTTTTTATTTATCTGAACTTACCATAACAGATTTCAGATCTAAGCTGAAAATCCATCGTTTTCATATTTCATACAAATTTTAAAATTTAGGAAATTGAAAAACTTTGTTTAATTCACTATTTCATAAAAAATATTAAAAAAACAAGTCGCTGAAATTGGGGGAAAACATAATTAATAATCAGATTCCTCCTTTTACTCCTTTCTCCTTAAATACTCCCTCTACATTTAATCTCCCAAGCTCCCATTCCCAAATTAACCATTTATTAATTTCGGTACAAATTATGTCTTTTCAAATGTATGTTTTTTCTATATTACAATTTTTTTATATTATCATCGTGTATTATTATTATTTAATATTATTTATTAGTTCTTACTGTTAAAAAATAATTGTTAATACCTACTTATTACAAATAGCACAGGTTGATTTTTAAATTTGAATTATTGTATCGAATTTGAAATGCGTTTTTATATTAGGCTCTCTTTGTTTCGTTTTTATAATATTTTTACACTGCTCCGAAACATGTCGTGTTTTTTTAATATTTTTTTTTATTAAATAGTGGATTAAAGAAAGTTTTTCAATTTTCTAAGTATATACTATGGAATTCCACAGTGTTAATGCATTAGCGTTCAATAAAAATTTAAAACATGTATATTTTGTATTTTGGGATCTTGGGAAAATCCGTGTAGCTCATCTTTCTGGACCGACGTTTCTATTATACTTTCTAACCGATCGCGAATATCAGATGCAGCGTTGCTATTTAGATTTTTAGATTTAAAACGTCTTAATGCGCCCTTGAGATGATTACATCACAAAACGGCGCTTTAAAAGTAATCATATTAAGGTAAAGTCGACCTGAATTTATGTGCATTAAAGTTGGTATCGCCCTAGGAAGGAAGTATGGCTTTGTAACTGCATTGTTTGTATTGTATGTACATCGCTTGTCATCCGGTGTCACGTCCTCACTTCCGCTACCTGGCCTCGCAGACTTATACCGGCTGCTTCCAGCGTTTCCCTGACGGGGTCGACGTAGTTTTTTTTAACATTAATTCTCTCTTTTCCGGTCTCAATCTAATGATTGGTCTGCAGCAAGGCGACGCATCTCCTCTTCCACTCCGCTCGGTCCTTGGCAACTCTCTTCAACTCCGCATAAGAGGTGCAGCCCATATCTCGGCAAATCTGATATTGGTACTCCTGGCGAGGTCGTCCTCTGCCAATCGATCCCTCGACCATTCCCTCCAATACATCATGCAGGAAACATTCGTGTCGCAACACATGACCAATCCATCTCGCGCGCCTCTCTGCTATGGTGTTCAACATGTGCCTATTATCTTCAACTCTGCTGAGAACCATTAATTAGGGAAGCTATAGCATTTGTTGTTACGTCATTAAATGCGTTCGATTATATCTTAATTTGTATCCGATTCGAAAAACAAGTTATTCCATTTTGACTGGTGATCTTTTATCGTTGTATAGGTATGCGGTTTTTAAACGAGTTATCCCATGTTGACGGACGTTGATTTTTAAAGTCTTATTTTTGCCATTTGGACGGACTGTATTTTTTAAACGTGTAATGCTATTTAGACATTTGATTTTTTTAAATGTTTTACGCAATTTTGATAGGCGATTATTAAACGTGTTATTCTGTTTTGACTGATTTACCGATTTTTACAGTGCGAGGTGAAACATGTCATTCCCATAAAATATAATAAATCATCTTGAAAACGAATGTCTTTATTCGTATTAAGTATGGCGTGAGTTGGTTATTTAGTAAATAGTCCATTGTTTTGGCCGAAACTCTATGATACTTTAATTGTTTAACTGTTAAATTTACAATACTGTTATAATATCATAATGTTTTATTATACACTTTTTGAAAATGTCGCTACAGCTGTTTCGCCAACCGATGACAACTGTTGTTTGTAACAAACACCTGATGATGCCAACATCGGTTGGCGAAACAGCTGTCGCGACATTCTCAATAAAAGTATAATAAAAAATGTGATATTATAACAGTGTTATAAATTTAACAGTTAATTAGTTATTTAGTATTATACTGGTAGAAGGAAAGATGACATTAGTGTGAAAGGTGAAAATCTGGAGCAAGTGGATGAATTTGTTTATTTCGGAAGTATGTTTACAAAGGATGGGAGAATGGAGAAGGATATTAAAATAAGGGTTGTGTTAAAGTTGTCATCGTAAACAAAAGCCTATTAAAAAAGCTAAGATGGCAGTGCACAATGGTGTTCTTGTGCCGACCCTTATGTATGGAAGTGAAGCATGGAACTGGCAAAAGAAGAATGAAAGTAGAATAAATGCGGTAGAAATGAAATCTTTAAAGCGAATGTGTGGTAAATCCGTATATGATAGAGTGTCAAATGCAAATATAAGTAGTGAATGCGGTGCGAATGAATGTTTGAACACATGGAAAGAATGAGTGAAGACAGAATGGTGAAGAAGGTATATGTAAACGATATGAACGGAACTAGAAATAATGGAAGGCCGAGGAAAACTTGGCACGATCAAATCAAATATTAATTATCGGTCACGTAAGGAGTCGGAGAAATCAAATCAAATCAGTTTATTTTCTCAAAAGATATTACAAATAATTTTTATAGTTTCAGACATCTATTGAGAACAGGTAAAATATAACAAATATATAATACCAGGAACGCATGAGAGATGGTTCGACATTAGGAATACAAGATACTCTCCAAAGTCAAGAGTATTTGTCTTCTGAACGTACTTTCACGAATATGAAAGACATCGATCTCCGAAGCGATCATGTTCAGCAGTTCAGCAGAAATCGACGTGCGTGCATGACACGATGTATGAATGTAAAGGAAGCGAGAGATGTATGTCAGGACAGAACAGTGTGGCGGTCCATTATTTCTGCCTACCCCTTAGGAGCGACGGCTCGATAGTTAGTTAGTTAGTTAGTAATATTATAATTGGCTAACATATCACAGGAATCCTTTAATTATTGATAAGGCGGTTAGATAATATTGTTTTTTCTTCCTTGTTGTTTTCACAGTTTTCTAAATTGCCATACCCCGCACCTACATACGCGTTCCGTATTCCGCCTTCATCTGAGATGTAATTAATTATTACCTTACTGGCTAATTGCCTTTGATTGCCTTCATTAGGAATTTATTGTGTGTTGGGCTGTGAATAGCTACTGTAGGAATGCGAGTATGTTTTTTACGTAGCAAGATAATATTGATTAATTAATGACGATATTTTTATGAATTAAACCAATTTTTAATCTTTACACTTTTGTTTGGAGTTAAATGAATTTAAATACTGTTTTTTTTTTTTTCACTTTTCCACACACTCAAAAATGAACCACGGGTTCCAATTCCACGGGTTAACGCCTAAGTTTATCTAAAATTGATTAATTAAGTATTTTTTACGTTTTTACTAAAAAGGGATATAGACATATTATTCCAATATTGTTAATTAGGACAATAGAATATTTAAAAAAAAGTAGCTTTATTATTTAAAATTTTGCCAACATCCTTTGTCGAAACACCCATCTCGACATTCTCAAAAAAGTGTATTAAAACATTGTGATTTTGTATCAGTACTGTAAAATGAACAGTTAATATTTAGACATTAATGTTACATTAATAAAAAAGGGGTAAAGATGTAAGACTCGGACGTGTACAGGGTATTTAAGCACTTGAAGGATCTCTGGTGTCTGGTGTCAGTTAATACTATTGTTTTAAGTAAGTAGGCAAGTAGTAAAAACTTAACAACAGATAACTGTTATTCTACGTTATATTGAACATTATTTTAATATTTTTTTTAGATGTGTTCAAAAAAATATATCAGTCGTTAGTTATATCATACAAATCAAAGTTATTTTCTGGGCAAACCAAAAATGACACTGCACAGATAAAATCAATTATTTTCGTATAAAATTAAACACATTTTCACTTAGTATAAACCACTTTATATGAGTTAATAGCGCGAACCGGTTTCACTTTGAAGTGAGCTTCCTCAGGGCTATACACAAACTTGTGAATACTTGTGTATACCTATACACAACTTGTGTATGCCTATTCAAACTTGTGCATACTTGTGTATGCCTAAACACAACTTGTGTATGCCTATACAAACTTGTACATACTTGTGTATACCTATACACAACTTGTGTATGCCTATACACAACTTGTGTATGCCTATACAAACTTGTTCATACTTGTGTATACCTATACACAACTTGTGTATGCCTATACACAAGTTAGTGTATAGCCCTAAGGAAGCTCGCTGCAGAGTGAAACCAAAACAAACAAAACATAAACTTGTGTATACTTTTGTACGTTTTTTGTATGTGGCGGTAGCCTTTCACATTACGTTAAAAAGATCTTCTGCTTAATGCTTAAAATACAATCTTCATAGATGGTGTTAGTGTGTAGATTGAAAAAACTACCATGCAAAGAGTGGTGTTGCAGATTATTTTTCATTTTTCAATTTTTCATTTATTTTAACATATATACAACTTCCAAAAAATTGTCAGAAATGGTGGTCATAAGGAAAAAAAGGTGGAATGGGGAATGTTGTATTACATAAAGCGTGCGCTTAACCCAACCAATGACAGGTCATAAGTCCTGTTAACACCTCGATCAACCATATTCTGTTTCCAATTTGCATCTTCGTCTCTATTGAGATACAATTAATTCTTGATATAATAATTTATTTTTCTTACTTAAAATTAAAAAAATGATAATTGTATTGTAGCGGTGTTATAAATAAATAATTTTAATAAGAAAAAGATACTTGTATCATAATTGTTGTTAATAGAATTTTCAATTCCTTTTTACTTGTTGGTGGAGCATTCCTTCCCTTTAAGTGAATAAGTGGCCCAGTTAAGATCGGACTCCCAGCACGCCTACGAATCAATCTTCAGTTGTTATTATAGTTCTAAACTAGCCAGTACGTCTTCCAAGTGTATATTGTTTAACTGTGCTTGAAAATGTGAATAGTGGGGTATTTTTCGGAGAATTCTTATAACACCATTTCCAATTTCGAATCGTTCTGTTGTTCAGTTGTTTTTATATCGTGACGTTTGCAAAACTTTTTATATGTGTCATTATTCGTTGTTCTTTCTTCGTGTTTTTGTAATTTATGGCTTTTCCTTCGTTTTTTCAATCGCTACTTGTGTATACACTTAATTAATCTCCCTCATAAGAAGCGGTTTGAAAATGGGCTGTTTTAATAAGTGATATTATTTCTGGTGACGGGAACTCCGTTATCGACTGGTGATCGATTATGCCCGCCTCCGTGTACCGGCCTTGTCATATTTTCTCATTAGTTTTTTTTTTTCATATTCCTTATTACCGGAAGAGAAAATATTTTGTTATTTTTGTGTCGTTAGATCAATTCGTATACTCATGGGAGCAGGTGTTGTTGTTGTGTTAGGATAAACAAGTTGACGGTTCTTACTCAGTATACGTCACATTGATAGTAGTAATCTCATATGCAGAGACTTATTGTTTTTAGAAGCTTTAACCCTTATAGTGCGCTTGACTACATTTGCATTCCAAAAATTTGGCCTTGAACTGCGGCAGACTACATTTGCAGCTCTTTTTGAATGTATCTTATAAATCTTTTTGTTTTGTTTTTTACTACTAAATTGTACGTAATATTATGATGAACCTGCAAATGTAGTTAGCCGCAGTTCAAGACCATTTATTACGGCAAATGAAGCCAGTCGCACAATGGGGGTAATTGTGTTCATAAAATTAATGGTTGAAGTAAAATAGGCCCTAAGTACAAAAAAAAAATACAACAAAACTAAGTATGCAGTTTTGTTCTATATTACATATAGAACGAAACTACATACTTAAGTTTTTTTTGTATTTATTTTTTTGGTACTTAGTGCCTATTTTACTGCAACCAATCAAATGTTCCATGCTCGAAGCGAAGAACAGCCCAAAAGAATAATTATGGGTCATTTTTTGTAAAGTTGTATATAATATCAATGACTTATTTGTCAGGAAGTCATCTGCCAAGTGAAGGTATGCAATACTTGAACTGTTTCTTGAATCTGGGAAGCACGTTTACAAGAGATGGAAAAACGAATAATGACATTGGATGAAAAGTTGGTGTTGGGAACAAAATAAGTGATGCATTCAATGTCATTACTGCAAATATAAATATATCCACTGAAGCAAAGATGGCAGTACATATTATACATAGTTCTAGTGTCAACCCTTGTGTATGCAAGTGAAACTTGGAGCTGGCAGAAGGAGTATGCAAGTAGGATAAATGCCGCAGAAATGAAATCACTGAGAATAATGTTCGGAAAAATGATGCATGATATGATAAAAATAAGGAAGGAATGTAAGGTAGATGAATGCATCCTAAGTAAAAATCAAAAGAATCACTTTAATGGTTTGGTCATATGGAACGAATGGATGATCGAATAATGGTTAAATTATTTAACAAAAACGGTGTGAATGTAAAAATAAACCGATGATTCCCAAGGAAAACATGGCATGGTCAAATTAATCAAATTTTAATGTTCGGTCATGTACAAATATTAAAAAATCGACGTGCGTGAATGATTAGCTGTATTAATGTGAAAGAATCTAGATTGGGGTGTCAGGATAGTGTTGAATCGGTTTATTTCCTCTGCTTACTCTTCCCGGGAAACGGCGTGATGATGTGTTTTTGTTTTACAATGTAAATTAAATGTGTGAAACTGTTGCAATTCAGTAGTATCTCATCGATTTCCCCATTGGTTTTCCAAACAATTGTCAACTCTACGACGACTATGCTTTGTAATTATGTAAGAATTTAATGGAAGTATTTCTCCCTCAAATAATATGAGACTAGATGTCTTGTTATATTTTATGGATACGTATTTGTGTATATATGAATCCATAACTTTCGCTGCTCCTTTTGTTCTAATACCCTCGCAATTAGGGTCCAATCATAAGCCTCTTAGGATACAAAGTTTATCTCCCGAGAAATGTCCGGATGGTAAATACTTACAGAAATTCTATCTAGATATAAAGACGCTGATATAAAAGTTACTTTTTCAAATAAGTCCTCCAAAATTAGTTTTTACCCCTTTAACTAGTTATTGTAATAAATTAAAAGTTTTGCAAACGTTTTTTCCGCAATTTTTACGAGTACGAGATCTTTATTATTACGTATTTTTACGTGCAACATTAGCGTGAATAGAGAAAATCTGGAGTAAGTAGATGAGTTCGTATATTGTTAAAGTAAAGTAAAAGTATGAAAGAGCTGAACTACAAGTCCTGGTGTCTAGTATCTATGAGGTATGCATGCTAAATGATCTGATGATGAATGTGAAGTCCAAGGTAATGATTTTTGAAAAAGAAGAAATCATGACAGTCTGCAACATTAGCGTGAATAGTGAAAATCTGGAGTAAGTAGATGAGTTCGTGTATTTGGGTAGTATGTTTACAAAAGATGGGCGAGTGATAAGGGATATTGAAAGGAGAGTTGGAGCAGGCAAAAACATATCCAAAAAAGCTAAAATAGCCGTGCACAATGCTGTTCTTATACCGACCCTTATGTATGGAAGCGAAGCATGGAACTACCAGTTAGTTAATACAGTAGAAATGAGATATCTTAGACGAATGTGTGGAGACTCTGTGTATGATAGAGTGTCGAATGAAAATATAAGAAGTGAATGCGGAATAATTATTTTGTTGAAAACACAATCATTCCCATGATTGTGTTATGAACAAAATATTGAAAGGATCATTAAGAAGGTTTGGACACATGGAAAGAATGGTAAAAAACAGTATATGTTAACGATGTAAATGGAACTTGAAATAGAGGTAGACCGAGGAAAACGTGGCACGATCAAATAAATCAAATATTGAATGTCGGCCACGTGAGGAGTCAGAGAAATCGGCGCGCGTTCATGACACGATGTATTAATGTCGAGGAAGCGATAGAAATATGTCAGGAAAGGAATGTGTGGCAGTCTATTCTTCCTGCCTACCCCTTCGGGGAGAAGGCGTTATGGTTAGTTAGTTAGTTAGTTAAAGCAAAGATGGCAGTACATAATGGAGTTTTAGTGCCAACACTTATGTATGGAAGTGAAGCTTGGAGCTGGCAAAAAAGGATGAAAGTAGGATAAATGCCGTAAAAATGAGATTACTAAGAAGATATGATAGAATACTGAACGACGAATTAAGGAAGAAAAATAAGGCAGATGATTGCATCATAAGTAAATGTAAAAAAGTATCCCTGAGATGGTTTTGACGTATGGAACGAATGGACGAGAAAAGAATGGTTAAAATATTGTATACAAGCAGTGTAAGTGGAAAGAGAAGCCGCGGAAGACCAAGGAATACCAAGGAAGGAATTTATCAAATACTGAAGCCGGCAAGGCAAAGGGAAGTCGGAAAAATTAACGAGCGTGCATGTTACGATTTATGAATGTGGAGGAATCTGGAGAGAACCGACAGAACGGTCTGGCGGTCCATCCTCTCTGCCTGCCCCTCCAACGAGACGGCGTGATGGTTGCTTAGATTAGGTTTTGGTACCTTAAAATATTTTTCCATATTTATTATAAATATAATCATGAATGGCTTGTATAAGCCGACATGTAATAATTCGTAAGGTGGAACATACAAGAATATAGTGCGTAATGAATCATATTATACAAAAAAGTGAATGCCAAAAAATGTGGTTTTTACCGAAATAAATTGGATATTAACTGAGGCCCGATGGAAAGATTTTTCGGTAAGTCTTTTTTAATACATTTATTCTGCTAACGTACATGGAAAGACTTGATCAAGAAATATAGCTGAAGAATATATAAACTAACGAAGTGGATGAAGCACGAAGTTTTAAAAAGGGGGCATGATGAAATCTAGAAAAGTAACAAACTAACAGATAAGAGCGAGAGAATCAAATCAAATCAGTTTATTTCATCAACAGACATTTCAAAATTTATTTTTAAGGCATCTATTGAGAACAGGTAAAATAATATATTATATATAGTATACTATCAGAAACGCATAAGAGATGGTTCAACATTAGGAAGACAGGATACTCTCCAGAATTAAGAATATTTGCCTTCTGAAAGTACTTTCACTAACATGAAAGACGTCGATCTCCGAGGAGACCGCGTTTAGCAGACTAATTGCTCTTCCCACCGGTGTCACCAGAGGCAGATTGGTTCTGGCGGCCGGTAGGTAAAACAATCTGTGCTGTCGCTGTCGGAGATATCTATCGGGGACAAAAAGCCGAACACCCTCCAGTACGGCCGAGTTCTCGAAGTAAAAAACTAACTAACTAACTAACCATCACGCCGTCTCCCCGAAAGGGTAGGCAGAAAGAATGGACTGTCACACTTTTACTGATGCGGCACTCCATCCTTCTCTTTTCGCCCCGCGGGAGACGCGGTGTGATGGGTTGCGAACCTCATCGCCACCAATAGGCATCTCCCGCGCACACTTCGATCTTCCAACATCCACAAAATAAATCTAAAACAAATAATATAAAATACAATGATATAAAATAAAATAACAAAATAAAAATAATTTAATACAAAATGTTATTTTTAGATGGTGCACATTTGTCTATTTAATTTATGTTCCACGAATCCACCGTTTTTTTAATTTAGCACATAATGTAATAACACATAATGTTTTTCCGATGTTGCACATGTTGACATGGACGATCCGGACTTTTGTGTTTATTTAATTTATGTTACACGTATCCACCGTTTTTAAATTAGCTGTTATATGATTTAATTAATGTTCCACGTATCCACTTTTTTTATTTGGCAGTAATTAGGCACTTAAAACCAACCAACACCAGCAAGAACTTAAAAGAATATTGAAGAAATTATTCAAATTGTCATTGGAACAAATTGTCATTCTCGAAGTATCCCCTAATTAATCTAAAGAAATGGGTAATTAGATGTCCATCTCTTCGAAGCTGTAGAGAATTGGTTCCGAGCATTCCCAAAAGAAATGCCGTGGGATAGAGCCACGGATAGCTACCATACTTCCTCATGTAGAGATACCTCAGAATTTTTTTCTGAACCCTCTCCAGCATAACGGAATATCTCGCCTCGTGAGGACTCCATATCACAGAACCACTTTCGAGTCTGCTCCGAACCAATGCGTTGTATAGGACTCTGAGCACAATGGGATCCCTGAAAACTCTGCCGGTCCGGACGATGAAGCCCAACATCTTCAGTGCAGTGTCACAAATCCTCTCAACATGTGCACGAAAAGTCAGCCTACTCTCATAGATGATCCCGAGATCTCTCATCGTAGATACATGTGCTAGTTGCTGGTTGTTCATTGTGTATCTATAATACACAGTTCTCAATGCTCTAGTAAAAGATAGCATAACGTATTTAGAGACATTGAATTGCATTTGATTACTGTGACTCCAGTTGACAATATTATTGATGTCCGACTGGAGGCGAAGACAGTCTTCAGGAATGGACTACCACACTGCCCTATTCTGACACACCACTCGAGTTTGCTCCATATTCATACATCGCGACATGCACGGTTGCCGTTTTTCTAACTTCGAATATGGCCACCGTTTAAACCAGTGGTTTGCTTTAGAATAGGTTTATATTTCTATCCACACTACTTGCAACTTTTTAACAATTCTTCCCTATTTCATTGATTCCAAACATCTAAAGCATCTTAGTGACCCTCTCTTAATTAACTGGGGACACTCTCATCTGCTTAACATTCTTTCCTTATTTCTTCGTTCAGTATTCTTTCAAATATCTTCCGCGCATTCTTTTAAGCAATTATCCTTCTTTCATACTTATTTTGTCAGCTGTAAGCTTCGCTTACATACACGAACCCTTTGCTACTAGAACTCCATCATGCACTAAAATTGCTTCATACTCATTCGGAAGAATCGACGTGCATGTAAGACTCGCTGTATGAATGTAGAGGAAGCTAGAGAGGTGTCAGGATTTAGTAATGTGTGGCGGTCCATTCTCTCTGCCTTCCCTTCCGCGGAAACGGCATAATGGTTTGTTGTTCTGTATATTTCTATTGGCTGTGGTGTCTTTGAATGGACTATTTTATTACTATTTTTCAAATCAAATCAGATTATTTCATCAATAATTAATTTTGAAGGCATCTATTGAGAACAGGTAAAATAATATATTCTGTATAGTATACTACCAGAAACACATGAGAGATGGTTCGACATTAGGAAGACAAGATACTCTCCAGAATTAAGAGTATTTGCCTTCTGAACGTACTTTCACTAATATGAAAGACGTCGGTCTCCGAGGAGACCGCGTTCAGCAGATTAATTGCTCTTCCCACCGATGTCACCAGAGGTATTTTAATGTCATTACGTCTAGATATACGAATTATGTTACTTTCTCCAATTTATTGATAGGAATTTTAGATAAACTTAAGGCGTTAACACTGGAATTCCATAATGACGAATTTTTATGAATTAAAGCACTGTTTTTTCCACTTTTAAGTTTATTTTGCCCGACATGTTTCGAAGTTTTCGTTTTATATCGTTCTCCGGATAATGAAGTTGTAAGCCTTTGAAACATGTCGAGAAAAATAAACTCAAAGTGGAAAAAGAGTGTTTTAATTCATTAAAAATTCGTCATAGATAGGGTATAACAGTGCGTCGGTCCATTCTGTCTGCCTACTACTCCAGAAAAACTGTGTGATGGTTAGACCTTCCGGTTTCATGACAGGTCTCCCCGACGTTGACTATCACCCGAGAGTAGTCGTCTCTCTTCGTGACGACACGAAACAGTTTCTCAACGCTCATTTTGCCAGTTCAGTTATTTATGTTGTGGATACAGGAGATTCGCCAGCCAACACCTCGTCGACCCTCTATTTTTCGCTCAATGATCAGGTGCAGCAATTCATATTTCCAGAATTCGGCTGTGCTGGAGGGTGTTCGGCTTTTTGTCCCTGATAAATATCTCCGACAGCGACAGCATACATTGTTTTACCTACCGGCCGCCAGAACCAACCTGCCTCTGGTGACACCGGTGGGAAGAGCAATTAATCTGCTGAACGCGGTCTCCTAGGAGATCGACGTCTTTCAAATTAGTGAAAGTACGTTCAGAAGGCAAATACCCTTAATTCTGGAGAGTATCCTGTCTTCCTAATGTTGAATCATATCTCATGCGTTTCTGGTAGTATACTAAACACAATATATTATTTTACCTGTTCTCAATAGATGCCTTAAAAATTAATTTTGTTATGTCTGTTGATGAAATGAAATAAACTGATATGATTTGATTTGATATTTTTCCCCAAATCATATGACCTAAATATGCCACCTTGCAGGCTTTTATATTGACCAACAATTCCTCTGGAGAACATTTATGTTGCTGTCCATATCGGTCCAAGGGATGTGGAAAATTTTGCGATGCAAATACATATAAAATACCTTCAGCCTACATATAAAAGTATGGACCAGACAAAGCATTTAACCATTCTCTGTCGAAACTTCAAATTAATGTTGTCATCACAGAAAATACGTCTCGTCTTGTTAAAGGCTGCAAGAAATATTTCTATTCTGCACTTGATTTCGGTTTCCGGATCGAGGTTCTCGGTTAGGACGCTTCCATGATGGTTAGTAGTTTAGTTAAATACTCGGAGAAACTTGTGAAATATGTTTGCTTGGGTGTAATCATCGGTTAATTCATCGCGCAGCCTATTCTCTTCCCCGCGGGCCATTACAGACTACGGCGCCACGAGTGCTCTTGACAACCCGATTCAAGAGACCACTCATTTTTCTCTTCATTAAGTACAAAGAATTTTTAACGAGGGACCATCAACTCCGTGCTTACGGCGGCTCCCGTGCAAATCATTTTTATTTGACTGAGTTCTTTGACTAGTAAATGTTTAGAAAATGTGACGCCTATTTTATTCTACATCCACAGAAAATGTATCATTACTCAAATGTTATATTCCATATCAGGCTTTCGCTAACTTTTTCTGCAATGGAACAACTGATGTATGTAAATAAAAATTAGTGTTCGTATTTGTGTGTCTTATACACTCAAAAACTACTCCACCGATTTTGTTGAAAAATTCACAGTTTATTACAATTAGTGCAAGGAGTATTTAGAAAGTGATTTCTAATGATTTTCCGTTAAAATCCATTTTTAATTCGCCTTGAATTGGGATTTTAAATTTTCGGTTTTATCTAAGAGCTTTAGACCAAAAATTCGAAAAAAGTATTTTAAAGCTTAGAGTTCAAATAATAAATATGTATATTTGGTTTATGATATTTTAACTATCTAACCATCTCACAATTTCTCTGCAAATAATGCAGAAATTATGATTAATGGAAGATCGAGGAAAACGTGACACGGTCAAATTAATAAAAGTTAAAATATCGACTACGCAAGGATTTGGAAAAATCGAAGTGCGCGCGTGACACGACGTACGAATGTCGAGGAATCGAGAGAAATATGTCAGGAAAGAACAGCGCGGTGATCCACCCATTATGTTTTTCCATTCAACATACGCATGATGGTTAATTAGCTGAAATAAAAAAAAACTGTCTTTCACATTGGTATCAATCAATATTTTTTTTAAATATGGGAGTCGTGTATGATATTTCGCAGTTTTTTCTTTTTATAATTGCCTACGGCGTTCTTTCTAATAAAATATATGCTTTATATCCATTTTATATGTATTGTTTCTTGAACAATGTTATATAACCCCATATTAAATAATTAATGCGAATTAAAACGCCTGTCTAAGGTATTAACAAATGACATTTGATTAGGCCTTAGACAGGCGAAATCTCATTAATTATATTAAAATTTCTAGAAAATATGCGTTTTCATTTGTTTTGATTGTCCATTTCATATTTTAACCTCTTTTGCATGTTTCACTACATTTGCAGTCCTAAATTGTTATTTTGAACTGCGACAGACTACATTTGCAGCTCATATATGTTATATGAATATATTCTATAAACCTTATTACTAAAGTTCCTTACTACTAAATTGTGGGTAATATTTTAATGAGCTGGGACAATCCATCTCAGTTATAAATGTTGTCAGATGAGTTTGAGACATTTTTATTTTACTGCAAAAGAAGAAAACCACACAATGAGGATGAAAAAATAAAATGAAGGTATTTAATCTTAAATTATTTATTACTCCATTTGATCATACAATAATTATATTTTAGAAAAATACAGACGTTAATTATTTTATAGCAATATTTTGCAGAATTTTTCAGTACCTGTTTTTTTTGTTTTAAATTATACATTAAATGCAGGAATCCCGGATGTTTGTTTGTCTTATTTGTCTCCTTTCGTATAAATAATGTATTACATACTATATATATGTTAAAATAAATAAGTGGTCCGCCCGCACCGTATGTCCGTTTGTTTCTTCAATCCAGAAGGGCGCTATTTACCTTTGCCTACGCCTCGGTTAACGGAGAATGGTTTTAAATAATCCTAAACATCTCCTCCACGCGTTTGAGATATATCACCCTTAATCTAAAACATTATGTATGTAATATACCGAGTTTTCAATAATCAACGGATAAGAAAATCTATTCGGTCGGTAAATTATTTTCGACAAAGGGCACTATACAACATTTAAACCGATACTTATAATATTATCATTTCTATTTTATAAGGATTAATTGAATCTCAATAGAGACGAAGATGTAAATTGTTTTCTGGGAACATAATATGGTGGCCGAGGCGCTTACAGGACCTGTCATTGGTTGGGTTGAGCGATCGCTTTATGTTTAACAACATTCCCCATTCCGCCCTTACGACCACCACGGCTGACAAATTTTTGGAAGTTGTATATATGCTAAGATGCCGCGCCTATCTTTACATTTTTTAGTTCACTCTACACTAGCGTCATCTATTAAGATTGGTAATTGGTAATTAAGATATGCAGTGAAAAAAGGGCGTCTGTTTCTCGAAACATGTTTGTGAAAAGTGCAAAGAAGTTTTGTAAAAATGCAATGTTTTCAAGTGAATCCACAACACATAGTGATGGCGATTATAAAAGGGAAATTATACTTAAGACGTTATTTTGGGACAATATATTAGATCCGGAACACGCGAGACGTTGAATAGTTTAACCGTCGCGTTGCCATGTGGTAAATTGAGTTTCCACTGCCAATTTAAAGTTGATTTTCTTAAAACCTATGGACCCTAATATTATAAAAAAATTGTAATCCTCCATTGAAGTGTTCTCAATATTTCGTAATAAAAAAAAAGCAAAAAATTACTTCCTTCATCCCAAAAAAAAATATTTTCTAAGACTGCCCTCACCTTCATTCGTGTTAAGGTAGAATTTGTTTTGCTAATATTTACAACTTTATCAAAAGTGACAAATACTTACTCGCTGTTTTGAAGTATTATAAATTATATCTTGGGCTTTTTCAATATGTACGTAATAATACCGACTGTAGACGGAAACGCAGGACGCAATTTAATAATATCAGAACTGTGAAAATATTAACACTTTACCAAAAGGGACAAATATTAATACGTACTCGTTGTCTTGAACGTACTATACATTTTGCCTAGGTGCCTTTATCATACGTAAAATCTCGTAAAGTCTAGCCGCGCCGGCCGCCGCGCGGCGCTTGTCTTTACCTGCGTGTCCAGTCATTCTTATGCTATGACGCATTACATATCAGAAATCGCATGGTTCCAGAAAAAAATTAATAATGATATGTTTTTCAAATAATCCATGTATGTTATAGATATCGATCTATTCCTAATGAAATTCCCTACAAGATGACATAAATTAAATTTTGATTCATCTAGTCATATGCTTGATATTTAGATAAAGTTAGCGGTAAACTGAACTTACCACATGGGAGCAAGCGTTTTGTTTTGAACACGGTACGTTAAGGGTTAATAATCTTCACAGAAAATAACGTATCTTCCTTTTATTTCCCGATTCCTTGATTCGAATGTTGTCGTTCTAAGAAGAAATCATGTTCATAAACTTGATTGCTCTTCCCACTAACATCATCGGTTTATAATAGCAAACACGATTGTTTAATAGTTTTACTTGACCAATTAAACCATATGGAACGCATGGATGGAGAAATAATGGTTAAGAAAGTATACGTTAATGATGTAAACTCGAGGCAGACCGAGGAAAACATGGCATGACCAAATTAATCAAATTTTAAAGGTTGGTCTTGTTGAAGTCGGAGGAATCGACGTGCGTGTATGACTCGTTGTATGAATGTGGAGGAATCTAGAGAGGTTTGCCAGGATAGAGTAGTGTGGCGGTCCATTCTCTCTGCCTACCCCTGCGAGGAAACGGCGTGATAGATGTTGTTTGTTTTATTAAACCATTAAACAATCGTGTTTACTATTGTAAAGCTGTTGAAGATACCCAACAGGTATATATTAAGATGGATTCTTTGAAATTATGGAGCTCTCAGCGATACCCGTAAATATTCTGAAGAAGTAGTTTAGTCTGGATAAATCTATTCGAAGCTACAAAGTATTGAGAAACGCAGAGGGATAGAGCTAAAAATATCCACAATAGGGATAAATACTTTATTTGATATTTTAGGATAATATTTCGAAGAATCATCTCTTATCGCATTATTTTCCCAAATCTCTCTGGCGTCCAGCTACCACCCCCAGACTCCCTGTTTTGGTGATGGGTTTTCTTGGAATATCCTTATAGGGTCGCTATTTTGGAACACGCTTTATGCATCTGTCTTCATTCACCCTTCCGATGTCCCTAGCTTAGATTTGTGCAAACAGAAATAGAACTTAAAAGCTCGGTACAATGGTACGTGATGGATAACCAATTGAAGGGATACCCGATAAGACGAAGTTATTCTTGAATTGTCTGGGATGTGGAGATTATAAAATAAGTCAAAAATTATTTTATATAATTTGTGCGTATATTTTCAAGTATTTCCGTTATTTTCTATATCTTAAGAACTGGATAAGAAATGCGGACACAATTTCGGGAATAAATTTATATTCATCACTGCGAACGTCCCTTAAGGACTCTTCCTGGAAGAACATTGAGTAATTATTAATGTTCGTAATAAAACAAGGAGCGTTGTGGTTGTTGTGAGTACGGGGGCAGCCATTTTCAAGCGCCAACCACACTGTCAGCCTAACGGCGTGCTGTGCTCACAGCTTTTAATAATAATAATAATAATATGCTAACTTTTAAAGCGCCGTTTTTGTGATGTAATCACCTCAAGGGCGCATTAAGACGTGTTTTAAATCTAAAAATCTAAATGTGAACGCTTAAAAAGCGATCGGTTAAAAATATAGTAGAACAAATTATAAATGTTTAAATTGGGTTTGTAATAGGAAAAAGATGGGTTTTCAATTTAGATCTGAAATCTGTCGGATCATTTATGCATCTAAGGTGCGAAGGGAGATTGTTCCAAACTGATGAACCGGCTACCGCGAACGCTCGATCCCCGAAATTTGTACTGGGGTAACGCTTCGGCTCAACTAATCTTCCTATTGCTGAGGAGTTCGCCGAGCGAAGTGTGGATTTCCTTGAATTTAGGCTGTCCTTTATACAGAGTTCAGATATATAACTTGGTGCTATTCCATGTAACGCTTTGAAGACTGTCCAGCAGAGTTTATACTGGATTCTTTCTGGACTTTTAAGCCAGAGAAGTTCATTGAGATGTTGTGTTATATAGGACTTTTTTGGAATGCCTTTAATGAGTCTTGCTGCATTGAAGTTTGGTTATTTTGAGAACGATTCAAATTTTATTTTATTTATTGTTCCTTCTATTAAATTATACATATTTTTTATTATTTGATATTATTTTAAAGTCGTTTTTTTTAATCGCGTAACCACCTCTTATAATAACTACCTAACTAACCATCACGTCGTCTCACCGAAGGGGTAGGCAGAAAGACTGCGACACTTTTCTTTCCTGACATATTTGTCTCGCTTCTTCAAATTCATATATCGTGTCATGCACGCGCGTCGATTTCTCTGACTCCTCACGTGGCCGACATTCAATATTTGTTTTATTCAATCGTGCCACGTTTTCATCGATCTTCCTCTATTTATTGTCCCATTTTCATCGTTAACATATACTTTTTTTTACCATTCTTTCTTCATTCATTATTTCCATGTGTCAGAACCATCTTAATGATCCTTTCATTATTTTGTTCATAACACCATCATTCCCACCGCATTCACTTCGTATATTTTCATTCCACACACTATCATACACAGAGTATTCACACATTCGTCTAGAGATCTCATTTCTACTGCATTTATTCTACTTTCATCCTTTTTTTGCCAGTTCCTTGCTTCGCTTTCATACTTAAGGGTCGGTACAAGAACACCGTTTAGCACTGCCATTTTAGCTTTTTTGGATACCGAAAAGGCTATAAATCATTTCATATGAGATTTTATTATTTTATACATATAGGTCCATGATAGTAATTTTTACGTTTGGTTTATGCCAGCAATAGCGCAAGGTACCAATAGAAATGGGTAATAATTTTTTTCCTCTTTTTTTGAACTTAACAACTACGAAATGTCATTCTACCGCGGGCTTATTTATTGATTCCCTTCGGTGCTGTGTGGCTTTATCTTTATCCTTTTCTTGTATTATGTCGGTTCTACTATAACCAATAGAATATGAGAAGACATTCGAAAGCACAAAAAAAATGGATGGGGCCGACCGGACTAGGGAGATAAAATGGATATTGTCTGTAATATCGATTCTCACAAAAATACTGAAGTGGTTAAAAAGGGTTATCGGGAACTAAGTACAGCAGGCTTTCAGCGTTGAGAATATCTTAAAAGATTTTACCCATTCTCGTATCTTGTAGGTTTATCCCACTGATTTTTGGTATATATTAAATACTTCCAGTATTTAAAAGATTTCTATTATCGACCGGCAAAATAAACAGTGTAAGTATATATTGTATATAGGTGTGATAATGCATTGTGGAAATATCAAACTAACATTTTTAAATAGTTGCTTTGATGATTTTCGCAAATGGAACGAAATAGAGACATCGAGACACGCCGTAATGCTCGAACGATTAAAATATTGCAATGTTAAAAAAATAATTGTCGCTTGTATATTTTGATTTAACACCAATTTATAATATTTGATCGAACTAACCGGTTTCGCTCCCACCGGTGTTTCGTCGGGTTTACGAAAACAAATTGTTTTGTTTACAAAAACAAGCAGTTTGTTTTTGTAACCCTGACAAAGCTCCGGCGGGTGCAAAACCGGTTCGTTTGATAAAACAAAATAATGTTTGTATTGTTCTCCCGATGATGAAGTTGTAAAAGCTTCTAAACATGTTGAAAAAAATAATCTCAAAAGTAGAAATAGTGTTTTAATTTGATAATGTCTTAGAAGGGCGAAATATGTCATTCCTTAAAGGGCGAAAAGAGAAGGATGGAGTGCCGCATCAGTAAAAGTGTGACAGTCCGTTCTTTCTGCCTACCCTTTCGGGGAGACGGCGTGATGGTTAGTTAGTTAGTTAGTTTTATCCAAAATATAATAAAACTCCTAGAAGACATTCATATTAATTATATAATATGGAGTTTGTTCAAGAAACAATAAATAAGTGTTTAAGTTCATAAAAAATCGGCAAAATAAAGTAGTGTAAAAACAAAGTACAAAATATAAATTATAGGTACATAGTATAAATTATTTTAAATAATGTCAAACTACAAATTAAATAATTTATACAAACGAAAACGTCAGTTTTATTATATTTTATGGGAATGTCACGTTTCGATAAGTTTTCTATAAGTGAACGTCAGTTTTCTATAAGTTTTATTATACTCATATTTTATGGGAATGTCATGTTTCATCCTTCTAAGGCATTATCAAATGTCATTTAATAATGCCCTAGAAGGGTAAATAGGGCCCATAAAATGTAGTAAAACTTCTAGAAAACTGACGTTTTTATTTGTATTAATTATTTAATATGGAGTTTTACATCATTGTTCAAGAAACAATATATACACAAATTGAGTGTTTCATACGAAAAAAACTATTGTCTTTCTGAAAGAAATATGAATTTCACTCGCATCTTCTTGTTATTCCAGGTCGGCTTTTTTTATCATTTAGCGCTAGGTGTCGCTGGTAGGCATCTTCTTCCTTAAGGCCTAGATTCTTCCTGTCCCTCTGGGCATTTGTCAACCAAGTGGGCTTAGGGTCTTCATTTCCTTTTTTTTAGTAGTCACGGTATAACCCTTTATCACGACACGGTCGTGGAGTCTTCCATTGCCATCGGCGCTTGGATTCTGGTATATTTTTTCGGTTATGAATACATACATGAAGTTTAAAAAATAAAACTAACACCAAGGATTTAAGTCAATGGTATTAGAATTTATTTTACAATCTTCAATATTAGCATAAAATAGCTCATTATTATGAGATAAGAATCGGGTCGTCCTCAGACATGGACCAAAGTCCCCTGGATCAGTGGTGGTGCTCTTGAAAGTTTTTAAATATAGTCCATTGTTTTGGCCAAAACACTATGATACCTTAACATTTAAGTGAAATAACTTTGTGAATGTCAAATGTCAATTTGTTATATTATTGTAACACCTGATGATGTCAACATAGGTTGAAGAAACAGCTGTCGCGTAAAATAAAATACAATTATGATACAAAAAACAAAGTTATGTAATTTAACATGTAAATATGTAATTAATACGAATGAAAACGTCAGTTTTCTAGAAGTTTTATTTTATTTTATGGGAATGACATGTTTCGCCCTTCTAAGGCATTATTCAAATCAAATAAAATCAGTTTATTAACTCAAAAGACATTACAAACAGGAAAAATGTTTATGGCATCTATTGAGTACAGGTCAAATATTATAAAAATACAACAAAGTACCAGGAACGCATTAGAGATGGTTCAACATTAGGAAGACAACATACTTTCTAAAGTCAAGAGTATTTGTCCCCTGAACGTACCTTCACTAATATAAAAGACGTCGATCTCCGAGGAGACCGCGTTCAGCAGACTAATTGCTCTTCCCACCGGTGTCACCAGAGGCAGATTGGTTCTGGTGGCCGGTTGGTAAAACAATCTGTGCTGTCGCTGTCGGAGAAATCTATCAGGGACAAAAAGACAAACATCCTCTAACAACATTATTAAATGTACATATGATGTCATGTCAAATGTATCAAATGTATTGATTTGATATCATACGTAAACGTGGGTACGGAATCACCTTTATTTTATCCGCTATATGCGAACTAAAAGTTAAATAAGAACTTTATCATAATCATTCTCCGCTTTCGCACAATCTCCTGCCATCCAAAACAGTTCTTTGCGATATTTATACGTTTGGCACTCTTATATCAGATCCTTGAGTAAGTCAATAGTATTATACTCGTAGTATTGAAAGTTTTCTCAGGAAGTGAGAAAATGGGTACTTTTGAAATGTCAGCATTTGAAGATAAGTCTCTTCGTACGCTTTGATACCGGTTCAATCACAACAGCGGTCCATTCTTTCTGCCTACCCCTTCAGAGACGGCGTGATGGTTGTTTAGTTAGTACTTGTAACCATATGATACGAATCTTTATTTTTCATCAACGAATAATATAAAATACTCCTTAGCTAGAAATGAACTGGATGAGATTAAAATGAGAATTAAATCTCGTACGAACCGTATGTTATATATAACAGATTTTTTGCTTTATATTATATTTTAATTAAATGAAGTCACTCTTTTGCAATGACAATGTCAACTTAAAACTAAGCCAGAGGATGTTAGGTGTCATGTGTGGTCTGTTCTGTTATATGGGTGTGAGACATGGACATTAAAAGTAAATACAATGAACAGGTTAGAGGCATTTGAAATGTGGCTTCACCGAAGAATATTCAGGATCCCATGGACAGACAGAGTTACGAACACGGAAGTCCTGAATCGTGCAGGAGTAAATAGAGAGCTGTTGACATTGATCAAAGTCCGCAAGATTTCATATCTGGGTCACGTTCTACGAGGAGAAAAATATCGCCTGCTGCATCTAATTTTGAAGGGAAGAGCAGATTTCTTGCCTGCGCAATGTGAGGGAATGGACGGGAATCGAAACTGTGGAGGAGCTATTCCGGACAGCGCGGGATAGGGAAGAGTTTACCAGAGTGATCGCCAACGTCGGGGGGACCTGACAGAGCACTTTAAGAAGAAGAAGATATTATATTTAGATGTTTCTTTGTGTGCGGCTGGTTCTACACTATTTAGGATTGCAGAGAAATATTTAGTTTCTCAGAAAAATTAAACTGTTTTGAACGATATTGATAAGATGTCTGATAATCACGATGTTCTTGTTTTCTATTGGCCGGGCACCCCACGTGACTCTTAATACAAAAAGTGGTCTTATCTACAAGAACATCCATTACGTGATACCTGTCTGGACGATGTTGCCAGTGCCAAAAACGTCATGTATTACAGTTTAATAACGCAATTAGAAATTTAATCTTCTTAGTAATGTGCAAGTAAACTAAAGTCACGTGAGCTGTGTAAAATGTTAAGAAGATTGAGTAACAGCATCAGGAAAATAAGTCTAGATGGAGAAACAGGTACACATTTTCATGTATAAAACGTTGTGTTGAATTCATGTTGTATCTATTATCTATATCTGCACTTTTATCTTGATGCGATGAGATATATTTATCACGCGACTTAATCTTACACTTTCAAATCGCCTTAGATTTTTTTTGGAAATATGAAATATTCAGAAAATACTAATTAACCATCACGCCGTTTAGGCAGAGAGTATGGACCGCCGTACTGTTCTATCCTGACATACCTCTCTAGCTTCCTCTACATTCATACATCGTAACATGCACGCTCGTCGATTTTTCCGACTTGGCCGCCTTTCATTATTTGAATAATTTGGTTATGCCATGCTTCCCTTAGTCTTAAGATATAGAAAAAGAGTAAAAACGGCCATCTAATATATTCGAGACGGTTTGACAGATCGTAGATCACGTGACGAAAAGAAATTGTTAAAAATATGACGTGCGTATATTTTTCCGTTGGCAATACCGTGTAATTACGCAATTAAAATATAATAGTGACAGTATACGAGATTTGTTTACGAAAAAAGTAAATAAATAGATAATTATGTCGCCATGTTAAAACGTTATTTAAATATTTGATAATATATTAGCAAAATGAAACATGCCATTCCCGTAAAATAAAATAAACTTCTTGAGAACAGACATTTTCAATTGTATTAATTGTCTAATGATAGATTTATTTATTTTGTTTCCATATAATGAAGGTTTAAATACTTTAAACTCATGATACATAAACTAATTTATAATAGTAAACATTTTGTTAAAGTTTATAATTTATAATAGGTTATTTTTTTTTTTGATGACTTATATTTTAAGTGCGCCGTTTTGTAAAATCAATTTTTCCAAGGGCGCACTAGGAAATGACTGACCGAACAGTGCAGTCTTTAGAAGTTTCTTAAATTCAACGTCACTATCCTCATACTTAATACTAACACGGAGGCTATTCCACGCCAACGGACCCGCAACACTGAAAGCACGATCATAGACACTTGCTTTATTGGCTCTGAGTGGAATTGTTATGTTGTTTGCAATTGTTTCTACTGATCAGAGTGAACGTTGTCTTTCCGTTGATGGTTTTACTTGGATTTAATTTATATAAATTATGTAAATTGTGACAAAATTGTTTCGCTTTGCGAGGAGATACTCAAACTGAGTCAGTTTGAGTATGCCCTCGCAAGGCGAAATAAATTTGTCACAATTTATATAAATTAAATCCAAGTAAAACCACTTAACAATAGTGTTTACTATTATAAATTAATAATGGAGTTTTACAAAACTAATACCTCAACCCTACAATAATACATAAACACTAATAAGTGAATTTTTTTTATTCATAAACATTCAACATACATAAATTCATATATGGGTGCTTAAAGTTACCACGTGTCATTATTAGGTTTCATCGGTACAATTTTGTTAAATTTTAGATTACCCTTACCATACCTGTTAATTTTAGATTAAATTAATAATCTCAAATATTCAAAAACGTGTTACTGGTTGTTCAGAGGATGTTGTTTATAAAGGGTGGTCCAAAATGACGTCTATGATACATGTTTTAGAATCTTTGACAGAAATGGCGCAGTTATCTTCAATTGTATTTATTTTAAATATATTGAGTGCAGAAAAGTCAACGATAAGGTTGTCCTAGGTGTAAAGTGTAGAAGGGGGGGAAATAGAGGTGTAACGATTGTTCGTTCTTAACAGTTTGGGAATAATAAATGCATTTCTGAAGGCTCTTTTAAAAATGGTACCATAAAAACAATTCAACGCCATTCTGTACAATATTATGTAAATGCATACATGTACTGATAAATAATTTATTGATATAAGTACGAGTTAGTAAAACAGTTATCGTATGCTTGGTCGAAAGTTATGAGTTCACCTTTAAAAGTAGTTAATTATTCAAAGTATTGAGGAATATATTTAATACCTGATACGTTAAGAAGATTGGATTCTATATTCAGAGTAGGGATACTAATGATTCCTATTAGGATTTCAGCATACAGAAAGTACAGCTCGCTTTCTAAATCATTTAATTCTCTATACAAAATAGTTTTGATCCCCTTAATGTAAGTATCTTAATTCTGTGGGTACCTACTTGCGAATGTTGAACATGAAAACAAATCGAAATAATACTTAGTTTAAATATGTCATAAATCTTATCATTACGAGTTTTATTTAAAAAGAAATCATTTTGAATAACATATTTCGCCTGCGTCCTAAATAAAATTAAAATGTCACTAAGATTGTTTGGACATATGGATCGAATGGATGAGGGAAGAATGGTTAAAAATATATATTCAAGTAGTGTGAATGGATAAAGATGTCGAGTAAGACCAAGGAAGACATGGCATGACCGAATTAATCAATTATTGAATGTCGGCCATGTTCGAAGTAGAAACAATCGGCGAACGTGCATATCACGATGTGTGAATGTAGAGGCGTGAAAGTTATGTCAGGATGGAACAGTGTGGCGGTTCATTCTCTCAATCTACCGATGGTTAGTTAGCTAGTTAGTTTAAAATAATCAATTTTATTTCTACCTACTAAAAAAGAAGTAAGATGTGTATCAAATACCGAAATATAATCACTTTTTTTTACCCCTGAATTCGCTTTTGTATGTAATTTAAAATGGATCTAGCGCCACTTACACACAAATATTGACGCAAACACAATACTTTTCCCACATACATCAATCGTTCAGAAATACGAGAAGATGTCTTTCGACTTTACACCTTCCAGTACCGATGCTCTTCTACATAATTGGATAGCTTTCTTTACTATGATCCTTTCATAAATCCTTTTATTGTACACCAAAATACCCCTCTAAAGTATTCCGCTACTTGCTGAAGGATAACTCGAATAATGTAAAAAATAAACTATCTATAATAAGTTGGTCCTTCCCAGAAGGGGATGGTTATCAAAATTAATTGGAAAAGCAACAAGTACGCGAGTATGCTAATATTACATAGATTCTCACGATATTTCGGTATTCATTTTCTGTAGAATATTTTATCATAGATTCGCGTTAAAATAATGGCAAGGAAATTATGTTCACGAAAGAATAAAGAAAAAACTTCTGTGAGGAATTCAAACAGGTTGAAAAGATAATGTATTTTTATATTGAATAGATTTAGCATATAATTAATTTTTAGTTTTACTACGATAGCAGTATCTAAAGTGGTTAGGGGTAGTAAGAGGTGTGAAAAATACAAGTATTTTAAATCTTTTTTTTTGTCGGTAATTTAATTTATAAAACTACAGTTTTAAATTATTTTATTATTTTTTAACTTGTTTTGACCCAAATTTGAAACGTACATATAAATTATACATGAAGTTATCGCCATATTTGTTGGACCCTGTTCCATAATGCTGTGACCATTATTACTTCTTACAGGTTCGTCTTAAATCAATAAAAAATAATAATAATATTTAATCTAGTGCCTGATCAAAGGATTTGTTTTCTTATTAAAACTTTTTGAAATTTGTTTTTTACTTTTTAAATCACTTTTGTTTGTACAGCGGAAAAAAACAGTGTTATTCATAATGATATTTTTAGTTGATATCCTGTGAAACCATGGGATGGTTAGTTAGTTATTTTTCGTTACATACTTCTTTTCTCGAACGAAGGCACCTCCTCAGGACCTTGTCTGAAAGGCGTGCAAGATGGATCGGCCATGTAATACGTCAAGAAGGTCTCTTGCATGCCATAATGGAGGGTATGATCGAGGGGACAAACTCTAGGGGACGCCCACGCCGAGAGTACCTGGAGGACCTGTTGGTGGACGTGCGCTGCTCATCATATGCAGATTTCAAAAGAGCCGCACAAGACAGGGAAGAATGGAAGAGAATAATAGAGGAAATTGCTGCAAACCAATCCCAGGATTGAAACCAGAGAAGAAGACTTCTTTTCATAATCCGCGTATGTTTGTAATTTCAAGACAAATCAAAACAGCAAACATTACGCTAGTACCTACTCGTAGTTAGTGCGTGTTTACAAAACGCCGCAAGATGGCCTCAGCTATAGGTACTATGCAAATGTGTGGCCTTCCGCAAAACCTTTCGGTTCTCTCGTTTATCCGCGCCCTTGCGATGGGATTCGGGACGGCTATATCTCGATGTTAGTAAAATTATTCCAAGGATCGAGATTACCATGATAAAATGTCGCCGAGACCCTTCGAGGTGGTGCGTGAGTGTCGCAAGAATCATTTCGTAGCCGAATCAGTACTATATGTTGGAGCGTATCATTTTTCACCTCTGTTATACGATATTTAATTTTGATCCTTTGCTTAATTTTTACCGATTCCTTAAATGATGTATGTGGAAATATCTCTGAAAATATAAATACCGTATATTAAAAATATCCTTAATATGTTTAAAATATGTTAAATACGAGTATATCATCATATACTACGCGGAATATGAAGACTGTAACGATCTCCGAAATGTCGGCCCTAAGAGATACCAAAATACACGGACGTAACTAAAATTACAAAAAACTTTTTTAAGCATTATGAATTTAAATTTTCATTTTGAATTTTAAAAAAATTCACTTTAAAAGCGTATGATTCATAAAAAATCATAATTATGAATGTCCACAGTGTTAGCGCCATAAGATTATAAAAAAAACTGTGTGTGATATTTCTTCGTCAGCTTGTCTCCATCCAATGCTGGACGCAAGCCTCTCCACCCCCACGCCATCCCCCTCGGTCCCCCGCCAGCGCTCTCCAGGCCCTTCCCGCGATGATATTGTGCGGACAGCACAATATCATCGCTCCACTTGGTAGGCTGTCTCTTGACACTTCTTCGGCCCTTCGGCCTCCATTCAGTGACCCTCTGGCTCCATCTTCCATCATCACGTCGGCACACATGTCCAGCCCATTGCAACTTCATCCTTTCAATGCGTATCCCTATATCGGTGACCCTGGCGCGTCTTCTAATATCCACGTTGGGTATATGGTCTCCCCATCTTTCCATATTGGGTGTTTTTCAAGCCTTCTTTCGCACACATATAAGCTCTTCAAAGTTATATGCAATTGGCTAACGCAGACACTAGGAGAGTTTCCGCCCGTGGAACAAGTTGGTTTCCGAAAAGGATTTACCACCATATACGAGTACACAGTGTCAAACGAATAAAGCAAAAATACTAAGAATACAATTTGCCACTTTGCGTGGCCTTTGAAGTGTAGTAAAGTGTAAAAACTTAATTTAAATATTGTATGTCATTCCCGTAAAATCTACAAACTGGCGTTTTCATTCGTATAAATTGTTTAATATGGAGTTTAACATCATTGTTTAAGAAACAATTAATACGTTTATTTTTCTAGTTCTACCTTTTATATTGTGCAGTATCAGTCAGTTTGCTCGATTCAGTTCCGTCTGAATCCCCCTATTTATCTTTTTCGTATTGTTCTGAACAGCGGTGTGTACTTTTACTCTTAGTAGCGTAACAAATACGTTTTGGCGTCTGTCAATAGATACGCGTAGCTTGCGTAGATAATATCTTGTCTGGGATGAACACCACTGGCTTGGAATTACCCTACATGCTAGTAGGCAAACAATGTTCCCACTTATCAACATTTTCAAAATTTTATGAAAAATCAATAAGCTATTGTTGCATATAAAGCGTTCTCTTTTGTGTTATTCTGTTTATTCTGCAAAATATCGTATTATGGGTACCGGATAAAACTCCCAGTTTTGGCCTCGTCCTTTTTCAATGGAATTGTGATTTAGTTGTCGTTCTGGTATACCTACACGTATTTTGGTATTGATTTGTGGACATCTGCACCAATGCTTTAGTAATTATGTTTTTGGACCCTACGTCAAATGTGTCGAATGAATAATTTTAACTAAAAAGTTTATTATAATGGTGTCAGGTCAAATAATATATAATTAATACGAATGAAAACGTCAGTTTTCTAGAAGTTTTATTATATTTTATAGGAATGACATGTTTCGCCCTTCTAAGGCATTATCACATTTGATAATGCCTTAGAAGGGCGAAACATGTCATTTCCAAAAAATATTATAAAACTTCCAGATAACTGATGTTTCCATTCGTATGAATCATTTAATATGGAGTTTCACATCATTGTTCAAGAAACAATAAATCGAATAATATAGTTCAAAAATTCCAAAAAAAACTTTCCAAAACATATGTATGGAGCCTCTCTATGTACGGTAGTGAGACATGGTGCCTAATCAAAAGAAAAATAAATGGAGACTTTTTAAATGTGGTACTACAGAAGAATATTAGGAATTATCTGGAGAGACCACATTACGAATGAAAAGGTTCACAATTAAATCGAAAGAGGAGACAACTTATTAAAACCGTATAGGAGAGGCGTGCCCAATAGATCGGTCATAGTATACGCCATTAGGGTCTCCTGCATGACATGAAAGAGAAGATGGTGGAGGATACAAATCGCAGAAGGCGCCCCGAAGAGAGTATTTGAAACCGGTGTGCGGGGACATGAACTGCGTGTCATGTGTTGAGCTGAAGAGGACCCCGAAAAAACCGAGCGAGGTGAAGGACGAGGTGCAAGACTTTGCTGCAAACCAATCCTTCTCTTCCAGGATCAATGTAATGCAACGACAAGTATAAGCGGGCAACAAGGTTTAACGCCAACAGCGGGCGTGCTATACCGAAGATCCCGATTTCGAATTCGACCGATGACAGTGTGAAAAAATTACGCTCTCTTTGGTCTGGTAGAATTCACGTGACAAAAAAATTGGCTTTAGACCAGCTACCTATCACATGTCATGGGAATCAATACCTAAAAAAAATTACAGTAACATAATTAGGTTCAAAATCTGTTGTATATAAAAAAAAATGTGGACAGCAACGGTAAACTACGACATTAAGGGCAAGGACCGTGTTAAGTTGTTAGGGATTAGGGCGTGTAATGTAAATTCGGTCCTGGTCAGGACTTATAAATAGTGAATGCTGGGAGAAGATTGAAGATAATAAACCTAGGTGGAAAATAACAATAAATAAAAGCAAGCAGGTTTTTGAAGCACAGCGCAGAGAGGAGGAAAAGTAATGAGATGCAATTGAGAGATTGTGATAGCTCCACTGCCAACGCCTTCGCCTACTCTAGATCCCCCAGAATGTGCGGGTCCAGGATTGGGTTCTTTAGCCACACGAGGACCCACAACCGTGAATGACAATCTTCCTCAGATACGAGAGACAGCTGATGATAATGATGATGATCATATACATTCAATACGGCAGGCTACCAAATAGCACATTGTCAATACGAAATTGCGCTTTTGGGGCATGTAAAAGTCTCTACCCTGTCCTGCATTCAATATAACCGTTGTACATCGAATACGGCAGGCAACAAGACAGCAAATTGTCAATACGAAATTGCGTTATTAGGGCATGTAAAAGTTTTAATCCTCTCATGTATTCAACATAACTGTTGTAGGTGCATTCAATACGGCAGGTAACAAGATAGCAAATTGTCAATACGAAATTGCGTTATTAGGGCATGTAAAAGTCTCAATCCTTTCCTGTATCCAACATTACTGTTATACATCCAATACGGCAGGCTACAAGATAACACATTGTCAATACGAAATTGCGTTATTATGGCATGTAAATGTCTCAATCCTCTCCTGTATTCTACATAACTGTTGTACATCCAATACGGCAGGCAACAAGACAGTAAATTGTCAATTGTAAATTGCGTTATTAGGGCATGTAAAAGTTTTAATCCTCTCCTGTATTCAACATAACTGTTGTACATCGAATAGGGCAGGCAACAAGATAGGAAATTGTCAATACAGAATTGCGCTATTAGGGCATATAAAAGTCTTAACCCTGTCCTGTATTCAACATAACTGTTGTACATCCAATATAGCAGGCTACGAGATAGCACATTGTCAATACAAAATTGCGTTATTATGACATTTAAAAGTCTTAATCCTCTCCTGTATTCAACATAACTGTTGTACATCGAATACGGCAGGCCACAAGAAAGCACATTGTCAACACGAAATTGCGCTATTTCTCCGTTTGCTATATGAATTGTGCAAATTAATTTGAGTGCAGAATTTTTCAGCCGCTTTATCTCGCACGTTTGTTTTGAGATAATGCTCCCGCGGCACGTAACAATCAGCCGGGGGCGGGCGGTGGGTGGGGAGGAGGGCGGAACCGATTCGAGTGGTTATTCTCAAAGTGATAAAACCTCGCAGATTCTCGCGTTCTTTTACTGCTCGTAAAGATGTCAACTTACCACCGATAAAGCGGTTGTGTGAAAAATTAAGACGTGATGTATTTATAAACGTGTTTTTGTCTCCTGCACCTATCTTAGTGTGAGTATGGTGTGATCAAAGCCCTTAATTTCCATAATACGTACATATTATTTACGGTATTATTCTTTACAACATCAACCGTACATTGTATTTTTTTTAATGTTTCTTGGCAATACAATCTTTATCATTTGTAAATGTTCCGACTAGTCTATATTCTTCTTCTTATTTTTGTCCTGTCACACCTCCGTGGTGCATAGGGACTCAAGGAACCTTCTCCACCCGAATCTATCGCATTCCTGATGCCTAACATCATCCCAAGTGAGGCCTGCTGCCTTAACCTCGTCCTGCAGGGCTCTTCTCCAGATGGCTCTAGGTCTGCCTCGCTTTCTCTTTCTCTCCATAGGGGACCAGTCTAGTGCTCCCTGAGCGATGCAGGCTGGGTTCCGTCTCAGAGTGTGACCGATCCACTGCCATTTGCGTCTAGCAACTTGTTCTTAATTGGCTTTTCGCCTGCCATGGTCCAGAGAACGGCATTTGACACTGTTTGGGGCCAATAGATTTTGAATATTGAGCGAAGGCACCTATTTATAAACACCTGGAGTTTACCAATAACGTCCGCGGTAGACTTCCAAGTCTCACATCCGTACAGCAGTAGTACAGCACTAGTCTATATGATAGATTTATTTATTTACTTGGTTAACTTTTAAAGTCAATGTACAATATATTTTTTATTTAATTTTCAATTATTCGCACTGTTTAGTAATTGCATTCAACCTTGAAAACGTTGGGATAAGCACTTAACATCTAGCATATAAGTGTCTAAGTGATATAACACATAAATTAAGCATTTCGTTTTGAATGTATACAAATACTTGTAGACAAATAATGGATTTTACCCATTACAGGTCAATCATTAAGAATTAATTGTATCTTAATAGAGACGAAGATGTAAATTATTTGAACACAGATGTTTCTCAACATAGTAGCATATATACATCTTTCAAAAAAAATTGTCAGACGTGGTGGTCGTAATAAGGGCGGAATGGGGAATGTTGTTAACATATAGCGATTGCTTAACCCAACCAATGACAGGTCATAAGTCCAGTAAACGCCTCGACCACCATATTCTGTTTCCAAATAATATACATCTTCGTCACTATTGAGACACAATTAATACATAAATTAAGGTTTGTTAAGAAAACACAATTTTTATATCTATAAAATAAAATTTAAATTTTTTTTGCTATTTTGGTTTATTCCATATAGGGATTTAGTCTTCCATATAATAATATGTAAATATTGTTTGTGGAAGAAAAGCTTAGTTGGTTTATGTGCAATTTAATTAAATTGCGAAATCATTGAATGTTTCTATTCGCATTTTACAGGCGGGTTACCTTTGACACAGAACTTTTTTTATATTTTTATTTAATATTTTTTTCTTCTATTTTTATTTCTTTTGTTATCAATAGTTAGCCAAATAAATTATTCAGATCAGATCACTGATTTTTGTTATAATTAATTGAGATAAGATAACTTTTTAAACATCAATTTATCTTAACGAAGTTTCCACATTAAATAACAATTTGGAGACTATCTTGTTTTGTATGATATTTTACGAAAAATTTTACAAAGGATTTCCTTGCATAATAGAAGACGGTAAAATGAGTATTTAAAACGTTTAAATTTTAATTTGTCCGAAGCTTTTATCTCCAAATTAATTTTTAGAACAAACGCTTACGTAATCTGAAAATATGAAAGTATCGAAGGGCCGCCATTTTAAGTTTGGGCGCCAAATAGTCTGGTAGCGATCCCACTGCTGACTGCTTTTCCTACATTCTCCATACAAACAGTATTGAACCGCCGGAGGGTCGTGGCGGGGGAGGGGGGGATTGAAGAGAAAAGGGGGGAGGAACACACGTGGGACACGATCTCTGCTTGGCCCCATACCCAAGGCGCGGGAGGGCGGCACGGCTGAGTTAACTTATCCAAAATTCAATACGTCTCTATAGAGATACTAGTATGTTGAATGTTGATGGTATGCAGCAAAAAAAAATTGGGTCAAGTTTACTTCGCCGCGCCGCCTGCCCTAGCTGGAGGAATGAGACATTAAGGTTTGGGACGGGACCATTGTTTTCATTCGTAAACAAGGATTGTTTGATTTTTTTATGAATACGAATGATTATTTGTTTTCCCTGATTTATTAACCTTTTGAAAAATGGAAAATGTATGTTTGTTTTAGCTAGGATACAAATTAACCCTTAACGTACCGTGTTCAAAACAAAACGCTCGCTCCCATGTGGTCAATTCAGTTTACCGCTAACTTTATCTAAATATCAAGCATATGACTCGATGAATCAAAATTTAATTAATGTCATCTTGTAGGGAATTTCATTAGGAATAGATCGATATCTATAACATACATGGATTATTTGAAAAACATATCATTATTAATTTTTTTCTGGAACCATGCGATTTCTGATATGGAATGCGTCACAGCATATGAGCAACTGACACCAAGTATGAACTTGTCTCGCCCCGCCGCGCCGCGCCGCGGCCGTGGCGGTATAATTTTACGTATGATAAAGGCACCCAGGCAAAATGTATAGTACGTTCAAGACAACGAGTACGTATTAATATTTGTCCCTTTTGGTAAAGTGTTAATATTTTCACAGTTCTGATATTATTAAGTTGCGTGCTGCGTTTCCGTCCACAGTCGGTATTATTACGTACCTATGAGAAAAGGCCAAACATATAATTTATAATACGTTCAAAACAGCGAGTAAGTATTTGTCACTTTTGATAAAGTTGTAAATATTAGCAAAACAAATTCTACCTTAACACGAATGAAGGTGAGGGCAGTCTTAAAAAAATATTTTTTTTTGGGATGAAGGAAGTAATTTTTTGCTTTTTTTTTATTACGAAATATTGAGAACACTTCAATGGAGGATTACAATTTTTTATAATATTAGGGTCCATAGGTTTTAAGAAAATCAACTTTAAATTGGCAGTGGAAACTCAATTGACCACATGGCAACGCGACGGTTAACTAATATCTTAAACGGAAAATATTTTATTGAATACTATTTAAGTAAAATAAAGACTACAGGGGAAAAACAAGGAATGTCAGTAGAAGGTTAATTTGAATAAATTGAGAATCAAGCTAATCAAAGTCTATATATTTCTTAGCAATTAGCAATCGATTATCTGGCCATAGTCGATGACACACATGATTTTTGAATATGAAAATTTTACTGTGGACAGATACGTACAAATGCCGCTAGATGGCAATATTACATTTATTTTGAATTTTAACTGACATTCCTTGTTTTTCCTCTGTAGTCTTCAAATATAAAATATTCTATTAATTACCGCGATTAAACTATTTGGTTTAATGGCTTACTCATGTTGCGCTTAGATTGAGTTTTTATCTTTACTATATAAAACTTTTTTATATCTATCTTACGAGGCCGTTTTATAGGCCGTAAAATGGTATCAGGATAGAGCTGCATTTTCTATGCCTTTCTCTCTTGGGAAACGATTTGTGTTCCGGAAATTTTCTTACATTATTTTTAAAGTACTATATTATTTAAAAATAATAAATTTAAATCTGTTAAAAAAATAACTTTGTTTTTGTATCACAATTGTATTTTATTTTACGCGACAGCTGTTTCATCGAATCTCGAAAAATCACGAAAATGATAGACATTTGATATATATTTGTAACACCGGATGATATCAACATAGGTTGATGAAACAGCTGTCGCGTAAAATAAAATACAATTGTGATACAAAAACAAAGTTATTTAATTTAACAGTTTAAAATGTTAAGGTATCATAGTGTTTCGGCCAAAACAATGAACTATTTAATAATAAATTTCGCAAAATGCACCAATTGTACTTTTAATGTTTTATTAATCGATATTTTTTTCTTTTTTCAGGTATGTACTGTACAAATATTTTATGCTAAGATATCGCTAAGGTCGCCGATGGACAAAAAGGGCAAGTTTTTATTTTTTATTTTAAATGTTAATATGTAAACTTGAATGGTGTGTAACATCTTGTGGGAATATAATAACTACTCCTTTGTACACGCAAAGGAACTGTTTTATCACTGAATGTTGGAAACCAACATTAATAAAACGCGTCTTAAGTACTGTTTTTATATTTTACTAGCTGACCCGGCAACGCTTCGCTATTGCTATATTAGAGTATATAAATACTCGTACACCCAATATATATTAAAGAAATACAATGAAAGTTCAATATCAATTATTTTATTGGATAAAATGACATGTGTATAGGTGCAAGAATGTGTGTATCCTAATTCAGTTCATATCTTTAAAACATTTGTTTAATCCAAGCAAACTTGCTGTGAACTTGAATAATACTAATGTGAATTGAACAATTGAAGGCTGGGCATTACCAAGGTGGCAAGTTTGCAAAAAGTCTGAAATGAGTTTTTGATGCCAATTGGTCTTAAACATAGCTGTGCAAAAGCGCGTTATGATTTAATAATATAGTGTAGTTCAAACGTTACCCTAAAGATGCCACCCAAAAAAAAGTTTATATATATCTTTTTCAGCTTTATGTTTAAACCATTAAACGTCCAGTCTTAATTTTTTTCCTCAATATTTTAAGTGAAATTAAAAAAACAAATAAATATACTATATCACATTTGCATAAAACATTCATACATATACAATTCATATCCGTTCACTCCTGGGCGTAGGCCTCCTCCATCTGCTTCAATGTCTGTCGATCCTGGGCAACACGCATCCAATGTCGTCCCTCCATCGAAGTTGAGGACGTCCTGGGTTTCGGGTTGCACTTCATCTACGCATATATCGAGGTGTGGGATCCATCCTCTGCACACGCGCATTCCATTATCTTCTGGGTTGTCTGCCTCATCTCATGACATCTTTCAGCTTGCAGATTTCACCGTTTCATGTTACCTAGAAATAAAAGGAAAAATATTAAATTAATATAGTGTAGTTCAAATGTTACCCTAAAGATGCCACCCAAAAAAAAGTTAATATATATCTTTTTCAGCTTAATGTTTAAACCATTAAACGTCCAGTCTTAATTTTTTTCCTTAATATTTTAAGTGAAATTAAAAAAACAAATAAATATACTATATCACATTTGCATGAAACATTCATACATATACCATTCAAGGTCATAATAATGCTCTTAGAAATACAATGTTTAGAGAAACAAAACCCTTGATTTTGATGTCCATTAGATGAAGCTAATAATGCACATTCACTTAACCAATGACGAAATTTGTAAATTTGTGTGATGTCTGGAAATATACATTGAATCAATTCTCCTTTGGAGTGTGATTCTACAGAAATCAGTTGATAATTTAAAGCATTCATTCCATACAATGAACTTTCATTGTTGCAGAATTTTACCCATTCCAGAAATATTTAAAATGTTGCATGTAGGTGTTTCAATGTTTTGTATCATCATCATCATGAGCCTATATCCGTTCACTCCTGGGCGTAGGCCTCCTCCATCTGATTCAATGTCTGTCGATCCTGGGCAACACGCATCCAATGTCGTCCCTCCATCGAAGTTGAGGACGTCCTGGGTTTCGGGTTGCAGTTCATCTATCATCAGGGCTGCGAGCGGCATGCCATTTTAGCGCTGCCACTCTTCCGATGATGTCCGACACTCCTGTTCTGCCTCTAATAGTGGAATTAAACCAATTAATCCAACCTGTACATACCATTTCAAAATTAGTTCATAAATATAACAATCTTCCTGGGCGTAGGCCTCCTCCATCTGATTCAATGTCTGTCGATCCTGGGCAAAACGCATCCAATGTCGTCCCTCCATCGAAGTTGAGGACGTCCTGGGTTTCGGGTTGCAGTTCATCTATCATCAGGGCTGCGAGCGGCATGCCATTTTAGCGCTGCCACTCTTCCGATGATGTCCGACACTCCTGTTCTGCCTCTAATAGTGGAATTAAACCAATTAATCCAACCTGTACATACCATTTCAAAATTAGTTCATAAATATAACAATCTTCCTGGGCGTAGGCCTCCTCCATCTGATTCAATGTCTGTCGATCCTGGGCAAAACGCATCCAATGTCGTCCCTCCATCGAAGTTGAGGACGTCCTGGGTTTCGGGTTGCAGTTCATCTATCATCAGGGCTGCGAGCGGCATGCCATTTTAGCGCTGCCACTCTTCCGATGATGTCCGACACTCCTGTTCTGCCTCTAATAGTGGAATTAAACCAATTAATCCAACCTGTACATACCATTTCAAAATTAGTTCATAAATATAACAATCGGGTGTGGGATCCATACATGCCAGTATCTTGCGTTGCGTGCCCCATCTCACGACATCTTCCACCTTGGAGATATCGTGGATAGCCGTGTTCCTCACCCTATCTCAAAGAGTCTTTCCTGGTATCATCCTTAGCGTCGGCATCTCTGCAAAAATCAAATAATTATATTAAAATGAGCAGTATATTTAAAAAAAAAAACTCGATCATTGTAAGATTGGCGTGGGAACATCAGACCATTTGGAAATGTTATATTACTGGATTTTTCCAACTGAGGCAGCTAATGCTGTATGTAAGGATATGTTTACCTATCACAGCATAACAGAGAAAAACTAAAACAGCTGAAGTAAATCGTCTAATCCAAAAGATATTATAGGTTATCGCCCTGCCAGAACAATTTTACATTAAAATAACTAACTAACTAACTAACCATCACGCCGTTTCCCCGAAAGGGTAGACAGAAAGAATGGACTGCAACATTTTAATCGATGCTGCACTCCATTCTTCTCTTTTCGCCAACGCGAGAGACGCGGTGTGATGGGTTGCGAACCTCATCGCCACCAATAGGCATCTCCCGCGCACACTTCAATCATTCAACGTCTACATAATAAATCTAAAACAAATTATACAAAATACAATGATATAAAATTAAATAACACATAAAAATAATTTAACACATAATGTTCTTTTAGATGGTGCACTTGTCGTCAGCTGGACGATCCGGACATTTGTGTTTATTTAATTTTTTATTCCACTGTTTTAATTTTAATTAGGCACTTAAAACAATCCAACACCAGCAAAAACTTGAAAATTTGATTGAAGAATTTATTCAAATTGTCATTGGAACAAATGAAAAATTTATTTTTACACCTGTCAAAATTCTTTTTATAAACGAAAAAACTTGTATTATTTTAACATCAGAAGAGTGAAAACGTATTTCGTGTCACAAATAACTATCACAAAGTGCGGCAACAATCAAATTGACCAAAACAATTCACTTATACAGGAAATATCTCCAAATTGACAGGAGCACCACATGAATCAAATATTTTTTTTTAAATCAGAACCAGAACCAGATTCCTTGCAGGATTTGCGAATTTATTCGTTGGGTATCCTATCTCTAACGGTTCTCCCCACAATAAAATAACATTATTAAAATAGATTATACCAATTCATAGAATTGTTACTTAGAATTTAACGTTTTTCCATGTATTCATAACATAACCTAAAATAATACGTAAGTAAAACGATAGGTATGTAATTTTATTTCTATCTATATAAATTCGATATAATTTAGAACTAAAACTTTGAAATATGTAATGCGGAAATATAATCTGTATTCATTTCAACGGCAAAATAGAATAAACTGAAGATATATATGAATTAGAAATATAAATATTTTACTTACGAAACTAACACGCAATTCAAATTTGACATTTCAGAGATAGGGATGGGCAATCCGCTCACGAGTCGACTCAAAGATTCGAATCGTTTTGGTGAGCGGGTGAGCGATGATCCATAAAAAAAAGAGCGGCAGCTCAATGATCCGCTAGGTCAGGGGGGTCGGCAAAATTATTAGCCAAAGAGCCAAATGCGTACTTTACAACGATTTAAAAAAAAATTGAGAGCCAAATATGTTTATTGATTTAGATAACCTTTATTATAATTTTTGCACTTCATTCAATTACGGGTACACTGAATAAAACATTATTTCATACTTCTTCCTGTGATGAAGGCGACCAGCCTTCTCTCCATCTCTTTGGTGGTCATCCTGGTGGTCGACGGCCCTCTGGAGTCTCTTGCATCACGATATTAGGAATTCTTGCTGGATCCATTCTCTCGATGTCTCTGCCTACTCCATCTCACTATGTCTTCAATGTTGCAGGATTTGCGAATTTATTCGTTGGGTATCCTATCTCTAACGGTTCTCCCCACAATAGGTCGCAGTCTGGTTCTGACAGTGTCTGTTCTTGCTTTGATTCCGTATGTTATTATGGACCTGATGCATGTTTGTTTGTTGTTATTCTTAATTTTAGGCACAATTCCATGTTCTCATCAATAAGACGACTTCGTAGTTTACTCTTGTTAAAATTCATGCTTGAATAAAATTGTCCGCATGAATATGTAGAAGCGAAAAGCGAAAGATCAGCAAGAGTCAGTAATACTATTTCAGGCGTTGAAGATGATGACTAAAAATCTTTGAATTGGCGATGATGATTAAGAGTTTTAGCTAAACCGGAATTGATAATCGTAATCACCAATTCCATAACTTTACAAATTTCTTCTGGAAATGTCTGCGGACAGAGCGTTCTTGATGAATGATGCGATGGTAAGCAAGTATCTCGCGATTATTTTTTCTTTCAACAAACCCCTTCGGCTCCGGAGCCGCATTTTGCCGACCTCTGCGCTTTCCGCTCAGTAAAGTGAGCCGATTCTTCTTGATAATTATCGAGCGGCTCCGGAGCCGCATTTTGCCGACCTCTGCGCTCGGTGAATCGTATATTATTGCAAAAGAGTCGACTATTTTTAGTGATCTCTTTAAGGGATCTGAGCTGAATGGTTCCGCTCAGTAAAGTGAGCCGATTCTTCTTGATAATTATCGAGTCGTTTGTCAAAAAAGTTGTTTGTCGTTGTGAATTTTTTTTTAGCTCATCGACAAAAAATTTATCCTGGTGAATTTTTTTTTTTTACCGGAATCAACTTTTTTGGTCGAGGAGCAAAAAAAAAAGGTCACTAAAATAATTTCAAACTTTGAACGACTCAAAATGGTGAACCGTGGATCGTTAAAAAGAGTCGGCTCACTTTGCTGAGCGGAACCGTTCAGATCAGATCCCTGAGATGAGTCGTTTTGCCCATCCCTATACGTGCGTATATTTTTCAGTTCAAAGGAGCGACTAATTTCATATCTGACCACGCAAAGAGTCAAAAAAGCCACTAATTTGCATCTTATCACGCCAAGCGAATATAGACTCTAAAGATCGATACTCAGGTGATACGAACATGAAGGTCTATACTCGCTCGCACTACGAAAATTTATAAATTTACAAAGTTAATTAGAGCTCGATTAATAACAAAAATATGCCTATGCCCACCTATGTCTATCTATTAAGGAAGTGTATAACTTGGAAAATGATCAGCTCAGGAATAACCTCAGAAATAGTCCACACACACCCGGAAGATCGCCTTTTATTTATATAGATATATTGGCGAGGGATGGAGAGTTGCGGAGGTCGGGAAGGGAGGCCTATGTCCAACACTAGACGACTTATGGCCGATGATACAATCTTAATTAAGATTATAAAAATTAAAAAGATCTTCTGCTTAATGCTTAAAAAATACAATCTTCATAGATGGCGCTAGTGTGTCGATTGAAACTACCATGTAAAGGGTGGTGTCACAGATTAACATATATACAACTTCCAAAAATTCGTCAGACATGGTGGTCATAAGAAAAATGTGGAATGGGGATGTTGTATTACATAAAGCGTGCGCTTAACCCAACCCATGACAGGTCATAAGTCCTGTAAACACCTCGAACAACCATATTCTGTTTCCAATTTGCATCTTCGTCTCTATTGAGATACAATTAATCCTTGAATTATAAAAATTCATTACTTTTCTTCTAAAACGTTGTTTCTCTCGTATTCTCACAACCGTTAAACTTCGGTGTGTTGCGTAGTAGACATTTTCAAGATTCCAAGACGATGTTTTTCTCGCTTTTCGCTTTCGTAATCATGAGTGATATGTATTTCTTCCGCTTTATGGTGCGCGTCTTCCGAGTCGATATTCCATCATTATTAACGCCGGCGTATATCTCATTCAATCCATTCATTTCAACCATTAAATTGTTTTAACCTTAGTATCTTGTAGAAGTTCTGAAGCCCTTGAAGTAGTATTTCAAACTGTGGTTATTAATAAAAAAAGTAAATAAAACAAACTAGCTAACATATCATAACGTCGTTTTCCCGAAGGGGTAAGCAGAAAGGATGGTCAGCTATACTGATCTTTCCTTACATTTCACTCGCCTCTTCAATATTATTTCTTCTTCAAAATGTGTCGTGTCAGGTCAGGTCAGGCGACGTTGACTTTCACTTAGAGTAAATCTCTGTCCCACAAGGGTTGTCCGGGATTCGGGTCCATGGATTGATTCCTCTTCATTGTGATGGCTCGGGGAATGATATCCAGAATGGTTTCTCCGTTCCTTTTCTGAAGGACTTTTTGTTAGGGTTGCATTCCCTTACCGAATAAACCCAGATAATTAATGTTTTTAATTGAAATTTCTTGGTAGAAGTTCATTTGAAATAATGAAAACAAAAAAATATTAAGATAATCAAATGATTTTACTGAAATCTCTTGATGGAAGTTCATTTTAAATAATAATTAAATAAAACGATGTTTTTTAACTACTTCCACTTTTGTCTTTATTTAGACAGCGACCGGTTTCGCCAGGCTCGCTGGCATCGACAGACTGGTGACACTATTGTAAACTTAGTCCTTTATATACATACAGATCAGGGGTGGTAAACATGATTCTATACTATAAATTTTTGTATACTATATATTTTCATTCGATACTCTATCATACACAGAGTATCCATACATTCGTCTAAGAGATCTCATTTCTACTGCATTTATTCTACTTTCATCCTTCTTTTGCCAGTTCCATGCTTAGCTTCCATACATAAGGGTCGGTAAACTCAACTCAAATCCATTATTACAACATTAAGACATAAAAATAAATAACGTTTTTTTATGTTTGAGGCCAAGTGAACTCTGACAGACTGACTCTGCCGCAGAAGCGAGTCGCTTGTCTACCGGGATCGTCTCTCATTTCTCACGTGTGCTTTCCTTTATCTCGGTATTCGGCGATTTATTTCCTCGAGAAGTGCTCGCTTCCTCTTGACAGACGATTCTCATTTTCCTGCCCCCTCCTTCCTATATGCCTGAAGGTCAAACTGTCTGTCGTGGGACTCGTGTGTCATATCCGAATGCCCTTACAAGCCAGAACGAAGAAATTTAGATTATCGATATATTCAGAAACTTCATTTGTTGAATAATAATACACTGAAGCAAATATGGCAGTACATAATGGAGTTCTAGTGCCAACCTTTATATATGTAAGTGAAACTTGGAGCTGGCAGAAAAGGGATGAAAATTATTATTATAATTATTTTGTTGAATCGTTCTTTACATAATTTAAATCATCGCGAGCCAAATCGATGTAAGCGGTAGAGCTATCATACTAATTCTCATGACATGTGATAGCTAGCTAATCTATCGCTATTTTATTGTCACGTGAATTCTGTACCAGACTAATGATAGTATAACAATCACTGCCATCGCCGGGAATCGAACACGGGACCTTCGGGTTTTCAGTCAAAGCACTTACCACTCGACGAAGGTCACTACGAAATTAGGATAAATGCCGTAAATATGAGATCTCTATAAAGAATGCGCAGGAAAATGATATGTGATAGAATACCTAACGACGAAATAAGAAAGAAAGATGATTGGATCGTAAGTAAAATTGAAAAAGGATCCCTGAGATGGTTTGGACATGCGAAACGAATGGACGAAAGAAAAACACTTTTTTAAATGTTGTATACAAGCAGTGTGAGTGGAAAGAGAATCCATGGAAGACCAAGGAAAGCATGGCATGGCCACATTCGAAGTCGGAAATATCGACGAACGTGTATGTTACGATGTATAAATGTAGAGGATGCTCGAAAGGTATGTTAGGACAGACCAGTATGGCGGTCCATCCTCTCTACCTACGCCTCCGGGGAAATGGCGTGATGGTTAGTTAATTTATTTTGTAGTACACATTATTTTTTTATGATGAATCCAAGTTGTTGAGTGCGAAATGAGTATTTATTTATTGTAGGGTAACATACAGTGATTGTTAATACACATACAAATGAACAAACTTATAGTTAAATAAAGACATAGAAGGTTACCCGCCGCTTACCCGAAGCTGTTATAGGACGCAGCGGCGCCCCTTCGTAAGCTTCTCTCAAACAATCCCTAGGCCCGCCCCCCATCCACGCAGGACGTAAGCTGGAGAATGCACCATTCCCGAAAAAAAAAGCAAAAGGCAAAAAGGGTATCTAGGCCACATTTAATCCAGTTTAATTTCAATCCACTTATATGTCCCAATCTAACAAAACAAAGCAAAATATGGTTCATGATTTTATGGCCTATTATAAAATTGTGACAGAGTGTAGAATGGGAGAGAAAACTTGTAATGATGAAAAAAAAATCGTAATTAAATAGAGAAAATAGTTATGGAAACTAGGGACAGGAACACAGGGAACATTACATTTTAATGTGTATTATTTAAAAAGAAAATTGATCCAAGAGGAAAGAACGGCCGGCGAGGAGTCCGACAACCCCTCAAAGGGGCGGATGTCTAATATACTTACAACTAATGTGTTAAAAAAATATGTAACAGGTAAAGCAGTACATGTTGCCAAATATAAATATTGTGGTATCGATAGCCTATAAGCGTAAACAGAGTACGTGCACAAAATTAAGAATCCATCAATTGGTAAGCAACCGATAAAAAAGCACCCTACCTTATAGTGAGAGTCTCGGTACTTGTATGTTTGAATCGATCTTCAATCTGCGGTCGCCCTCCCGTGGAAGCATTGTGGGGCCTTACCTCTGCTAATAAAATGAATAAAAATGTAGATTGACTCGCTCTTACCTCCAAGCTGGCAGAGTAAACATGCCGTACTTGATTAAAAAGAGTAAATGTTGCTCAGCGGAGAGCGCCAATCTTGTACTCTTATATAGAACAATCGCGGATTCCACAACTAGCTCTTGTTTCTCCATACAGAGAAAGAAGCTTTCTTCTTATCGGTTTTTATTTAAATTGAAAATTTAAAGAATTGAGAATACGAAATTTTATTGTTATTATTTTATTATTTTATCATTGGTTGATGAGGTATTCATCCTTTAGCCTTATTTTTTATGATAAAATATGAAAAATACCGAAATATTAAAATGTTATATTTGTATTATTTATACAGTAATGTTAATTTATCACAAATATTTGGAAGATCATCGCCCCTTTTCGGTGAAAACTTTTGCAATTAAAATTATAAAATCTTTCTTCTTCTTCTTCTTCCTCGTTGTAGACCTATATGGTCTGTTCTCCAGAGTGTTGCTCCTCCTGTGAGGTAGATTCCCAGCTGTCCTTCCATCTTTTAGGAGGTCTTCCACGAGGACGAGTCCCACGAGGTTGATTATGCAATGCAATATAGGGGAGTCTGGTGGTGTCCATTCTTTGGACATGACCGTACCAGTACCTTTTTCGCTGTCTGCTCCATCTTATAATATCCTCAACCTCACATATCTCTCTTATTCTGGTGTTCCTCACGCGATCCCTCAGTGTCTTGCCTGCTATCGTCCTCAGTTTCTTCATGAAAAATACCGAAATATTAAAATGTTATATTTGTATTATTTATACAGTAATGTTAATTTATCACAAATATTTGGAAGATCATCGCCCCTCTTCAGTGAAAACTTTTGCAATTAAAATTATAAAATCTTTCTTCTTCTTCTTTGTTGCTCCTCCTGTGAGGTGTCCTTCCTTCCAGCTGTCCTTCCATCTTCCACGAAGACGAGTCCAATGAGGCTGATTATGTAGTGTAATAAAGGGGAGTCTGGTGGTGTCCATTCTTTGAACATGACCGTACCAGTCCCTTTTACGCTGTCTGCTTAATCTTATACTATCCTCAACCTCCATCCTTTTATAATCTTATACTATCCAGCCTTCTTGATTAAGCTGTTAGATCACATTTCTTTATTCATCGGGTCACTATCTGCTTCTCTAACTCGCCACATTCTGTTTTATATTACCAACTTGTTTCATTACTCGTCCTATCTTCGGTAATGCCCCTGATGCAGAAAAGGAACCGTAAATTTGAAAGTTTTACATCGTAACAAGAAATATAATTTATATTCCTACGAAAATTCTGTGGATTGAAATTATAAGGTTTGTTACTTTTTTAATGGGATCATTATTTTTTCGGGAAACTTGACGCGTGTAATGATATAGCTCATTTGAATTTTCGCCCTATTCAAACGTGTGCCTAAAATATGACACGTGATCTCAACGTTCTAGAGATAATACCTTGTGATCTTCCTCCGATTGCTGCGTTTTATTTTCGTAAACAGTTTTAGGAATTACGAAATTTGTGTAGGTGTCTTTTGAAGAATAAGACGCATTTATTATTGTTCTTTATTTATTTATTCGTTGTAAATATTTTACGGAAGAAAATTACCATGCTTACAAAATGTAATGACTCATTATTAATATTTGGTTGAATATATCTCCCCTATCATAATAATTTTGATAAATTCACTATATCTTAATTTAAACTGGTCCACTTCGGATATCATCTCGTTCTAGAAGGTAAATGACTCCCATTCAATACAGGAAAGTTTTGAAGCGCTTCCGTGCGGCAATTTAGGGTAAAAAATAAGATAATGTCATTTACTCAATTACAGTTGTAGGGAACATGTAGATTAATTTATCTTAATATTCCTAGTTAATGGTAGTCCAAATACGATCAGATGATAATTTTTTAAAATGTTTTTGCTAACGTCGATATTGATATCCTGTCCCTGAGAAATATGAGTAACAAGTAGTTTTACTTAAATCACCACGTTATAAAAGCATAAGTTTAATAAGCGTGATTATCGTTTTTGGATTTATTTGAGTTCCAATATGAGTTTTTTTTATCCGGGGGTCCTAATAGACGGAGTTGTACTCCAAATTGCTACGAATAGTGCATCGTACTTCATAAGATGAAACCAAGTATTATGTTTGCACATAAGTGTGGGTATTTATCATTTCCCGCGCCGTAATCTGTAAAAGAAAATTATATTCCGCTATGATTGTTGAATCTTTTCTTTTCATATTAAGGAGTTATGCAAATTATTCATAAATATTGGGCGAAATGTTCCGAAAGGCGTTTTCATATTTTTATTTATACTGTTTCGTTTAATACATCATAAAGTTTAAGTTGTTTCTTTTTTGTATGGCTTTATTGGTACTTCACGCCGTTAAATTATCCTGAAAATTTTCTTTTAAATGCTTTTATATACGAGCATGTATTTTTAAACTCACGCTTGTGAATAATTCAATAGTATTTTGTCTTTTAAAAACATTGTAAGGCATATACTGACATATACCATTGAGACCAGAGCGGATACCACAAGAACGAAGGCTAAAGCACGGGTGGCAGAAATGAGGACCCTGAGGATGATAGCAGGAAGGACTATTCGAGATAGGGTGAGGAACACGGCTATCCGCGAGATCTGCAAGGTGGAGGAGGTCGTGAGATTGGGCAGACAACGCAGAAGATACTGAAATGCGCACGTGCAGAGGATAGATCCCACCAGAATCCCACACGCTGTGGCGTATCAGATTCCTGCTGGCTGCCGTCCCCCTGGAAGACCGCCGAAGAGATGGAGAGATAGTTGGGAGTCCACCTCCCAAGAGAGGCCAGCCTGATTTCAGGAACAGACCAAAGGTCTATAAGGAGAAGAAGAAGAAAAAGAAGTATTTTCACAGCTTTTTTGCATTTTTCACAAACATGTTTCGGGTCACAGACGCCCTTCCTCAGTGCATAATTTTTAACAATAAAATTAGACGAAATCTTCACTTATATACTAAATGAAAAATCAAAAGGGGAGTAGGAGGGACTAAGTCTAGAGGTATGTATAAATGTTATTTAGTTAGAATTATAGGACAATGGGAACAAATTAATTATTGGACTTAAAGTTAAGTTTATTACACGTGCTGATTCAACCTATGTTGACATTATCACGTGTTACAATAATTTATCAGCTTTTAAAACTAAATTTAAAAAGTCACGAAATTTTAATTTTAAGAGTTGATAAATTATTGTAACACCTGATGATGTCAACATAGGTTGACTAAATGCTAAATGCTACTGCATGCTAAAATTACATCATTAGCATATATTTTTTTTACCAATCTTTCTTCATTCATTCTTTCCATATGTCCAAACCATCTTAATGATCCTTTCATTATTTTGTTCATGACACCATCATTCGCACCGCATTCACTTATATTTTCATTCGACACTCTATCATACACAGAGTATCACACATTCGTCTAAGAGATCTCATTTCTACTGCATTTATTCTACTTTCATCCTTCTTTTGCCAGTTCCATGCTTCGCTTCCATACATAAGGGTCGGTAGAAGAACACTATTGGTTTGTTAGTTAGTTAGTTAATAATAAATAAGTATTACTTTTCCCGTGGTACAGTTAATTCGTTTATTTCTCCAGCCCTGAATACGTAAAAGGATCGCTTTATTATGCAAATTTCTCGTGGGCAAAAACGTTAAATATTTCAGAAGAGTCAAGAAGCCCCCGAGATGGCGCTGTCTGGTTCACAAAGACCGGCCCGAGATTGGCCCTCTCGAGTGTATTTATTTCCCGGCCATCTGCGCGGAAAACACTCCGGTCCGGGGATGAAGCTGGATTAAGAATACTTCCGGGCATAACTATATTGCGGCCTGTGACTTTTATTCCCTTAAACCGATTATTTTATCTGCTCCTGCGGCTCGTGCTCTTCTCACACTCGATGGTTGCTGAATCCAATCACGTTATCATAATGTTTACTCTGTCGCGGATTCGATACGTTTTACAAATTGATTTTGGAACAATATTTTCAGCATGCGTTTTAAATTCGGAATATTTATTACGTTATTATCATTTTAATGTTATTTTTTTAAACATATGTTAAGAGATTACTTTTTTATTCTGTACGGGCGTATGTAGTTGAACTTCTCTTCGATTTTGATAAATTTTTTGTTTGAGTTTGAGTGGGTCCCTGTACGGTTTAGATTCACAATTGGACCCGGTAGGTGACCGTTAAAACCTTCTGGGAAGTTCATGAATAATTGATCTTCTGAGAATAATTCATAATTATGTTTTTTACCATAGGTGGCGCTGATATCGAATTCTGTGTTTAAGCATGCCCACATCACTTGCGTTGTAGCATGGCGTAGATTTAAAATTCAAACTCAATGTAAATGTCATTTAGTATATACTAAATCGAAAATACATTTGCTACACCAGCTAATAGCAGGCAAGCCAATATTCGGACAGGACAACATCTGTCGGATCCGCTGGCTTAATATATTTTCCTTATCTTAATTATTAATGCGAGTCTGATAATTTTCAATCATTTTCACATTGGAATTGGATAATGTATATTTTTTTAATCGACTCATGGTTCCGAAGATGCCTTTTTTACACTTAATATTTATTTATTTAGGGTAACAATCAGCGATTGTAGTACATATATAAAACACATAGAAACAATATAATAAGGCCAATTACATGCTACCCACAAATATAAATGATCAGAAGAATTAACGGTACAGACTAATGAATCGAAATCGAAGTTGAACTTAGTTCAAAGAAAAGTAAAGTAATATTTTAAAGTGTTTATAATAAAAATAATGATGGAAAAAAAAAACTAAAGTAACATTATCGTTTCATTCACACCGAAAGGTTGATACGACCATTTTTTTAAATTACGCTTCTTCAGGTGGAAAATATCAACATTAATAAAGTACTCTACAGTTCATTAATACGAATGAAAACCTGTTTTCTAGAAGTTGTATTATAATTTATGGGAATGGTTTGTTTCGCCTGTCTGAGGCATTGTCAAACATTTGTCATGTGGATTTGTGACATTGCACTGAGGATGTTGGGCTTCATCATTCGGACCGGAAGAGTTTTTAGAGATCCCAATGAGCTCAGTGTCCTATACAACGCGTTGGTTCGGAGCAGACTCGAAAGTGGTTCTTTGATATGGAGTCCTCACGAGGCGAGATATTCCGCTATGCTGGAGAGGGTTCAGAAAATAATTCTGAGGTATCTATCTATATGAGGGAGTATGGTAGTTATTGTTTTACCTAACGGCCACCAGAACCAATCTGCCTTTGGTGACACCGGTAGGAAAAGCAGTTAGTCTGCTGAACTCTCCTAGTTAGAAGCTCTCCTCGGAGATCGACGTCTTTCATATTATTGAAAGTACGTTCAGGCGACAAATACTCTTGACTTTAGAAAGTATCTTGTCTTCCTAATGTCGAACCATCTCTAATGCGTTCCTGGTATTATGTTGTATATTTATAATATTTTACCTGTACTTAATAGATGTCTTAAACATTTTGCTGTTTGTTATGTCTTTTGGTTTTAATAAACTGATTTAATTTGATTTCATTTCGATTAATAGAAAACTAACGTTTTCATTCATGTTGATTTAATGATTATACCGAAATATCTTGATGGAAGTTCATTCTAAATAATAATTAAATAAAACGATGTGGATTTTAATTAACTACTTCCACTTATTGACATCTTAAGAAACAGGTCGAAAGGCCTACACTGAGAAGAAGAAGATTAATTATTATATTTAATATAGATTTTTACGCCATTGTTCAAAATATTATAAATATATTTTACAATTAATATATAATATTAACTTGTATAACTTGTTATATTATCGGTTAACGAAATACGAGTGACTGGCACCATTTTAACCCTTAACGTACCGTGTTCAAAACAAAACGCTTGCTCCCATGTGGTAAGTTCAGTTTACCGCTAACTTTATCTAAATATCAAGCATATGACTAGATGAATCAAAATTTAATTTATGTCATCTTGTAGGGAATTTCATTAGGAATAGATCGATATCTATAACATACATGGATTATTTGAAAAACATATCATTATTATTTTTTTTCTGGAACCATGCGATTTCTGATATGTAATGCGTCATAGCATACGAAAGACTAAAAATCAGGAATAAACTTGTCTGCGGCCCGCGGCCGGCGGGGCGAAGATAAAGGCACCTAGGCAAAATGTATAGTACGTTCAAGACAACGAGTACGTATTAATATTTGTCCCTTTTGGTAAAGTGTTAATATTTTCACAGTTCTGATATTATTAAGTTACGTCCTGCGTTTCCGTCTACAGTCGGTATTATTACGTACATATTGAAAAAGCCAAAGATATAATTTATAATACGTTCAACAGCGAGTAAGTATTTGTCACTTTTGATAAAGTTGTAAATATTAGCAAAACAAATTCTACCTTAACACGAATGAAGGTGAGGGCAGTCTTAGAAAATATTTTTTTTTGGGATGAAGGAAGTAATTTTTTGCTTTTTTTTTATTACGAAATATTGAGAACACTTCAATGGAGGATTACAATTTTTTTTATAATATTAGGGTCCATAGGTTTTAAGAAAATCAACTTTAAATTGGCAGTGGAAACTCAATTTACCACATGGCAACGCGACGGTTAAAAAAAACTATGTATTTTTTTTAAATTGTTGCTATATTTTTTCAATAAAATATAAATGTCTTGACAAAAAAACGCATTCTATACATCCCTCTGTAATACTATTATAGATTAAAACGATAAATAAAAAAATGTATCCAAAATATAATTTTGTGGAGTAGTTACACAACGTACACATAGGATAAATAATGAAACGATTTAGCTACTTCAGAATTGATCGCCGAAGAGAGATTTACAGCAACCATTCACCTACAAAAAATAAACTGTATCATTTATTTTATTCGTAGAACGTAGTAAGCTTTATTTATATCTTGTTTTTTTACGTATGTATGTATCTCCGAATGTAATGTTTTCCGATAGCAAGGGGATGCCATGCTTCCATGGAGTATCGATTGGAATTCCTGAGCTGAAGGGCTCCCTCAGAACTCCCATAAACTTTCCCTTGTACCGGGAAAATATAACGCCTCAGGCGAGCTTTATTCAAGTGCTGAGCTTTAGAGCGTTCTCCTTCGCAGGGGAAGGAGGCCAGGAGTGGATCGTAAAAGCTTCGAGTGTCGATTTTTGTCTTCACTCCCCCAACTCGGGCTGCCTCTATACTAGACATGTCAAAATATTTGATCGTTTAGTTTATTGGTTATTGGTTATATGATAGCTTTATTCTGTCAAATTATTTACTGGTGGCAGATCGTTTGTCTAGTTTTTCGTGATATTTGATACTGCTCAGCTTACTGAAAATGTTGTCTATCATAATTACTTTTTTTCTTAATTATAACACTATTCGTGGGTTTGTTTCTGTTTTATGAACTAACCAACCATCACGTCGTTTCCCCGGAAAGGGTAGGCAGAGGGGAGAGACCGCCACACTGTTTTATCCTGACATAACTCTCGCGGCTCTTCTACATTCGCACACCGTGACACGCACGCTCGTCGATTGCATATCGTATTTCGAACATGGCCGTCTTTTAGTAATTAATTAATTTGTTCTCCGCTTCTTTCTCCATTTACACTACTTGTATATATATCTTTTTAACCATTCTTCCCTCATCCATTCGTTCCATATGTCCAAACCCTTTCGTGACCCTTTCTTAATTTTATTTATCCCGCATTCATCCGCCTTACATTCCTTTCTTACTTCATCACTAGATATTCTATCGTACATTGTTTTTCCGCACATTCTTCTTACTGACCTCATTTCTACGGCATTTATCCTACTTTAATCTTTCTTCTGCCAACTTCAAGCTTCACTTCCGTACATAAGGGTTGGGATGAGAACTCCATTGTGCACTGCCATTATTGCTTAAGTCGATATATTTCTATGTATTGTATCTTGTATAATGATTTAAAATTCCGTATTAAATCATTAACACTAATGAAACCGCCCGTTTTCTAGAAGGTTTATTATATTTTATGGGAATGACGTGTTTTGCCTTCGTAAGGCAAAACCAGATGATAATGCGTAAGCAAGTACCCACGCATGAAAATCTTTCATAATTGTGTTTATATATGTATCGACAAAAATTAACTATTTTAGAATTTGTTTTATTGTACATTATATTTGATTGATTTAACTGTCAGCAAATAAATACGTGTCATTTTCCTTCATTCGTTTTTGTGTATAAGTAGAGCTTTATTGAGACTTCAAATTAATTCAGAAATAGACTTAGAGTTATGTCTTGATATGCTTCAATGATTAAATCAAGTTATTGAACCGTATTTTTTACAGGCCTGCCCCATGATTCTAGCATTCGATCGCTTCGTACTCACAAATTCGGATGTATTAAATTACATGTTTCATTGTAAGGGAGAAGTAAGCAGTTTTGGACAGTGGCAGACTTGGACAAATATAGCTTCGTAAGTGCGTACATAAGTGCACGCACGTTTTTTTTATGTTGATGGGGGAAAATACTCATGGACTAAATACGCAAGACTACTAACTTTGGGCAGACCTAACTGCTAAAAAAAACACTCTGGTGCTTCGTATCTTCAATGGTTACCTTTCAGCATTCCTTATCGCTGTCGTCTAAGATATATTGTTAATTCTTTCCTTCTTTGTTGGCCTTTCATCTGTCTCCATTTCTATCATTATATTATCGATCATATGTTTGATAGTTTCCCACTTATCCCCGATCTTCCAGCATGCCTCTACCATTCATCAGATCGAAATTTTCCTTTCTATTAAAAAAAAAAAAATAAACTTTTAAACGAATTTTTAAGAATTAAAACACTGTTTTTTCCACTTTTGAGTTTATTTTTCTCGACATGTTTCGAAGGCTTACACCTTCATCATCGGGATAACGATATAAAAAAAACGTTTTTATAGCGTTCTCCCGATGATGAAGGTGTAAGCCTTCGAAACATTTCGAGAAAAATAAACTCAAAAGTGGAAAAACAGTGTTTTAATTCATATAATTTCGTCATTATGGAATTCCACAGTGTTAACGCCTTAAGTAGATCTAACACTTTTAAACGTCTAATCAGCTAACCATCATTTCGTTTCCCCGGAGATCTAGTCAGAGAAGATGGATTACTACACTGTTCTATCCCAAAATATCTATTTGAATTTGAATATCTATTTGAATCTATTTGAATTTCCGCTGGCTACGTACATCCACGCTCGACGATTATTTTGACTTCGAACATGGCCGTTTATTTCATTTAATGTAATCATTTTAAGAACTCTTTTTGTTTTAATTTTAAAAATACGCTTTCATCTACCTAAGGTACCTTCTTATTTTCTCTATTGTATCATACATCATTTTCCCGCACATTATTCTTAGTGATATCATTTCTTCCAACTCCAAGCTTCACTTCCTTACATCATGCGTCACATTTTTTTAAAGACTGGACGTTTATTTCTCGATTCTAAAAATTACTCAAATTTTCCTCTTTGTTTTATGGAGTCTTCTTATCTCTTTGCTCGTTACGAGTTACATTAGTCAAATAAATAAGTCTAGCGCATCAGAATCTGGCGTGTTTATTGGTTCTTTGATATTCGAGAAAGATACTCATAAAATCAATTAGTGCTATAACGATTTGGTTTGTAATATTACATATTTAATAAAGAGATTCACACCATTACTCATGAAACAATAAGTTTCATATTAAACATGTTTTAATACAAAAGAAAAAAAATATATGTTAATGATGTAAATGGAACCAGAAATAGAGGAAGACCGAGGAAAACGTGGCACGATCAAATAAATCATATAATCAATATTGAATGTCGGCCATGTGAGGAGTCAGAGAAATCGACGCGCGTGCATGACACGATGTATGAATGTTGAGGAATCGAGAGAAATATGTCAGGAAAGAAAAGTGTGGCAGTCCATTCTTTCTGCCTACCTCTTCGGGGAGACGGCGTGATGGTTAGTTAGTTAGTTGGTTAGTTAATACAAAAGAAAAAGGTAGATTTTTAGATAAAAATTAAATGCAACTGAAACGCCGATAATGTGAAATATATGCTAAGTCTCACGCAGTGGTGAGTGTAATGTATGTACTCGGCACAGAAGCGACGTAGAGTCATTGTTTCAGCACCCCCGCCGACTCGGGTGCGCCGTCTGGGCCGGTTTGTTGACCCCGGTCTTCTCTTTATTGGATTATATCCTGGCCGCTAGTAGCGACTGCCGAGGATACGATTCGCCATCACAAATCAGCACCCCCGCCCGCGGCGCTGACAACATAACGATTCCAAATCACGGATTGACGCCCCGAACAACCCCGAAAGGCGCTAAGCCAATACTGACATTCCCAATAATGAGAGAATCGCTATCACGTACCTACCATTTGCAGTTTCTTTTATTCTTTTTGATAGCAACGAAAGAATTTTTAAGACGTGTCACTCCCCACTGACAGGTTATTCTGATTTTAAACTTTTACATTATGTTGGGTGCATTTTATGTTCTAAGCCGTTTTTTTTATTAATTTTTAATATATATTTAACTAACTAACTAACTAACCATCACGCCGTCTCCCCGAAAGGGCGTACAGAAAGAATGGAAACTTGTATACTTGTATCGTAAAACACCCACAAAATAAATCTTAAACAAATAATATAAAATACAATGATATAAAATAAAATAACACAATAAAAATAATTTAACACATAATGTGCTTTTTAGATGGTGCACATATTGTCTATTTAATTTATGTTCCACGTATCCACCGTTTTTTAGCTGTAATTAGGCACTTAAAACAAACCAAGACAAGCAAGAATTTCAAAAGAGTATTGAAGAAATTATTCAAATTGAAAATTTAATTTTGAAAATTTGGTTTGGTTCATGTGGTTCTCCTGTAAATTTGGAGATATTTCGTATATAAGTGAATTGTTTGTCAAATGATTGTTGCCGCACTTTATAATAGTGATTTGTGCCACGTAATACGTTTGTACTGTTTTGATGTTAAAATTATACATGTTTAAATTATACAAATTTATTTTGTTAAAACACAATATTTTTAATCATTACATATAGTTAAATAAAATAACACTTTGTATATTTACCATGGAATTGTAATTATGCCAACTAGTTTCAATTGTACCCAAGCTTCATTAGGGCAATATAAAATTTTATTAAAAATACAGATTTAGGTATATGAATATATTGACTATAGTGTTCAATTGCACATTTTAGCTACTAAAATGTCCAATCGAACCACATAATCTATATATTCATCTAAATCTCTATTTTTTTATTATTATTTTTTAAATTATTTTATTGGCATGATGAAGCTTGGGTACGAGCGAAACTAGTTGGCTAAATTACAATTCCGTGGTTAATATACAAAGTGTAATTTTATGTACGAGTATGTAATAATTTAAAATGTCTACTACAAATTGAGTGCTTCATTTGAAAATACAATATTTTATATTTTATCGAGTATGTGATATCATATGATACGCTTATAAATGTATGAGGAGAGAGCCGCCCGTGGACAGTCAATGAAATACCATAGTTCACAAGTAGAAGGTTAAGGGTTTTTTTGCTTGAAAATTGTCCCCGTTTGAAATTATATTTTCTTCTTCTTCTTCTTCTTCAGCCTATTTCCGTCCACTCCTGGACAAAGGCCTCCTCCATTTGCTTCCACGTCACTCTGTCTTATGCAGATTGCATCCAGGTTATTCCGACATGTCTGTTCAGGTCATCCTTCCACCGTAGTTGCGGTCGCCCTGCACTTCTCTCTGCCATCCACGGTCTCCAATTCAGCAGTCTTCTTGTCCATTTTTCGTCCGAGCTTCTGGCTACGTGACCTGCCCATTACCACTTTAGAGTCGCTACCCGGTGGATGATGTCAGTGACCTTTGTTTTTTCTCTCACCGAATCGTTTCTGACTCTGTTTATTAGGCTTATTCTTAACATGGCTCTTTCCAAGGCTCTTGGGGTCACTCTTAGTTTCTAGGCACTTTGAAATCATACAACGTAATTAAACATAAGTAACGAAAAACTTTGATAATAATATTCTCAAAAGCAACGTATAATCATTATTTTCCAAATTTTCTAAAAACTTTTATAAACGCGAAATGACAAATATAATTAAAAATAATGGAGACCCAAAAATAACATACGGGTCACAGCTTCAGAAATTTGTTTGTGTATATTTTTTTCAATATTTTTTTTTTTTGCTTTTTTAATTCTTCAATCAAAATATAATATCTGAAAGTTATCCGCAATTTTATAAATTCAATTTTATTTTAGAAACAAACATCATCGTAATATCCTAACACAATAAACTCGCATATTATACGTACCAATATGTGTTCTTCTGTAATTATATTTGAAAAGCAAAAATTGTGAATTTTCTCTATATTTTTGTGAAACAGCGAGATCTTTTATTTTTTCATTGAATTTTTTTTTCTCATTCGTATGTATGGAATCGGTTAAATTATGTATAAAGTATGTCGACGTGTTTTTTTTAATTATAATAAAATATTAGGTTCATAGGAAACATTACAGAAACATAACTCAATTTACTGTATTTTTTTACATTAACCTTACTACGATAAAAAAAAGGACTCAGGTTACGGTAATGTCTTTCTTTTATACTTATTTGCCATTACGTTGTGTTGTGGATTCACAATTGTTTAACTTCTAAAATCTTCTAAAAGGTGGAACTCATCCTTCTTCGGTGTACTAATTTAACAATGGAATGGTACAAAGTGATTACTCATGTAGCAAATTGAAGGAGTGGGGTTAAGTTAAGTGAAGTTGGGGTAATTGTTATTTAAATCGGATTGTAGAGCCAAAAATAACGGTATGTAAAATATGTGGGAGAAAAGACAAACAAACAAACAAACCATCGCGACATTTATCCGGAAGGGTAGGCAGAGGGAATGAACCCCCACACCACTCTATCCTGACATACCTATGTAACCTCATCCACATGTCAATTCTTCTATCTTCGAACAAGACATCTATTTTTTTTTATATGACAGGTCGTTTGAACCCAATTACTGTTTACTATTTGTTTTTAGCTATTATATTAATTCTCATGACATGGAACTGGCAGAAGAAGGATGAGAGTAGAATAAATGCGGTAGAGATGAGGTCCCTAAGACGTATGTGTGGTAGAACGATATACGACAGAATCTCAAATGCTGATATAAGAAAGGAATGTAGAGCGGAAGAAGGTATTACGAACAAAATTATGAAAGGATCGCTGCGTTGGTTCGGACATATGGAACGCATGGATGGAGAAAGAATGGTTAAGAAAGTGTACATTAATGATGTAAATGGGGTACGAAGTCGAGGCAGACCGAGGAAAACATGGCATGACCAAATTAATCAAATTTTAAAGGTTGGTCATGTTAGAAGTCGACTCGTATGTATGACTCGTTGTATGAATGTGGAGAAAGCTAGAGAGGTTTGCCAGGATAGAGAAGTGTGGCGGTCCATTCTCTCTGCCTACCCCTGGGGGAAACGGCGTGATGGTTTGTTGTTGTTGTTGTTGTCTCATGACATGTGATAGGTAGCTAATATATTTACATTTTATTATCATGCGAATTTTACACCAGACCAGACAAAGACTGTGTGACAATCACACTGCCATCGTCGGAAACCGAACCCGGGACCTTCGATATGGCAGACAGAGCTCTTGCCACACTGCCACGAAGGTCGTCAAGTTGAAGTTGTTTATAATATACGAGATATGTTCAAAAAGTATCGCGAATTTTGTATAAACTTTACTATAAAATTTCAAGGGTGTTTTTATTATTAATACATACTCGTATGTAGAATTTCAATACTGTTATCTTTAAATTATAACTATTATAAATAAAACGATGTTCTTTAACTACTTCCACTTTGTCTTTATTTCGATAGCGACCAGATTCGCCAGGCTCGCTGGCATCCACTGACCAGTCTGTCGATGCCAGCGAGCCTTGCGAAACCGGTCGCCGTCGAAATAAAGACAAAAGTGAAAGTAGTTAAAGAACATCGTTTTATTTAATTATTATAATATTTTAATTGAACTTCCATCAAGAGATTTCAGTAAAATCATTTGATTAGATTTATCATTGTGAACGATCTTTTTCAATAAAGTGGTAAGCGAATTCCGACAAGTTATTGTTGATCTTATCTGAAATTGAATTTAAGCCATGTTTTACCTATATAAAAAGATGAGCAAATATTTTAATGTATGAACTCTTGATTGGATTAATTTGGTGTAATTAAACGTGAGAGTGAGTTTTCAGAATATAATGTTTTTTAATTTAAATTATTAAAATATTTACAAGTACTTAGGTGTTGATGTATCAAGCTATGACCTCTACGGAGAAGTAAGTGAACTAACAAACAGGGCCGCCGTTGTGGCTGGTTGCTTGACGAATGCTGTTTGGAAAAATAAAAATATGCTAAAAGAGAGCAAAATTCGAATCTACAAGACATGCATACGTCCTATAATGACTAATGGAATAGAAACGAGAACTGACACCATCAGAACAAAAAGTCTCCAAAGAACCACAGAAATGAAGACTCTCCGATCCATTGCGGGAACGACACTCCGAGACAAAATAAGAAATTCTGAAATAAGAAAGATCTGCAATGTAGAAGATGTGCGATGGAAAAGACGCTACTGGAGAGATCATGTGGAAAGAGCATGTTCTGAAAGAGTGATAAATATAGCCGCAAATAATGTACCAACAGGTTATCGACCTGCAGGACGACCACCTAAAAGATGGCGAGACAGTTGGACATCTGCATCCCAGGAACAGGCTCCGAGAAATAACAGGACACAGTCCTAAATAAAGCAGAAGAAGATGAAGAAGAAAATATTGTTTTATTTTATTAGAATTCGTCTAGATATACTAGAAAGGTCTAACCTCATAATTTGTATAATGAAATAATTGAGTTGGTGTGTTGCGGCCAGAGCCACTCCTCGACCTAACATTATAAGGCGATGAATCCTAATTAAGCGGTAGGCCGGGTGACATATTGCCATCTTAGCGCTCATCATTCTTTATAACCTTTATATATTTTCACCCTTCGTTACTCCGCTCGGCTTCCCCGGAGGGCTCGTCCTTTACCCCCCGTAATTCCTTATTACCCACACCTCGCCTCTCTAACGAACATGTTTACAACTCTGTTCGCTTTCTCGCGTTTTTAATTTAAATTTTCGGTTTTCCCTGGAGCTCATTTTAAGAACGATTGCCTCCGCGCTCCCCCGGCGACCGGCGGACAGGACGACTTCATTAAACGCCATTAAAAGGAGTGGACAACGGAAGATTCATATTTCATTTTGTTTACAATTGAAATTCTGAAAGGTTTCTCGCGCTGCGTGTTTTTAATTCAGTCGTTTCAATAAACTACGTGAAAGTTATGGCCATGTTTTGAGATATTGCGACTCATTAACCTTACTTTTAATGAAATGGTTAACTTGCTAATTAATGAACCGTTTTGTCATTTCTACGAAAGGTTAACGGGGGTGAATGTATCGTAATATGTTAATTTAAATAAATTCTTCCATGTCCCCTGGAATGTGCGCAACCAACAGTGACATTGGATTGCCTTTAATCCGCAAATAATGCTATATATCGTCTATTCAAAGGTAAAACTCATTAGGTGACATTTTGGTAAAAAAAAATATTTGGGCATTCTCTGTATCAGACTTGTGAATTCTACTGCAGAAAATAATCACCAAGTGTATTTATTAAAGGATAGCCGTTATTCTTAAATAAAAACACTTAGTGACGTAGAATTTCCTGACGTAGAATTCACAAATCTGATACAGAAAATGCAAAAATTTCATTTTTGACCAAAATGTCACTTAATATAGTGCATTGGGTATTATCAAAATTTAAATCTACTATCGGTTGAAACTATATCGTAATTATACGTGTAGTTTCAGGGCACGTGTCTTTCTTTAATTATTTAACTATTTTTATGTAATAGGTACGTTAAAGGAATTGTGTTAGACGGTAAACTTTTAGTATGATAATAAATCAATTAATAAAACGCAATACGTAAGCCAAAACTCAGTAGTTGGGTCAATAATCAATAATTATTTTCAAAACAATCTGCTATTATCCAATAAACACTTCATCAATCAAAAAAACTTGCGGCCGGCGATCTTTTGTACGTAAGGCAATACGCGACGTGTTGATTAAATTACACGCCTAGGCTTTTTCAGTACTACAAATCACGAAGCTACACGGCCGCAGCCGCCGCCCGGCCAGAGGCCTGGTAGCTAGCACATGTTCACGGTTCACACGGCTAATGCCAGATTACTCGCAGCTTGAAAGGTAAAAGCGCGAATCAAACGGAGAAATATGTGAGAACACCTTTATACCGTCTAATCGGTATTTCCAACAATGTGGAAACTTGTTTTATGTCTGGAGATGTTAATCGTTTTGTTCGAACGATTTCTCAAAGCATTTTCGGATTTATTTCTTTAACGAATATGTTTTTCTCACTTTCAATTGAGATGTTATAAAAAAAACAATGCAAGTTTTAGAAAACCTAGTACTTCGAAGTTTCCTTTCGAAAAAGTAAGTTAAATTCGTTATTTCGTCTTATATATAATATTAGGTCCTTACATATGAAATTGGCGTTTTGCCGTACTGGCAACTTTGATCTCAAATATCTTCTCTTTGGTTAGGAATTCCAAATTCAAATTTATACAGCTATTTACTCAAGTATTTGTGTTTCGAAAATTATAATTCATTTGTTTTTTCCTCAATTGTTTTTTTTCTTTGCGTCACTCAGTTTACAAAATGGAAAACTTGAAATATCGCGTTATTTACGAGTACGAGTTCCACCGTGGCACCAGTGCTGCAGAAACGTCTCGAAGGATTTATGATGTGTATGGCGACGGTGCCGCAAAAGAAAACACAGTGCGTTTTTCGTTCCAACGTTTTCGTTCTGGAAATTTCGACCTGCAGAACAAGCCTCGTGGACGGCCGGAGCCCAAAGTTGATAATGAAGAATTGAAGGCTATTGTGGAAGCGGATCCATCGCAAACCACGTCCGAGTTAGCTGCAGGTTGCGGTGTTAGTGATAAAACTGTTTTAATCTACTTAAAGCAAATTGGGAAGGTGAAAAAGCTTGAAAGGTGGGTACCTCACGAATTGAGTGAAGCAAATTAACAAACGCGCGTTGACTGCTGCGTTGCATTACTCAACCGGCACAATAATGAAGGGATTTTGAATCGAATCATTACCTGTGATGAAAAGTGGATCCTGTATGATAATCGGAAGCGCTCATCGCAATGGCTGAACCCTGCCGAACCAGCCAAACCATGCCCCAAGCGAAAATTGACTCCAAAAAAGTTACTTGTGAGCGTTTGGTGGACTAGTGCTGGTGTCGTTCACTACAGCTTTCTTAAATCTGGCCAGACGATTACGGCAGATGTCTATTGTCAGCAACTGCAAACCATGATGGAAAAGCTAGCTGCTAAACAACCGAGGCTGGTTAATCGCTCTAGGCCACTGCTGCTTCATGATAACGCTAGACCACACACTGCACAACAGACGGCTACCAAATTAGAAGAGCTTCAATTGGAATGTCTAAGACATCCACCGTACTCTCCGGACCTTGCCCCAACATATTACTATTTTTTTCGAAATTTGGATAACTTCTTGCAAGGGAAAAAATTCAACTCCGATGGGGCAGTCCAAACCGACTTCAAAGATTTTATTGATTCCCGTCCGAATGGTTTTTAGTAAAGGGATCGATGAACTACCTATGAGATGGCAAAAGTGCATAGATAGCAATGTTACATACTTTGATTAAATTTATTTATTTATTTATACATTTACAAATGAGACATAACAAACGATAAAACATTTAGGCGACTCATTTGGACACAAAACGGTATTATAAAGATAAAAAAACAAAGAAAAAAAAAACAAAACAACATGAGACCAAAAAAATCGTACATATCAGAAGGAATCCAAATATGTCGACGTCAGTGAGGCAGTAAATATAATAAATATAATTTATTTAAAAAAAATCAACTTTATGTTCCTCTCATACAAAACGCCAATTTCATATGTAAGGACCTAATATTTGTAAACAATATAAACTTAAAGTTGTCATCGCAAACAAAAACCTATCCAAAAAAGCTAGAATGGCAGTGCACAATAGTGTTCTTCTATCGATCCTTATGTATGGAAGCGAAGCATGGAACTGGCAAAAGAAGGATGAAAGTCGAATAAATGCAGTAGAAATGACATCTTTTAGACGAATGTGTAGATACTCTGTGTATGATAGAGGGTCGAATGAAAATATAATAAATTAATGCAGTGCGAAAGATGGTGTTATAAACAAAATAATGAAAGGATCATTCCAATGGCTTGGACATATAGAAAGAATGAATGAAGAAAGAATGGTAAAAAAATATATGTTAACCATTTACATCGTGGAACCAGAAATAGAGGAAGACCGAGGAAAAATTGGCAGGATCAAATAAATCAAATATTGAATGTCGGCCACTTGAGTAGTCAGAAAAATCGACGCGCGTGCATGTTACGATGTATAAATGTTGAGGAAGCGAGAGAAATATGTCGGGAAAGAAAAGTGTGGCAGTCCATTCTTTCTGCCAACCCCTTCGGGGAGATGGCGTGATGGTTAGTTAGGTGGTTAGTTTATATAAAATAATTATTTGAATTATGTATTGTAATATAATATTTATAGATTTTCTTTTTTTTTCAGTGTGTATAGAACGGGTCATTTGTACCCAATAACTGTGCACAATTTGTTTTTTAAGCTATTATATTGATTCTCATGACATGTGATCTAATCTATCGACTTTTTTGCCACGTGAATTCTATACCATAACAATGACAGTGTGACACAGCCAATCTTTATTTCTTGTTAGAAGTTAATTATTTTTATGGCTGGTTTCATCGGCGTCCCATTGACATCGACAGATGACAATCTACGTATAAAGCTTTCTTATATTTAATCACCATTATGCAAATAATTATTAAACTTGATCTAGGGTAGATTCCGAATCTTGTGAATTCAAGCAGCAGTGATCTTTCAAACTTGTGCGACCTCAAAATAATGCTAATATTATAATATTCAAAATATTATTGATTTAGTGACAAATAAAAACAAAAGTTTTAGTAGTAATTATCAATCATTATTAAGTTTTATCAATCGACAAATTTCAGTCGAATCAATTTATGATTGTTTTGGAATTCGTGATCAACCATTTGGTACACTATTCAATTGAGAGAAGAAACCGATACCGCACGCTGTGGTGGCTTGAATGCTTCTGGCGAGATAACATCGGCCAAGGGTTAGAGTTGTGACGTCTAAAGATCTAAGGGCTTTAACCCAAGCGTTCTGTTCTGACACTGGCGTTGAATTTTTACAAGTTAATAATAAAAATATTACATTAAATATAATTAATTAATTCATTCATTCATTCATTTCTCGGCGCTACATCCCGGTGTGGGACTTGGCTTCCTCCACAACGGTCCTCCACTGACTTCTGTCTCTGGCCGTCTCTCTCCATTCCCCAGCTTCTTCCATTTTCTCCCAATCTTCTTCCACGCAATCCGCCCATCTTTTCTTCGGTCTGCCTCTTGGTCTCTTGGTGTTCTACCCTCTGGCATTCTTTCCACATGGCCAGCCCACCGTCGGCGTTGAGACTTACAGAATCACACTACTGTTTCCTGGTTAATTAGTTCTTCAAGTTCAAGGTTTCTTTTAATTCTGTAAGTCCCATCCTCCAGCGTGCATTAAATATCCTTGAAATTTAAAAAATAAAAATAAAATATTATAAGCAACTAAATAAATTGGACTTCAAGCCCAATATTTTATTTGTTCCCTTTGTCCTACAATTCTAGTTGTATAACTGTTACTTCTGCCGTTTGACTTAACTCCTTCCCCCTCCCCTTTTATTTATTTTTATATAATAAAAGAATTTATCTTATTTTATGGTAAACATTTCTACACTGAAGATGGGCATTTGTGACCCTAAACAAGTTTATGAAAGTGCAAAAAAGTTTTGTAATACAATGTTTAAAAAAAAAAAATTCAAAACAATGAATGCCATGAGTAATTTTTCTGATTTTTTTTTCAAAGATGTGCTTAGCTTCAATGCAATTCATTAGCATTCAGAGGGTTTATGAAATCCCATCCCTAGACGATTCATTTGACACGATCTCGGCAATCCGCCTGAAGTCTAGGGTGGGGTAGAGACCGGGACTACAGAGAAGCCGACTCTTGTGTATTTCAATTATTTTTCCATCTCTTCTCTTCATTTCGTCATTTCATTTCGTTTATATTTCAATTTGCTTAATGGTTTCTTGAAAACGTCACTTTGTGAACAACACTGAATATTAAACGCTTCCAATTCTTGTCGATATTCTAAACACATTATCGTTTTAAATTAACAGTACTTGTTTACACGAATGAGTAAAAAAATGTTATACAGGTTATACAAATGTGTATTTACGAAGTATGCAATAAAAGTGACCTTGTGTTGAATGTGTCCAAGTCTAAAGCTATGATATTTAAAAAGAAATATTGTATGACGGATCATGACTTACGTGCAAGCGGCGTTTAAGTGGGACGAATTTTTGAATTCATCTATCTATCTATTTATCTGAGAAGCACATTTATACGAGACGGAATATTGGAGAAATACATGAATGAAGAGTTGGTGCTGGGAACAAATTTATAAAATCGACACCATCAATAGAATATGAATACGTAATGGAATACTAGTGCCAACTCTTGTGTATGGAAGTGAAGCAAGGATCTGGCAGATTAAGAATGAATTTAGGATAAATGCCGTAAAACTGAGATTGGGATGAGCGGAAAAACAAACTTTTAAAATAGAGTCGAAGTTAAATAACACAATTACTGCAAATGCATTAATAAAGTCAAATGTTTCGTACAAACAACAAACGCAACGCGTCTGTAGCTTGCTATGTGTCATTACTCACTGACTGACTGAATAATAAAACAAAATGGCCGCTCCTTTGACATAGGAGTGTTGCCGACTGTGAATAAAAAGTAAAATTGTGAAAATTTGTATGTGTTCGCATGAATTCGAACAATACTGTAGCTTAATAATTTTACTGGCGATATATTAGTAACAATAACAAGAGAATGTATTCGATAACTTTGGCAATTTAAAATATGTCAATACACGATGCGATTTTGTTCAACTTTCCGTATTCGTATATTTTATTCTGTTTGAACTTTGTTGATATAAAATAGATGATTATATTTTTCATGTATAATAGATTTTTTGTTGTTGTTTTATATACGGGAATCGCTTAAACAAATTATCGATTCGTCATGAGTATAAATAACGAAAATAAGATTTAGTGTAGCTATGAAATATTTTCAGTAATTTGAGTCCAAGATATAATAAACATGTGTAATACGAGTATATTATATCTCAGCTCTGTTCTCTTGTCTCCGAGTAATATAATAATATTCGTACCTATATTTTAGTAGGTATTATATTTTAATGTTAACTGAATCTATCTGAACTTACAATTAGTGAGACGTTTTCGCTTGTAGCTCGCGCACATGTTATCTCAGCTACTATAAGCTCCAGCGTAAATCTTAGAAATCTCCGGCGAATTCATTCTGAAACGAATTTTATAAGCCTCGGAGATAACGTAGGAAAATTTATCGCGCCGCGGTACGCGTTTACAAGTACATTGTCAAAGGACTTACGGCCTTTGATACTCTCGCCAGACAAACACCTTCGGCTACATATATTCTTTTAGAAGTGTATTTTTCTTGAAATATCTGTCGCGTATTTGAATAGTAATGTATACGAGTGGCGTATAAAATCCTTCCCCTATTTCATCAGAACGTAATTCGCTGTAGCGACATTGTATACTTGGCAAAATCCTTTTAACAATAATACGTAAGTTATTCTTTGAATAACTTTTTCAATACAGTAACTTTGCGTTTTTGACAAATTCACTGTACCGCGGCGGCAGATCGTGGTTTAAAGGGATGGGCTGAAAAGAAGCCGAGCCGTCATTCAGCCGCGGTACTTATTCCCATTGTGTCTGCCCCCGCCTCCCGCTCCACTTGTCTTTGTCTACATCTCTCTTTCGTCTTTCTCTCTCTTCGCCAAATTAACTCGTGAATTGTTAATATTTTCCTCCTTTGTGAGCTGTCCGCCGTGACCCGTGGGCCCATCACTCGCTCGTTAGTTTGGAAGAATAAGTACAATCGAACTTGAGAAATATCTCAAATTGTCAAGGGAGCCCCGGCGATTACGGGGCGATTCTGTAGCTGCTAACCATTGCCGGCGGTCGGAAGAAATCATGAGTCTGAGACCACAAACCATAAATAAATGTGTGGTGAATCGTGTTTACTCTGTCTGCAACGGGCCGGCCGCCTGGCCTCTAATTGTTTCCTTTGTACTCCGCGTGACACTGTCGAGATGACATATCGTTTATTCACCAGTAAGTGGCATAATTCAATAAATTTATCCTCCATCTCGCGTTACTTGATCAGCGAATGAAATTGTCAATTGATCCGTGGATGAATCAATTAAACACACACGAACTTAACTGAATTTCCGGTCATGTAATAAAAACTGTCTGCTTATGGGATATGAGATATATCTCATAAAAATATGGTATTGCCTGACTTATACTTACAATATTTCTGCCGATAGGTACTTCATAAATTATTTATAAAATAAAATATAATATGTTTCCTGTAAACCTTCGTATTCTCACGTTAAAATGTAAAATATGCCATCTGTTTCTGGAATTCAGAAGTCTACATATAGTATATATTAATTTGATTTATTGTTTCTTGAACATTGATTTTAAACTCAATATTAGTCATTAATATGAATGAACGAACGTCTATTTTCTATAAGTTTTATCATATTTTATGGAATGACATGTTTCACTATTTTAAGGCATTACCAAATGTCTAAATATAATTGCCTTACCAAGGCGAAACATGTCATTAACATAAAATATAATATATATTTATATTTTACCTGTTCTCAATAGATGCCTTAAACTATAATTGTTGTTTGTAATATCTTTTGAGAAAATAAACTGATTTGATTTGATTTGATATCATATTTCTCTTACACCATTTTAGGTTAATACTTGGCCGCACGCAAACGGTGGGTAATGAGATTTAATTAAGATGTTTTCAATTTCCGTTAAGCACGTCAACTACAGCTGTGTCACGCGTAACAATACCTCATACAGGTTGTTATGAGTACCATTTTCCACCAAAACCAATAATTCAATCCTAGTTATTATGTACCTACTCGCGATGGTGGGGACTCGTTTCTGATTGATCGATTTTATTTTGATTTTCTATTTGGCAGCCATTGACAGTTAAGAAGATAACTTTTTGATAATCTGTAATCTAGTCCTGAACTTGTCAACTTAAAACTACAGAGATTGTTAAAGTGTTATGTGTGGTCTGTTCTGTTATATGGGTGTGAGACATGGACATTAAAAGTAAATACAATGAACCGGTTAGAGGCATTTGAAATGTGGCTTCACCGAAGAATGTTCAGGATCCCATGGACAGACAGAGTGACGAACACAGAAGTTCTGAATCGTGAAAGAGTAAATAGAGAGCTGCTGACATTGATCAAAGTCCGCAAGATTTCATATCTGGGTCACGTTCTGCGAGGAGAGAAGTATCGCCTGCTGCATCTCAATATTGAAGGGAAAAATTGAGGCCGCAGGGGGGCAGGAAGAAGGCAGATCTCTTGGCTGCGCAATGTGAGCGAATGGACGGGAAACGGAACTGTGGAGGAGCTATTCCGGACAGCGCAGGATAGGGAGGAGTTTACCAGAATGATCGCCAACGTCGGGGGGACCTGACGGGGCACTTTAAGAAGAAGTCCTGAACATTCAATTGATTGCATGAATTTTTATATCGGTATAAAGAATATACCGTCACGCTGTTTTCTCCTGACATACGAGTACTTCTATCGAATCCTCAACGTTTATACATCGTATCATGCACGCACATCGACTTCTTGGATTCCTCACGTGGCCTGTATTCAATAGGCCAGGAAAAAAACAGTGTGGCGGTCTCTTCTTTCTGCCTACCCCTTCGAGAGACGACGTGATGATTAGTTTGTTAGTTCTAACAAAAAATCTGGAAAACAGACAATTTCATTCGTATTCATTAAGTTTAATATTATTTTTCGATAAACTTAAGTCGTTAACACTATTGAATTTCATAATTTCATTTTTATATGAGTTGTAACACAGTTTTTTTTTCACTTCGAGTTTAATTTTTCTCAACTTGTTTCGAAGCATATAAAACTTTTTAAACATGTGATAAAAATAACTCAAAAGTGAAAATATAAAACGTTTTAATTCATTTAAAAAAATCGTCAAATCTTATCTTTCTAATAATTAGCCAGTACTCATAAAAGATATTTTATTATTTTGTTTAAAAAAAAATTACGTTCATCTAAATGTTTACGGGCATTCATATTCTATTGAAAAAAAAATTTTTATGTGTTTATATTTATTATCTGGTATACGAGTATAAGACTCTTATTAGATATTTACGCAAAAATCGAATTAACACATTGATTTTGTATTGTACGAATTATTCAATTGGTACGTTAATTACAGTTCCTTTATTATAGATACGAGATACGACGTATACATAAAGTGACTTTACTGTCGAGATAATACCAAATTCCCCATCCTCATCGATAAATCATTGTTATAACACTTCCCTTGACAATACAAAAGAATGTATTGAAAATCGATGCCCGAACACATGTACGCACCAATAAATAAAATGTGTCAATGTACGCCTTCGTATATGGTATAGTTTAAATTTGAAAATAGAATTCACGTTCTTATCGATATTTACATATGTTATGTACGATTTTTATATCATTTTTGTAATATTTTCAATCTAGTATGAATCTTTATTCGGTACTTCCCATCCATTCATCTCTCTAGAGCAGAGGTCCCCAACCTGTTTTGTCCTGTAGACCACTTACCGATTTTTTCTGTTTTGTGTAGACTATAATTTTCTTTTTGAAGACACAGAGCTACTCACTATGATAGAGTTTACTGTTGATAATACATATTTAAAATAATGTATATGTTAAGTTTTGTATTTATACGTTTATTTAAATGAAACAAAATGCAAATCCAACATTTTTACATAAATTAATACACGATAAATAATGTTTTAAAGGGAGGGACAATTTTATGCATTATGCATATAATTAACATAGTGAATATAAATATGTATATTATAAGAAAGTATTAAATAAGAACCTGCATAGATACAATCTGAGAGGTGGATTGGATTGTAGGTGGATCTGTGAGTGACATTTGCGGGAAGACAAAATTTTGATGACGGTAAGTCTAAATGGGATCCTCATCTTGGACCTCCATTTACATCTCATGACCACTAATTTTTTTCCATTTACGTGGACCCCTTGCAGTTTGGAATCGACCCCTGGGGCTCGATATAGACCACTTTGGGAATGAATGCCATAGAGTGGCCACAGTTATATTAAATGCTGCTAGGAATGGTTAACTTAATCAGGTCGTCCATACATTTTGTGATTAACTTTGATGAATTCTCCTTGCAGTAGATTACTATTTATAATTACGCTCCATGGACTACTTGCCAACTATAGTAGCAATGTTTTAACTTCTACAAGAGTAATAAATACTGCAAACTCTCGGTGCAATACATGAAGTTAGGCAATTTTATTTTAATAACGAAAGTTTTATTAGTTGTTTAATGTTCCAGAAGTTTGAATGCCTGCACTAGGAAACATGTTTACTACCAAATTTATGTTCAATCGTAAATTTGTATAATATCGATTTTTAATCCGTATTTGCGTGAATTACTTGCATGTCATTACGTATTCTAAAGTTCTCTTGAATCTAGTTTCTTAAATTAATGCTTATGTATGACTTTTTTTTATTTTGAATTTATTAATGAGATTTATTTAAAACGAATTTAATTTAATTTAAAACGAATTGCTTTTTCTGCTGACAATTGCTGCTGACTGTATTTGATTCCAACAGAGCAGTAGCTTAAGTAATTAGATGTTCTATAGTGACCGACCTTATAAAGATATGGATTGTCTTGAAATAGGTCGGCAGTAAAATGTTTTATGAGATATTGTTGAATTATCGTTATTATCCTCTTCTTCCTATTGTAGATTTAGCGATCTGTTTATGCAGGATATTAACTTTCTTCCTGTGATGAAGACGACCAGCCTTCTCTCCATATCTTTGGTGGTCGTCCTGGGTGTCCTCGGCCTTCTAGAGTCTCGTGCAACACGATCTTGGGAATCCTCGCTGGATCCATCCTCTCGATATGGTTATTATCATTATTATTATTATCTATGATGATGATTAAGTGCGCCGTTTTGTAAAATCATTTACTCCAGAAGTCCCTCCAGAATCTTCTTCTCTGCCTACTACATCTCACTATGTCAAATTTTTTGCAGGATCTGCGAATTTCTTCGTTGGATATCCTATCTCTAAGGTTTCTCCCCACTATAGGTCGCAATATTTCATTTCTGTTATTCTTAAGAGATGTTTAATTCTGACAGTGTCTGCTGTTGCTTCTATTGCGTAAGTCATTTTGTACCTGATGCGTATTTTATAAATTTTTACTTTGCTTTCCACTAGTATATTATGCTAATTATCCCAAACAGTGTCCCTCAGGCATTCGGAGATAACTACTGCGTTATCAGTCTGTTTTTTTTAACTTTATTATATAGATCACTGGAACTAGATATCTCCACCACATCCAGATATCTGAACTTCCTGAGCTATCCATATGAACCAAATCAACCTACCCGATGTGGTTATCCGTTTATTACAATTTTCCCATGATTTATACTATCTTAAATACAAACTCAACACCTAGAATTCTCGTACACGGAAAAAATAATAGCATTAAGGTGTAAAACTATATATTAAATAACTAATACGAATGAAAAAAAATTATGGGAATGGTATTTTTTGCCCTGCTAAAGGCATTGTCAAATGTGTGTAGCCTTATGCCCTACCAAGCATAATAAAACTTCTAGAAAACAGACGTTTTTATACGTATTAATTATAAGCATTATTGAAATTTTAATCCTAAATCTCTATTAATGCAAATGTATTAAAGGTGTGAACATAATAAAATAGATATTGGCGTGAACATAATAGTAAAGTGCTTAATTTACTACGAACATGCGTAAATATATTATTTATTACTATCTGTCGCAACTTCATCCTAGTTGAGTATAATTTAGTTACTTATTTAATTAAATTTTGATTTATGTGAGTGCTTGGAATAGTTGTTATTAAACGGCGCTCAATTATTTCGTGAAAGCACCTACTTAAGGGAATGTTTCTGAAGGCCGTCAGATGTAATTATAACAAAACAAAGGAAAACATTGTACGAGCAGGACGATTAGCGAGGAGAAGGGATTACACGCCAGGAGCCAGGCTGTACGGCCGCAGAGGGGCGGGACGGGGTTAGTGAAATCGGTTGATTAGCGGAAAATTATCTCGGTGAAGCGAGTAAAGACTTATTTCTACGTTGAGCCTACGTCGTACGTCAGCTCTCGGTGTGAGTGTTAGCTACGCGAATATTTTCCAACGAAATTACTGAATATGTTGACATACGTTTACCCGTAAATAATAATCTGAAATTAATCGAAATTGTTGAAGTAAGAATACCCGACGCTTATGTCAGATCAAAGCACGCATTTTTATAGAGCTCCAGTAACAATAATTATCAAGCTAATTTGTCTATAAAAAAAAATTATGTACTTTGTAAGTTATTTGGTCTTCTTCTTCTTCTTCTTTTAATAGATCTGACGATCTGTGACACAGAAATTATATCTCGTCGGATGATGAGATCCAGCTGTCCCTCCATCTCTTAGGCGGTCTTCCAGGTGGGCGGTGTCCGGAAGGGATTTCATAGGCGGCTGTATATGTGAGTCTGTCACCATCCATTCGGGCTACATGGTCCCTCCAGTATCTTCTTCTGGATCTACTCCACTGAACGATATCCTCTATTTCGCAGGTTTTTCTTATGTCTGCGTTGCGGACACGATCTCGGAAGGTTTTTCCAGTAATTGATCTTAGGACCTTCATCTCCGATGTTCTTAGTAGTCCCTTGGTTCGCACAGTGTCAGCCCGCGTCTCTACAGCGTGCTTCATGTTATTTGGTAATATAGATATAAGTCCTGGTAAATTGTATGTATGAAGTATGCATGCGAAATGATCTGATGATGAATGATAATAAGTCCAAGGTAATGATTTTTAAAAAGGAAGAAACCATGACAGTCTGCAACATTAGCGTGAATGGTGAAAATTTGGAGCAAGTAGTTGAGTTCGTGTATTTAGGTAGTATGTTTACAAGAGATGGGCGAGTGGAGAGGGATATTGAAAGAAGTGTTGGGGCAGGCAATAAAGTGAATGGTGCACTTAAAGTTGTCATCGCAAACAAAAACCTATCCAAAAAAACTAGAATGGCAGTGCACAATAGTGTTCTTCTACCGACCCTTATGTAAGGAAGCGAAGCATGGAACTGGCAAAAGAAGGATGAAAATATAATAAACTCAGTAGAAATGAGATCTCTTAGACGAATGTCTGGATACTCTGTGTATGATAGAGTGTCGAATGAAAATATAAGAAGTGAATGCAGTGCGAATGATGGTGTCATGAACAAAATAATGAAAGGATCATTACAATGGTTTGGATATATGGAAAGAATGAATGAAGAAAGAATGGAACCAGAAATAGAGGAAGACCGAGGAAAACGTGGCACGATCAAATAAATCAAATATTGAATGTCGGCCATGGGAGGAGTCAGAGAAATCGACGCGCTTGCATGACACGATGTATGAATGTTGAGGAAGCGAGAGAAATATGTCAGGAAAGAAAAGTGTGGCAGTCCATTCTTTCTGCCTATCTCTTCGGGGAGATGGCGTGATGGTTAGTTAGTTAGTTAGCTAGTTAGATATAATAATTATTTTTTTTCTATATTTTTTTGAATCGCGCCTTACATCATTACAGCGCGAGCCAAATCGACGTAAAGGGTATAGCTATCATATTGATTCTCGTGACATGTGATAGGTAGCTTATTTATCGCCATTTTAATGTCACGTGAATTCTGGACCAGGCCAAAAAGAAAGTGTGACAATCACACCTGCCATCGCCGGGAATTGGACCCGGGACATTCGGGATGACAGTCAAAGCACTTACCACTCAACCTAGAAGATCGCTGAACCAAATATTATCGCGTCGTGAGTCATTTTAGGATTTTTATAGCCCTATTTATGTCCCCTAATTATGTTACATTATTTAAATAGTTTGATTTTATTTTATTACATGTTTTAAAAACATTTTTTAACGAATACATGAACTATATAATGAATATCAAATCATTGTGTTATTTTCCTTATTGACATCATATTATAAGAACTGTTATTTTTCTTACACGTTTTCACTTATTACACGAATTTCATATGAAGTATTACACCATTGTCCGTGCAACAATAAATAACGAAATATTGTATTCAATGGGGCGCTTTTTTCATCAAATAATAATATTTTTTTTAAAAATAAAGTAATTATGTATTTTAATGATATTTAATGTTTAATAGTTTTTTTAGCAGGAATCATGACCAAGCGAAACTTCGAAGCTTACACACGAAGCTTTCCGCTGGTAAACCATGCCGCCATTTTGTAGGGGGTAGTGCGTCTTGGTGTCACTGTCGCGTGTCATAAATATCATATAAAAGGCGCGAAAACGCTAGAAAATTGCGGAAAAGTGTGAGAGTATACGAACTTGGGCGCGAGATCACAGCGGGAGCCTTAGAAACTTTTCCCGCTACGAAAAATATGAAGTACGATTACGATACAACCATTTTACGTTACGTTACAATACTTATATGAATTTTATCTGGATGTTAGTATAGGTGAATGTACGAACAATGTGTACTTCTATTATTGATATATGGAGCAGAAATGCTTACGTTCACAAAATCGATTACAAGAAACACCGCGTAGCACAAAAACCCTAACCTTCATGAAGTCGACCATAAGGAGACTCCGTGTAAGCACAGAGAAAACATGATAGAGCTATGCTACATATAAAACCGAAAGACTGGATAAGAAACGTTGAGTTACGTAGAAGGGCGGGAGTAACGATTGTCGTCGAAAGGGCAAATATCTAATGACAGACTGGGGGATTAAAAATGGACTAGACGGGTAGTGGATTAGAGACCTCGTGAAGATTAAAGAAGCAAAGGTAGAGATTCCCCACGATGTACTAACGATATAAGGAAATATGCTAGTGACTGGATGCAGAAGATGCAGGATAAAAAAGTGTGGAGAAGTATGGTTATGCCTTTGTCAAGCAGTATAGAAAAAGAAGGATGAAAGCAGGATTAACGCCGTCGAAATCAGGTCACTAAGAAGAATGTGCGGGAAAACGTTGTATGATAGAATACCGAACGATGAAATAAGAAAGAAATGTACGGCAGATGACTGCATCATGGATAAAATTAAAAAAAGGATCCCTGAGATGGTTTGGACATATAGAACGAATGGATGAGAGTAGAATGGTTAAAAAGTTGTACACAAGCAGTGTGAGTGGAAAAAGAAACCGAGGACGACCGAGGAAAACATGGCATGACCAAATTAATCAATTACTAAAAGGCGGCCACATTCGATGTCGGAATAATCGACGTGTGTGCATGGTACGATGTATAAATGTAGAGGAAGACCGAGAGGTATGCCAGGACAGAGCATTGTGGCGATCCATCCTCTCTGCCTACCCCTCCGATGTAATTATATGGGAAGTGGCGTGATGGTTAGTTAGTTAGCTAGTTAGTATATGAATTCGGCGGTATAAATAAAGTTGGTGTGGCACATTCAGTTATTCTCGGTAGTCTGCGCCGTCTTGTTGACATACAATATACTCGTATATTTGTAGACATACAATACTCGTATATTTTGTAAGAAAACCCTGTTCGTGCGAGCCTTTGTATTATACCTACAAGGATTTGCGCGCTGGTTGAATCTATGGTACAAGATCGCCTCGTTAGAGAGAGGCGGAGGACCCAAATCTTGCGAACTACCACGAATTTGTCACATATTGGTGATGTTCTTCTTATTATTATTCTTCTTCAACTTGTTGATTTAAGAGTCTGTTATTACAGGATTCTTCTCTTGTTATGTTAAACCCCAGCTATCATTCCATCGTTTTGGAGTTTCCCTGGTGGACGTCGTCCATCGAATATTCCATGCAGAACCATATAAGGAATTCTTGTGGGATTCATTATTTGTACATGTTGGTGCCAGTATAATCCACGTTGTTGCCCCTCATCTGATCACATCTTGAACCTCGCAGACCTCTCGGATCGTGGTGTTCCTTACACGATCACGCAGAGATGTGATGTTAGTTATAACAACCCCCAGATGGTAAAATAATATTGTTGAGTAATTAATTTATTTTGGATATGGAACCCGTTATTAAGTTATTTTCAGCGGGGGTTTAGCTTTTATGAACTAATTGCCTGAATAACATTAAAAGCTCCCCTGCACGGTTGCTTCATGTTAGTATATGTCTTTGAATATAAGTTATATGGATAAAGATTGTGGTATTGTAATGTTTTTTCCGTTACGAACACCACCGAAATGTTCCGCGTAATGTTTATTCGTTGTACTATAATATATAAAAAAAGGCTTTGGATCCTCTATTGGACTAAGTATGAAATTTACGCCCCCTTTGAATGGTACATCGTTAGATATCATTAATTAAACCAGGGTTTCCCAAGTTGTGCTCCCCGTAGAACTAGTACTGAATGTAACAAGTGCTCCGCAGTAAGGTAGTAAATGCTTCGCGAAAACATATTTATAACAAAGCTTTTTTTATACATTATAAAAACTGACTAACTAACCATCATCTCCCCGAAGGGGTTGGCAGAAATAATGGACTGCCACACTTTTCTTTCCCGACATACTTTTCTCGTTTCCTCAACATGCATAAATCCTGTCATGATTTCTCCGACTCCTCACATGGGCGACATTCAATATTTCATTTATTTGATTGTGCCACGTTTTCCTCGGTTTTTCTCTATTTCTAGTTCCATTTACATTGTTGACATATACTTTTTTTACGATTCTTTATTTCCATATGTCCAAACAATCTTAATGATCCTTTCATTATTTTGTTCATAAAACCATCATTCGCACCGCATTCACTTCATTCACTCCCTATATTTTCATGCGACACTCTATCATACACAGTATTTATCCACATATTCGTATCTCGTATAAGAGATCTCATTTCTACTGCTTCTATTTATTCTACTTTCATCCTTCTTTTTTTTATATATAGGTATTATGACTTTAGTAATTTTACGTATGAATAATTCATGAATGTTAAGAAAAAATCTATGGCCTGTGATATTGGAGAGTTTATAAATTTATATAAAAAAATATAAAAATATAAATAAATTTTAGTTAAATTTATTTTTTTTGTTTTTTAAGAGCTTTCATTTACGATTTATAAACTCAAAATCCTTAAAGAAAAATAAAAGTAGATTCTAATTTATCTACATATTTATGAGTGTTGACTCAAAATTAATAAATAAGACATTAAACAAATTATTTTAAAAGTTTTCTAAGGTTTATTATTGATACCCTTCAAATTACAAAAGGTGCTCCGTCAAAATACAAAGACTCGGAGTGCTCCATCAAATAAAAAGTTTGAGAATACATTATTTTGTTGTTCTATTTTGACTACTTATTTTGTTCTTATATTATATTACTCTGTGCCTCTGTTTATTGTTCTTATGAAAATAGAAGTATTATTTGATTTATAAATCTTATGAGAAATGTTTATGTGTAACAAACTGACAAAGATCAATCCGATTATGAGATCAATCTAGAAATAACAAATCGGTGTGACTACTTTATTAATCCGTAGTGTAAATTGCGGATCCATATTATAAATAGGTCAATAAATGTTTTAATTCCAGATATATTTATGGATAATAATTTGGCTCGTGTTTTATACTTCCCAGATTATTATTTGTCATTTTTATGGCGTGATTATTCCAGAGTTTCCCAGCTTAGCAATGAACTAATACTTTTCCAATATTTCACATCGTTAAATATTATATTACATTTTATACTTGCCATAACCGGTTAAATATGGAGCGTTATTTGTTCCATTCTGATTTTTTACAGTAAATTTTTAAAGAAAAACAATTTTCTAATTTATGTTTTGTTGATTGATTATAACCAAGGTTTCATTAGAACCCGTTTTATTTATTATTATTTCTATTATTATTTTTATAATTTGTGCCATCTACACAATAAAAAAGGTCCTTCAGCCCGGAACAATCTTCCTGTGCATTGAGACTCCGTTAGAGTTTGGATCGAGACTCAAAACGCATCTTTCCAAATAATCCCATTCTGATGTTGATCTACCGAGTCAGATTATTATCATGCAGCCCTCATACAAACTATCTTTATTTTTAACTAGTTCATAAAATGGACCACTTTATATTGCGCCCTCAAGATGATAAATGTATAAAAATGGCGCTCTTTAAATCATCTTATTTACTATTATTATTATTATTATAAGGTGAAGCCTTTGACAACAATATTAAACAAATTTATCTAATTGATCCTGTTCATAAATAAAACTTCTGTTTGCCAGAAGTTTTATTATATTTTATAGGAATGATGTGTTTCGCCTTTCTAAGGAACTATCAAAAGTTTTTTTTTTTTAATTTAGTTTAAGCAATGACGAAGGATCCTTAAAACGTGTAATAAATAAACTTTTATTTGTGGAAACTTTTTGATTCAAAATGTTTATCATTTGATAATGCCTTAGCAAGGCGAAACATGTCATTCCCATAAAATATAAGAAAACTTTTAATTTGCATTAATTATTTAATTTGATAATAATCAATGCTCAAGTAAACCATAAACCTTTATAACTTTTTTTACGCTTACTATGAAACTATACAAAACATGAATTTTCTATTAGGGTCACATTTTTACATCATCTAAATGCGTTCTTGTTGAGGACTAACCTTTTGCGTTACTAATGGAAAGGCATTTTTATTATACACATACTTATGACCTAGGAAAGTAATTTGATTTTAAATGTGTAGATGTAGAAGAAGCGAATGTGGGAATATTTTTTCTTAACAAGGTTAGCTTTGCTTTTATCCCAGTGTGTTTTTGACAGGTTTTATTCCAGAAACTTGAATAATGGATAATAATCTTATTATAATAATACACATTCATGCTATCTGCCTCTTTATTTTTTTTTGCTTTGTAATGGTAATGAGAACCGTTTTATTTTTTAAAATATAATATTATGCCAATTTTTCATTAGAACAAACTTAAGAATATTCTAGGTCCAAAATAAAATATTTTAATTCTTCTTATTTTTCTTCTTCCTTGTTGTAGACCTATGTGGTGTTTTCTCCAGAGTATTGCTCCTCCTGCGAGGTAGATTCCTAGCTGTCCTTCCGTCTTTTAGGAGGTCTTTCGTGAGGACGAGTCCCATGAGGCTGATTACGCAATGCAATATAGGGGAGTCTGGTGGTGTCCATTCTTTGAACGTGACCGTACCAGTCCCTTTTTCGCTGTCTGCTCCATCTTATTATATCCTCAACCTCACATATCTCTCTTATTTTGGTGTTCCTCACGCGACCTCGCAGTGTCTTGCCTGCTCAGTGGAAATCCTCAAAACTTGTTTGGTCCTTACTGTGTCTGCCCTAGCTTCGACTCTTTGGTATTTTTAATGAACTAATTATTTCGTTTAATATGAACTTATGGTATTATAAAATAATTATATAAGACCATATCTTAATGCATTATGCATTATTTTCACAACAAAATATTTTATATATTTTTTAAGCATTTTTGTCGCGTACCTAAACATTCTTTATGAACTATTTGCAGTTCATAATAAATGAACACAGTTTGATAAATATTGTAAAAATAAGATCACTGAGAAAAATGTTTGTAAGCACGGCAAGACGTTGCATGATTGAATACCGAATGATGGAATAAGAAAGAATATATAGCAGACGATTGTGTCTAAAATTTAAAAAATGGTTACATAATTTAGCCATATGGAATGAATTGGTGGAAGAAGCTGTTTTTCTCATTCTTCTTATAGGTCTTATGACATGTTGTTGGTTTCATCTCCGTCTTCCCGAAAAGTGAACCACCAACTAACTTCCCATCTTGTCGCTGGGCGGTCACGTGGGGAAAACATCCGGTATACTGTCTCGAGCTGTCTTTGCGAAACTATTTTCTTGCATACAGGAGACATGCTCGTTCCAGTATCTTCTTTCATAATGTCGTCAGCCTCGCAAATTCTTCGGATTTCTGTAAATTTTACTCTGTCGCGAAGGCTGTTGCTGGCTATGCATCGTAGTATTTTTATCTTATTGACGCGCAGTTGTTGCTTGGTTCGAACTGTGGATTATATTGGAACAGCTCTGGATTATATTGCATATGTTAAGATAGGTCTGACGCCGGTTTTGTAGATCCTAATTTTACCATTGATGCTCATGTCCAAGCAAGAAACAGTTGAAATGGAAAATAGTTCTAGATGATGTGATTGATTAATTAAATGCTCAAAGGCAGCCCATGTATAATATACATTAGGCAGTCGTGTGTTGCGATGTATAAATATAGTGATAGCTCCAAAAGTATGTATGGATAGAACATTGAGGCAGTCTATCTTTTTGTCTACCATTCCCATATTATAGCTTGATTCTTATCTTCTTCTTAGTTGTATTCCTCATGATTGACGGTTGTGTCCATCCTGTAAACCATTGACCATGGTACGCCACGCGCTCCTGTCACCCGTCAGTCTTCAGGCTGCAGCTAAAGAAAAACCAGTCAGACCTCTGATTTGATTGGACCAGCGGCTTGGTGGTCATCCTTGTGGTCGCCTTCCCTCTACTCTGCCCGTGATGATGAGATTTTCAAGGTTGTCCTGATTTCTCCTGTTTATATGCCCAAAATACTTTAACACTCTCTGAGAGTACATCCGCGAGAGTCTTGCCGTGATACCCAGGTGGTCAATGATCGACTGGTTTGTTCTTCTTGCCGTCCAGGGTATACGCAGCATTCGCCGCCAGCACCACATCTCGAAAGCATCAATGTATGATAAGCGCGATACTAAATATGTAATAACAGTAATAGGAAGAAGTATTCACAGTGAAAATGAACCATATAAGTGTAGTTATCCGGTTTTAATAGACAGCATTAATTGTAATTGAGAGGAGGCATTATCTTTGAATTAACTGCAGAAGCGAAGGAAAGTGACTCAGGCAGGTACTCCGGCACTCACGACTCGGTCAGATGCTGTGACAAGCTAGTAATTTCACTTGAATATCTAGAATTATTATTGTCGCTACTTATCTCCGCCATCTGAGTGCTGTGACTTTCTATTGTAGTACGTACGTCCAAACCACAGTGTACTCTTGTACTTTAATGATTACCGATTATAAATTCATAGCTTCTTTAACAATACCTTAAAATGTTTATAAATTAAAACGTTAATCACGAATTTACATAGAACCTAATCATGGGTTTTTTAATGTTACTGACTTTAATGTTATTACTATTATAGTTCTTGGTTAAGCGAAACGTGGAACTGGCAAAAGAAGGATGAAAGTAGAATAAATGCAGTAGAAATGAGATCTCTTAGACGAATGTCTGGATACTCTGTGTATGATAGAGTGTCGAATGAAAATATAAGAAGTGAATGCGGTGCGAATGATGGTGTCATGAACAAAATAATGAAAGGATCATTAAGATGGTTTGAACATATGGAAAGAATGAATGAAGAAAGAATGGTAAAAAAATGATGCGTTGTAAATGGAACCAGAAATAGACGAAGACCTAGGAAAACGTGGCACGATCAAATAAATCAAATATTGAATGTCGGCCATGTGAGGAGTCAGAGAAATCGACGCGCGTGCATGACACGATGTATGAATGTTGAGGAAGCGAGAGAAATATGTCAGGAAAAAAAAGTGTGGCAGTCCATTCTTTCTGTCTACCCCTTCGGGGAGACGGCGTGATGGTTAGTTAGTTAGTTAGTTCTTGGTCCATAAGTGGTTTTCCCTATCCATATGCGAGTAGCTGCTAAGGTCTGGAATCAAACATTGGTCTGGGGTGGTGTATTTTAGCCTGTTTACAATACAACACCCCTGACCAAGTAGTCCTTAATGACCAATTACTGTTTGCTTACTCTCCTTTGCTATTCCTGGAATCGATTACTGCCGAAAATTTGTTTTGTTCGTGTCATGCACGAACGTCGACTCCTCACGTGGTCGACATACAATATTTGATTTATTTTATCGTATCACGTTTTCCTCGGTCTACCTCTATTTCTTACAATTGTCCATACGATCTAAATGTTCCTTTCATCATTTTGTTCATAACACTTTCATTCGCACTGCATTCACTTCTTATATATTTATTCGACACTCTATCATACACACATTTTCAATATAAAGTTTCTACATTCGAGTCGTGTAGAAATACTTCATTCTAAAGTTATAGTACCTAAATACGAACGTATTTCATGTAGACATTTATAATTTATGGTACATTATGAAAAATTTAATACAACTATACTTTTTGTTAAATAAATTAATATGTCACAAAATCTTTTCTGTATACAATATGTTATTTTCGAACATCTTAGATTGTATTTGTATTTTTATAGTCACCGTATCATAAATATATAAGGGTTTCCTAAGAAAGGGCGGAGGATATTCTAGGTACGTACCCAATATACTAAGGATATCGGAAAGGTAAAAGATACACGAAATTCAGATGTTATCTCGTACTTTATTGTTAAAGGTTGCGCCCTCGGAGAGTAAATATCCTATACGCTGTGCCCTTATCTCTGTTACTCGTTCCGCATGGTGTAGATTTCAATTTCTTTATTCAATCAAGTCTTCCGTGTCCACGTCTGAGAAGAGCGGTCTCTTCTGGACACAAATATATTTTAATAGGAATGATTTTCTTTCAATCTCGGTCTTGTTTTAAAACTACATAGAATGTTCTTTGTGACTGCGCATATAGTGCATTGAGGTATTTTTATCTTATTACAAAAATGTCTGATATGTTTATATTTATTTAAGCACAGTTAATAAATATTCCCGTTGACAGTTTTAAAACGCTGATCAACTCCTTCGTCGTGTCACGACTAGATTACTGCAATGGAATCTACGCCAACATTCCAAAACAGCAAATCAATAAACTCCAGTCTGCATTTAACGCGGCAGCTAGATTGATTAAGGGTGTTCCGAAGTATTGTCACATAACGAAACACCTTAAGGAGCTCCATTGGCTGAAATGTCCGGAAAGAATACATAAGCTCTGCTGGACTGTATTTAAGGCGCTGCATGGAATGGCACCCGCCTACATATCTGAACTCTGCATCACCGAGAAACCGAATGCGAGGCAGTCTACATTGCGATCAGCAAGGTCTTCTGCGATGGGTAAATTGTACGTACCGAAGCGTTATCCTCGCACAAATTTCGGCGACCGGGCCTTTGCTGTAGCTGGCCCCTCGGCCTGGAACGCTCTCCCTGCAAACTTAAAGTGCATTGATAACCCGTCAGAGTTTAGATCGAGGCTCAAAACGCACCTGTTCAAACTATCCTATCCTGATGCAAATGGTGATCGACTGCGTCAGGTGCATCCCCCATACTAAAATGTTTTATTTTTAGCAAAAATGTTTATTTTCAACTGTATGTTTATTTTTTACAAAAATGTTTATTCTTAACAAAACGTTCATTTAATTTAAAAAAATATATATTTTTAACAAAATGTTTATTCTTAACTTAATGTTTATTTTGAACAAAATGTTTATTTTTAACAACATGTTTATTTTTAAGAAAATCTTTATTTTTAACAAAATGTTTATTTTTAACAAAATCTATATTCTGAACCAAAACTTTTCACATTAACTAAAATATGTATCTTCAACTAGTTCACAAAATGGAGCTACAGCGCCCTTGAGATGATTAATTCATAAAAATGGCGCTCTATAAATCATCCAATTTATTATTATTATCGTATTAATAAATCAATGATTGTTTAACTATTGTTTTCTGTCAAAACAGTTTTATATGACAGTATCGTTTAATTTTCTATATTAACTTTTGTCCCAATGTTTTTCTAACTGACTTACCATCAGCTTAGTTAGTTAGGAAAATTGTCGACCTTCGTGGCAGATTAGGAAGAGCTCTGACTTTCATACAGAAGGTCCCGGGTTCGATTCCCGGCGATGGCAGTGTGTTGTCACACTGTCTTTGGTCTGGTGTAGAATTCGCGTGATAATAAAATTGCGATAAATTGGCTATCTACCACATGACATGAGAATCAATATAATAACTAAAATAAATTGTATACAGTAATTGGGTTCAAACGACCTGTTGTGTACAAGAAAAAAAAGCTTCCTCAACATTCATACATCGTGTCATGCACGCATGTCGATTTTTCCGACTCCTAACAGTTTTCATATTTTCCTTCTTTATGATAATACGTTTTTCTTGTTAATGTTTTTGTCTGCCACGTAAGGATTTTGAGAAATCGACGTGCGTGGATGATACGATGTATTATATTAATGTTAAGGATGTCCATTTTCTGTGCATTTTTTTCTTTTTACCCTTTCGTGGGGACGGCGTGATGGCTAGTCAGTTAAATAATAAAAAAAAACAAAGTTTGTTACTATAGTTACTGTGACTAAAATTCTATCCCTTAAATGTATCGAAATAATTGCTTTTGCGTTTTTAATATTCGCCACCATTCAATTAAACCCCGTCCAAAATCGTGTATAGGTTTAATCCCAATTAAGGTGACTGCTATTCAATAATAATTTACCTGGGATTACCATTTTCTGATTCGAAGCGCCCAGGGATTGGAAACATCAAATTTATTTCCCGGAATTATGAATATTCCACTTTCTAGAAATTAAATCGGGAGATCATTTGGACGAACAATTTTCCAACTACAAAGGATTTTTATACACGTAGAAATTTGGCCAATTAAATAATCGACTGAAATAGTTAAAGCTAATAAAAAACCTTTTAGCTTTCACGTATAAAAAATAGGCATGATGCTAAGAAATTTCACAGAAATTTTTCTATACAAGATGCTTGTACTCGTGAGTGCGATAAGTCGTTCTTCATATCCTTGTCAGTCTTCTTTAAAAAACTGTTTTTTTTTCCACACGTGTAGAGGAAATATTATTAGATATCAAATATTTCTTATCCAACATAGGATTTTTCGTTTAAAAAAAAAACGTGATCATATTACACTCTATTTATTTTTTAAGGGCGATATAAATAAAATGTATACAATAAAACATTTAGAATAATTAAAATAAGGCCAATTACATGCTACCACAAATATAAAATAACTAACTAACTAACTAACTAACCATCACGCCGTCTCCCCGAAAGGGTAGGCAGAAAGAATGGACTGCCACACTTTAATCGATGCGGCACTCCATCCTTCTCTTTTCGCCATCGCGAGAGATGCGGTGTGATGGGTTGCGAACCTCATCGCCACCAATAGGCATCTCCCGCGCACACTTCGATCGTTCAACGTCTACATAATAAATCTTAAACAAATTATCTGAAATACAATAATAATACAAATTATCTGAAATAAAATACTATAAAATAAAATAACAAAGAAAAATAATTTAACACACATTGTTATTTTAGATGTTGCACTTGTCGTCAGCTGGACGATCCGGACATTTGTGTTTATTTAATTTTTATTTTACGTTATCCACTGTTTTTTTTAATTCACTGTAATTAAGCACTTAAAACACCAGCAAGAACTTAATAATTTTATTGAAGAATTTATTCAAATTGTCATTGGAACAAATGAAAAATTTATTTTTTACACCTGTCAAAATTCTTTTTATAAACGAAAAAACTTATATAATTTTAACACCAAAACAGTAAAAACGTATTTTTTGTCACAAATAACTATCGTAAAGAGCGGCAATAATCAAATTGACCAAAACACTTCACTTGTTCACGAAATATCTCCAAATTGACGGGAGCACCATATGAACCAAACCAAATTTTCAAAATCAGAACATATTTATAAAATAATAGTTTACAATTAACAAATGACAGTGTGAAACGAGATTGAAGTTAAACTTAAGACAAAATAAGATATACATAATATTTAAGAGTTAAAATACTTATAGTACTGGAAATAAAAAATAAAATTAAGATAAATAAAAAAAAAAGATCATGTAACATCGTGGTCACATCCACGCCGAAATGTTGTTCCGTAGTAAAAGTAAATAAATAATAAGCATGTTTTAGACCAAGAATCAGTACAAACGTACAAAAAACAGTGGATACGTAGAGTAATAAATTATATTAAATTTAATTCAAAATTTGATAACATTTTTAAGTTCTAAATGTCTTAGTCAAGAATGTACGAAGTATGCAATAAGTGATGAACGTGTCAAAGTTAAAAGTTATGGTATTTGAAAAGGAAGACTGTATGACGGATTGTGACATAAGTCCGAACGGTGAGAAATTAGAGCAAGTTACCGAATTTGTTTATCTGGGAAGCATGTTTACAAGAGATGGAAGAATGGAGAATGATATTGGAAGAAGGGTTGGAGCTGGAAACAAAATAAATAATAAATAAAATTAAGAAAGGGTCACTAAGATGGTTTGGACATATGGAACGAATGGATGAGGGAAGAATGTTTAAAAATATATATACAAGTAGTGTGAATGGGAAAAGGAGTCGAGGAGAGCCAAGGAAAACGTGGCATGGCCAAATTAATCAATAACTGAAAGGCGGCCATGTTCGAAGTAGAAACCATCGACGAGCGTGCATGTCACGATGTGTGAATGTAGAAGAGTCACGAAAATTATTTCAGGGTAGAACAATGTGGCGATCCATCCTCTCTGCCTACCCCTCCGGGGAAACGGCGTGATGGTTAGTTATTTAGTTTAGTTAGTTCAATTAAATAAACAAAAAAGGCCGGATCGTCCTGCAAACAACATGAACACCATCTAAAAGAACATTATATGTTATATTATTTTTATTTTCGTTATTTTATTTTATATCCTTGTATTTTATATTATTTGTTTTAGATTTATTTTGTGGACGTTGGACGATGGAAGTGTGCGCGGGAGATGCCTATTGGTGGCGATGAGGTTCGCATCCCATCACATCGCGCCTCCCGCGGGGGCGAAAAGAGATGTAGGGAGTGCCGCATCGGTTAAAATGTGGCAGTTATTTTTGCCTACCCCTTCGGGGAGGCGGCGTGATGTTTAGTTAGTTAGTTAGTAAGTATTAGACATGATTTCTAAAAGTATCAACTTTAACTTGTATGCATGACAGCAAAAAATATATGGTCTTTATTGCATTGTTGCTCATAACTTGTTTCGACCACATTCAACCTGTTTTGATACTAACTTCATCTTCATCGGAAAAAATACTGAAGTGAAAACCTTCAATGTCACAATTTTCTTTTTATGTTACCGGTAAATAGAAAACCCGGGTATTTTATTATATATGGAACCTAATAAATGTACAAAATACTTTTATTTAAATTATAATTAATAATCGTTCGCAAATGATAATTTATATTTATATTCTTCCCGTGTATTGTATGGAATGCTTTCATGAAGCAATGTGGATTTTAAATATTGAAGTAATTCAAGTTTAAAAAATAACAGACACTCTTTGATAATATATGTACTTTAATATTGTTTACTTTTTAATATGGAACACTGTTATAGTTACTGATAGAAAGAGTGAGGAAAGTGACATCTGGAAAGATTTGGGATTTACAAGGAGCCTTCATGAGTGGACGTGGATGCATGGACCAGATTTTCGCACTCTGCAGTCTAACAGAGAAGATTTTGGCCAAGGACCGAAAACTTTTCTGTGCGTTTGTGGATCTGCAGAAAGCGTATGACCGAGTTGATGGGAAAAAACTTTGGAAGGTCTTGGCCGAGTATGGAGTGGGTACAAAACTGATTCGCGCGGACGCATCCCTCTATGAGGGAAGCACCGCTTGTGTCAGGGTTAATGGGGCTGTCACATCTTGGTTTGACATCACCAAAGGTGTCAAACAGGGCTGTGTGATGTCCCCGTGGTTGTTCAATCTATACTTGGACAAGTGTATGAAAGAACTTGAAGGCATAGACGCTGGTGCTAAGATGAATTGTTTGTCAGTCAGCTGTTTGTTATATGCAGACGATGCTGTGTTAATCGCTGACAGTAAAGAAAATTTGCAAGCCTTAGTGTCAAGGATGTATGAGGCATGCAAAAAGAGTGACTTGGTGATGAATGTGTCTAAATCTAAGGTGATGGTTTTCGAGAAAGAAGAATGTATGACGATTTGTGATATAAGTGCGATGGGCGAGACTTTGGAGCAAGTTACTGAATTTACGTATCTGGGAAGCATGTTTACAAGGGACGGAAAAATGGAGAAAGACATCGAAAGGAGGGTTGGTGCTGGGAATAAAATAAATGGCGCACTCAAAGTCATTACTGCAAATAGAAATACTCGTATATCCTAAGAAGCAAAGATGGCAGTACACAATGGAGTTCTAGTGCCAACCCTCATGTATGGAAGTGAAGCTTGGAGCTGGCAAAAGAAGGATGAAAGCAGGATAAACGCCGTAGAAATGAGATCACTGAGAAGAATGTGCGGGTAAACGTTGTGTGATAGAATACCGAACGATGAAATAAGAAAGAAATGTAAGGCAGATGACTGCATCATGAATAACATTAAAAAAGGATCCCTGAGGTGGTTCGGACATATGGAACGAATGGATGAGAGTAGAATGGTTAAAAAGTTGTATACAAGCAACGTGAGTGGGAAAAGAAGCCGAGGACGACCGAGGAAAACATGGCATGACCAAATTAATCAATTACTAAAAGGCGGCCACATTCGAAGTCGGAACAATCGACGTGCGTGCATGGTAAGATGTATGGATGTGGAGGAGGCTCGAGAGGTATGCCAGGACAGGCCAGTGTGGTGATCCATCCTCTCTGCCTACCCCTCCGGGGAAATAGCGTGATGGTTAGTTAGTTAGTTAGTTAACACTGTTATAGTATCACAATTTATTTATTTAATCTATAAAATTATGATTTCATTTTGAATAATAATTAAATAAAACAATGTTTTTTAACTACTTCCACTTTTGTCTTTATTTCGACAGCGACTGGTTTCGCCAGGCTCGCTGGCATCGACAGACTGGTGACACTATTGTAAACCGAGTCCTTTATATACATACAGATCGGGGGTGGTAAACGTGATTTTATTAAAATCCAAGATAAAATTGAAAATCCATTGTATTGAATATGAATCTTCTTGAATACCTGTAATACAAATTGTTACGGTCTTCCAATATGAAAATTCACGATCGACTGGATCTCGATGATTTATTATATAAATATACAATATGTGTGTTACAAGCTTCGTTTCCAAAATTAATGTGTGTGACAAATACAGCAAATGCCCTATTTATAAGCAGGAGTTATCAAGAAACATTAAGATAATATCCTGGACTTTGCTGCATTCAAAGTGTATAAGTTCTGTTAAGCTTTCAAAGTCCTTATTCACAGTATTAGATAATATTCTTTATCGATAGATTAGGGGAGACAGGAAGTCCACACCAAATAAAGATTTGCTTGATTACAATTTTCGTGCTGCATTCTAGTAGGTACATAACACAATATTTAAATTCAGTAAATTTTAAATAAATATATGAAGATTATTTTTGTATAGAATCATGTTTACCACCCCTGATCTGTATGTATATAAAGGACACGGTTTGCAATAGTGTCACCAGTCTGTCGATGCCAGCGAGCCTGGCGAAACCGGTCGCTGTCGAAATAAAGACAAATGTGGAAGTAGTTAAAAAACATCGTTTTATTTAATTATAATTGTTTTCTTTAAGCTTTATTATATTACAATATATTTATGGGGGTGACGTGTTTCGTCATGAATCTTATACATACTCGATAATGCATTACGTATAATACTCGTATAACAGTGCTTCAAATAAAATTATTGTTATGTATTGTATATACACACACTATTGGGTATTACAAATTATTAATTATTTTATATGGAGATTTATATCATTGTTCAGGAAACAATAAATAAACATATAAAATATATAAGCATTATTTACAATGCCGGGTCATATACAACGTACAAGCACTGAATTATTTTACTTTCGTTTACGGTGTGTTTGGACATCTGTCCAAATATTGATGTTTAATTTTCATTTTAAAATGTTTTAATCCATAATAGAATAACAGGTATATTTGTACAATTATTTTAGATAATCTATACTTCTTTGAAGATTATAATCCGCTTGAACATATATGTATTTTTCCTGTTTACACGATAATTAAACGGATTTGAAATGTAAACAATTTTGTTTTAAAATAAGTATCCTCCAAAATAATCTTCAATCGATTTTGATATTCAAATCGCGTCTTTAATTCGGTGTGAAACAAGATTTGATATAACAAATCCGACATAAGTCTCAATAATGTTAAAACATTCGGCGGATGTAATAAACTATTATAAACATTATTTCAGATTCGAAGGATGAAGCTTTTGAACAAATTTTTCTGATCAATTTCTCGATCCTACACATATTTTCGTCATTCACTGCGAAAGTTACGTCGTCTCCTGAAGGTGTAGACAGAAAGTATGGACCGCCACACTGTTATTTTTTTACATACTTCTTTCGATTCCTCAACTTTATACATCGTATCATGCACGCACGTCGATTTCTTCGACTCCTCATGTGGCTGACATTTAACATTTGATTCATTTGAACGTGTACGTTTTCCTCGGTCTTCCTCGATTTTAAGTTTCGTATACCTACATCGTATAGATTTATATTTATAGTAGTAGATTTATTGCAAATAATTTTTCTATTGAAAAATGATAACATGAAGAATCAATTAACAAATAATTTGAAATCGTTACAAAAGAAAATCTTGTTTCACTATGCGGAACATAGGCGGTTCGTAAGAATTTATATTTGAATATTATATAATTTATACACTTAAATTGTTGCCGCCACAATTTTTTTAAGTATGAGATTCTAATATTACGATATTTTTTTCTTCTTCTCAGCCTTCTTTCCATAATAGCTCGATGAAGGCCTTTCCATGCTTCTCCACTCGTCTCTCTTTTGTCTCTTTCGAAAAAAAATTCATGTTTATATAAGTAAGTTATTGGTTTGCTTTTCGCAACCGATCCACCACCGTTTTTGCGAAGTCGATGAATGTGTTAAGTGTATCTTTGTTGCGGAGGATGGCTGGGAAATCTATGATGTGGAAGTCTCTTCTTTGACACTCCTTCTCCAGTTTCCATCTCTCACACGTGTGGATTGGGCAGTGTGTAATGATGTGTTATATTCTTTGGTATGTTTGTGAATCACAAGGACAGTGAGGTGAGTCTTTAATTTTGAATCTGTGTAGATACGAGAGTGTGGCACCATGCCCAGTGAGAATTTGCGAGAGCCGGAACGAAGGTGTTGTTCTCTTCCTCGCGTCTCTTACGGAGAGACGAAACTTCTTGGTCCCGCTTCCGGTGGCGCTTTTCTCGTATCTTTCTTCCCACAGCTGATTCATGTGCTCTCGAAATTTAAATGGTTGGATGCTCAAGAGGTTTACTAGGATAGAGCAGTGTAGCGGTCCATTCTCTCTGCGTCCCAAACGGAGAAACTAACTGAAGGTTTATTAAAAGTGTGTAATTTAATAGAAATCCTGCAACTCTTCACTTAATTAATTTATACAATACGTTAAGAAATTACAATCTCTCTATGAAAAATACAATTTTTGCATTTTATTTTTAACTTGACTTAGAAATTGTGTCAATTGTGATCACGTGTGGTGAGCCTTTCTCTCTGCATACTCTTCCGGGGAAACGGCATGATGATTTAAAACGATTTCACGTGCTTGCCTTGTCTTCTGGAACAAGCGGAGCAATATCAAAGTAACTCGCGTGTGTTATTAGAGAAGTGTTCTTCGGCATAGAACTTTGAAGTTTCGTTTGAAGACAAGAGACGATATGTGTAATAAACGATTTATTACTATGGCTCCCTACAAGACCCCGCGCCTCACAGCAGGTATCAGAATCACTATTCTCACTAGCCAAGAAAACAAGGTACACTCGTTTAATGGATGTAATAATCTGGTGTTATTAATTGCGATCATTTCACTTGAAAATCTACCTACCAAGAAGTCACAGTCTTACACGAAGTGTTTAATATGATATATGATTTTCATCTATATACAGCATATGTTGTTTAATCTGCCGGTTGCCACAACCAACTTGCCTCTTGTGATGCCGGTGGGAAGAACAATCTGTATATGTATTGTTTCTCGAACCCTGATGTAAATCTCCTTATTCCAAAACTAATATGAATGAATTCATCTGTTCATCATTAAGTCATTTAATAATGCCTTAGCAAGACGAGCAATATGATCCCCTTGAAATATAATAAAACTTCTAGAAAAGATAAATTTTCATTCATAATAATTACCAATTAGTTAGTTGAACACAATCACTTAGGAGATCGACGTCTCTAATATTAATTAAATTACGTTCAGAAGACTGATCTTCTCTCCTAGTCCTTTTCCATATAATATATTATGATATGTAAGGTTTTAGATTAAGTTTATCTCAAATATAAATCACTCCTTGTGTTTGTTATGTATAATATGAATATATAATATAATATGTACGAGTAAAAATGAAATATATTATATTATAAGAATAGTTTGTGATTTTTTTAAAGTTCACATTGAAAGGTCAAAGCTCCAACTTTAGGACTCCCGCAAAAAATGAAAGGAAACAAATAGGTACACAAGTATATGGGACAAATACTTTTTAACGCACATTTTCTTTCAAGGTACAATATTTATCAAGCCGAAACCCGAAACATTTTTTTTTCTAAACGTGTATACGTATAGGTACTATATTGAATGTTATTTTTGGGTTTATTTCAATTCCGAGTAAAATTGGACTTCTTTTATTTACCGTTTTCATAATATCATATATTTATTCCAAAAGAATGTTTATTTTGCTCGTCTAAATTTGACAGAAGTCTCAAAGGTCGGATCAGAATGATATAATAAGGTATGTTTGTGGTGTTGTAGGTATACTGACGTGAGGAAGTAGCAGAAGGGGACCACGCGGATCGCATGGAATATACGAGACTTATTTAAAATTAAAACCCCAGCTGCAAGACTGCCAGGATAACCACCGATGAGATAAAGGGATGGTTGGACGTTATCATCCTAGGACAGTTCACCATCCCAATCAGGTGTTACGATCTAGAATCTAGACCACAAGGAAGAAGGAGATATATATTTTGTAATTGTAATCATATTCGAGTGCAGGGCGGACACCACAATCACAAAAAAACGCGCTCAGAGTGTCAGAAATGAAGACGCTCAGATATATATCTGGCAAGACACTGCAAGAGAGGATAAGGAATACACGGATAAGGGAGATTTGCGAGGTCGAGGATGTCGTTAGGTGGGGAAGGCAAAGGAGAAGATACTTGTATCCACACGTGAGGAGAATGGATCCACCCAGACTCCCCTTTATTGTGTTGCACGGCCAGCCCCAAGGTAAACGACCCCCAGGCAGACCACCAAAGAGATGGATCGACAGCTGGGAGTCGACTTCGCAGGAGGCCAATTCCTCTTAAGAAACAGGCAACTAGGCCTACACGAAGAATAAGAAGAAGAAGAAAGAACAAGATTCGATTCAATCAACTATAGCGAACATGGTGAGGCAATAGATATATAAATTTGATCCCGATAGTCTTGAAATTGTTTTTTGAAGTTTTTGGAATATAATTTACAATAGTGTTAACGCCTTAATCATCAATTAAGCTTTTGCAAGTTGCAAATTGGAAGACGGCGGCAGAGGACAGGAGGAGTTTGAGGCAAAAGTTGAACGAGGCCATGGTTCGATTTGGGCTATACCACTATCGAAGAAAAATAAGTCTGAGAAACATCCATGTTTTTGGGCTGTTTACAAATTTGATTGTTGATTTTTATACTACAAAGGTTGCCTTTTTTTACGATCGAACAATAGATGGCGTTAGTGAGTTATGGCATCACTGTATTTGTGAACATTGACGTTTGTTATTGCGAAGCCAGTGGCAACATAGTAATTGATCGATTAGGTTGTTGATAATGAACGTTTAAAAGAAGCAAGTTTGTGCGAAAATGGAGATCACTCGTGAAGGTTTTCGTTGGATGATTTTTTATGATTTTAAAAAAGGCCTTACTCGACAACAATGCATAGAATGGCTTCGTGTAACTTTTGGTAATGAAGCACCATCAGAGAAGACTGTTTGCAATTGGTTTGAAGAATTTTGTCGTAGTCGTGCGTCCGTCAGTGATGAATGACGAGAAGGTCGGCCAAAATCGGTTGTCATTCCGAGAAACATCGATGCTGTGCGCATTATGATTAAAGAAGATCGGCATTTGACTTACAGACAGATAGAGGCTACTCTTGGCATATTGCATTTAGGTGTGAGAAAGATTTGTTCCAGATGGATTCCGCATAATTTGACCGAAACGAAAAAAAAGGCTCGTGTTGATTGATGTCACGAAATGTTGAAAAAATTCGACCAAGGAAGGTTCAAAATCAGTATACAACATTGTTACAGGACACGAAACTTAGATATATTCGTATGAACCTGAAAATAAACAACAGTATACTGTTAGGGTGTTTGACGATGAACCCAATCCCACTAAAGTTGTTCGTTCACGGAGCACTTCCAAGAAAATGATCGCTTGTTTCTTCGGTTGTACTGGACACTTTGCAACCCTACCTTTAGAGGATCGAAGAACTGTTAATGCCGAATGGTATACAACAATTTAGTTGCCAACGGTCTTCTAAGGAAAAACAAAAAAAAACGTCGCATCATTCTTTATCACGACAATGCCAGTTCCCGTAAAGCACGTCAAACAACTGAATATTTGAAGGAGAAAAACATCGAATGAATGTCTCATTTCCCGTATTCACCTGATTTATCGCCTAATGACTTTTCTTGTTCCCTACTGTCAAACAAAAGATGCGTGGACAGCGATTTTCACCACCTCAAGAAGTTGTTGAAGACTTTCAAAACCATATTTCTACAATATCAGCTTCAGAGTGGAGAAAATGTTTCCAGAATTGGTTTGAACGTATGCAAAAATGTATGGACCTTAAAAGTAAATATTTCGAAAAGCAATAAAACACTTTGTTTCAAACTTGTTTGTTTCTGTTTCACTTTTTGTAAAAACTTAAAAGGCAACCCTCGTATACACTCTGTTCAGAAATCTCCAGAAAAAGCCGCCCAGTATTATGAAATTTCATTTATTTCTCTCTTAGACAGTTTTCTTATTGTGTAAATTTTTCGATGCGTACGCATCAAATTAAGTTTTATGTTATTTGTTTATTATTTATTCCCCAAGTACATAGTTTTTCTAACCTCTTAACTGGGGTAACCTATTTTAGAAAGACGATATATGAATTAAAAATAAATAAATTAAAACACATGTTTCAATTTATTTTTTAACACCAATTAATTTTGTTTTTAACACAATCAACCAAAACATACTATGATATTTTCTTTGTCAATGACAACATTGATTGTTTTATTTCTCACACTGTAAAATTAACCTGCCAATTGTTATGTCTGTAGAAAGAGCAACTCAATGCTTAATTGTGTTGCTTCAGAGGTGGACATATTGTATAATAGTAGGAGTTGCCTCAGAGCTGCACTATCTTACCATTATTTTTTCTTCTCTTTTGTATAAATATATTTGTAAGTTGTATCATAAGCGTATTGGAATATTTATTGATCTCTGTAATGCTTTTGATATTTAAATAAATTAATGTAATAAAATACAGTTTGGTTTGTCGAAACCGGTTGATAGTGTTAAAAAACAAAATGATGTGGTGTTCAAGCTAAATATGTTTTAATTTCTAATTAAGCTTTCATCTTCTTTTTATTATCATTCTCTCTAAAAAAAATCTGTTTCTTTTTACATTCCTTTTTTTTTGCACTTTATTTTTTTAAAAACATTTTGAAAGTGGACAGAACACTGAAACTTGATCCAGATGATTTGAGTTCAAGCCAGGATTCGACCGGATTCCTTTTTCAACATAATGGGCTATTTCTGCTAACATTAGAGATTGTATAATGAATTCTAAAACCATTGATTTAAATCGTTGGCGTTAGTATTTAAAAAAAATGTATCAAAAAATTATCGTACACACTGATACCTGCAATCGCGGTCCTCTATTTAAATTCTGTGTCAAAATATATCCAATTATACTTCCTATGCACTTGAGTGTGATTCCGGTTTTTCTTTGATATATTATATGGCAGGAAGTTATATGAAGCGACCTCTGATCTGGGGAGCCGAAAACAGCGAGTGACGAGAGACGATCGATGAGTGACTGAGAATAGATTTGTAGGAGGGGACCGAGTGTAGGTATTTAAAATATACGCGGTGAAAAAGGCGGTTTACAATGCGTTAATTTATTTATAGAATTTATGATATATTTTGATGTGTTGGTTGTTGGTCGACTGTCTACAAATACATGGTGCGTGTTTTGTTTGTTATTTGACATTGAATTGAATATTTACTATCAATTAATGAATGTAGAAAATTCAAGTAAAAAAAAAAGCGATAAGTAATATTTATTTACTCCCAACACGCCCCGAAATATCCGGGGTAGGCGTCTGTCTGCTGTCTGCCGTCTCCCGTCTCCCGGCCGAGAGCAGACCGGAGCCGGCAGAAGTAGATAGAAAACTCAGGAATTCAGTGGTGCACTGGAATATCGAACCCCGCTCGGGATAACACTCGACCGGCTCGGTACTACAAATTTCGAGTTTTGTTTTGCCTCGTTGCCGGCTCTCCCTCGCCGCACCGTGTGTGCGGAGGGATTGCACCGCGAATACCGAGCAGATACACTTCTGCTGTCTCTGTCCCGCGCACGCGATCCGCCGCGCCCGCTTCCGCTATTGCTTTCGGTTCGCGCGCTTTTGTGTGCCGTCTCGCTCGCTCTCGCGAAGGAGCTGCGCCCCACCGCCGGCCTCTCTCGCTCTGCTAGCGTAGTGTGCAACGCCGCTCTGGAGGTTAGTTTGACTGAGAGCGGAGCTCGCGAAGCACTTTCCTTCATTATCTGAATTATACTATTCTCTCACTGTTTACATTCGGAAAAACGGTTTGTGCAATCGAGTAAATCGTAAAAGTGATCGTGTATCGCGTTTATTTAGCGTATTACGCTGTCTGTGAAGTGTATTATGGAGTTTTGTTTATTTGAATAAAGTTCGTTGATGTCGAAAATGCGGGAGTGATGGACGTCAGTGCGTAATGAAAAGGATGCGTTGCGGTTTCTGTTCGACGTCCATTCAGTGAATAATGTTTTAACAGGATTTCTCGGTATTAGACCGGTGAAGAGTGAGTTAGGTTTACGAAGAACGCGCTTCTTATCGCTTTCATTGTTGCCGAGCGGCTTGTTTACATCCGTGCTGGCGGTGGCGCCGGGCACAGACAGGTGAACGCCACCGATCGATCGACTTCGACTATCATCGCGGGCCAAATCAACAAGTCCCCGACACCACGTGCTTCCTACTACACTACTACGCCAAGCATTCTATTGTAGCGGATCTTACGGAGGATAAGCGAAGTTGTCAGAATCCGAAGATCACGTCAGGCGGGCAGGGCACGCCGAGCGAGGCAGGATGCGCGGGGTGGTGAGATGAGGGCGCGCGCGGCGGGGCGGGTGATGGTATGTCCTCGGGAGAGATGCCGTCCCTCGAGCAGGGGCTGCCCCAGCGCAGTACCAGCCTGGACTACCTCAACTTCGAGGAGAAGAGACAGCTGATCGCCAGCTCGCTCTCGCTCACAGACTTCATCCACTGCGGGCCTCCGCCGGTCAAGGAGGTCCCCAGCCCCACCAATGGTAGCAATGGAAATAATATCGTTGGTTAGTTCTATATTCTTACTCATATCATTTTTAAATAATGTGTTTTTGGATGCATGACTTTCAAGGGGCGTTTATTTAGCAGTACGTATATAAATCATAAAAAGATCTGTTAAGTTCCATTTACAATTTAAATATTCAAAAAGGGAGTGAAATTTGAATACGGTAAAATCAAATCAGATTTGGAAATTGCTTTATGTGACACCGTCAACTATTCATGTCGGAAAACAGACTATCTAATGATGTCGGTGGACTTCAGAACTAACCGGCTTGTAGGTCTTTTAGTCTTCTGTTTTTGAATTTTTCTTCCATGATATGGCGCATGATTTATGCGAACTTACACGTCTTTACTGTAGAATTGCACGTCAACGTCTTTACTTTGTCTAAATAATTGTTTACTTTGGTTTTGTTTTTGGTCATGCGCTCTATTGTATATGTCCCAGCTTCATATACGCAGTTAATATGCGACTCGTTCATTAGGCAGAGTGGGTACCTACGTGATTGTTTAGCGAAGTGTTCAGGCAGAATATGATTACAGCTTCCTCCGCCGTGCGCGAGTACCTACGCGCCGGTAAAATGTATTTCACGGAAACGCGCATTTTCCATTGGGGTCGATAGTTCAGCGGTTCACCCGTCACTATTGTGCAAAAACAAAACCTTAAAGAATGAAATTAGTATCTTGTTAAAAAAATAATCTTCATGTGATACCGAAATGTTACGATACCGTGCCGGTAGCACTTTCACTTTGTAGAGTTAATTATGGCTGCCCTCTAAGATTATGTTATTTTTTCTGCTTGTTTGGCTGGAAAGACAAAAATACGTTTTCAAATATACTTAAATAAATCACGCCACGAAAGGATCATAAATTAAACTAACTTTGCTAAGCCTCATTGTTTAACTCATTATATTCTAATATTTGTGTGTGATTTTAAGTCATTGGACTTGGACTTGAGTCTTCTGGCTTACAGAGGTTCAGCTCATGTGGCTATTCCTCTTACGTCTGATGGGAACATTGTTGGAAGGTGATTTGGTGGGTTGTCAGTTTATGCGGGGGCATGATTTGTGTGGCCAGGAGTGTTCCTCTGAAGGAGGATCGATTTTGGGCGCTTGTGGCGGCTGAAGGTGTTTGGGTCGTAATTTGAGAGGTATTTTATTGTGGGGTTAGTACGAAAGAAAAACATACAAAATAATATAGTAGCTCATACTCACAACTGTAACGGTGACGTCATTAATTGCGTCGTTATGGTGAAATTTTAAACATGGAATTAATCACTTTAATTATTGTTGGTTTTATTATTTTTGGTTTTAATGTTTATAAAGCTATTTGCATGTTCATTTTGATTGTTTTTGATTTCAAACAAAATGCGTCGTATTTTTTCCCGTGATAAGAAAGATTTTAAGTAAGATACTACGAGATATACAACGATTTCTACAAGAACTGTTTATCAACATTAAATAAATATTTGTCGTTCCACAACATTGGTTAAATTTACATTTTTATTTTAATATTTTATTCATACCTTGATATCGCCATTGAGAGCTTCGAAATGTGTTCGTATAGCAGAATCCTAGAAATTTCCTGGAGGGACCACATCACGAATGACGAGTTTTTGAACATAATTGAAGAAGGGAGGGATATGCAAATGTCACAATGCGCTATGAAAATCTCCTGCATACGGTATTGGAGGAGATTACTGAGGGTACGAACTCAGAGAATAATATGGAGCAAATTTGTGAGGATATGAGTTGCGCCTCATACGTGAATCTGAAGTGGGCTGTGGAGAATGAAATGCAGATCTTTGAAGCAAACCAATCCCTAAGATTTTAACGAAAAACAAGATTGTCTTTGCAAAACCTACCATGTTGCTATTATCACCATAAACAGAACAGCCCTTCAACAGCCCAGGATGGGCCTTGGCTGAATCCAGAAGTCTCCTCCATGCTTGTATTTTTGCTGCCTTTGTTCTTCAGGGAATAACATGTTACTCCCATAAAACATTTTATAGACAGCTGGCATTTTCATCAATAGTTCACATTTAAACAATCGGGAACATGTCGTGTTTTTTTAATATTTTGTGGATAATAAACAAAGTTATTTCCAATTTTCTAAGTGTATTAAACAATGAGTTTTACTTAATTTTTCGAGTACCGATTCAATTATAGTTAAAACTCGACTTATGTATTCAACTTGCCAACGATTGATGTAAACTTAAAATAATTTCTTGATATTACATGTTCTAATACAAGACTGACAGTTGGCAGAGAATATGATGATGAAGTCGGCGGTTTGTAATACAAAGTTTATCGCGATATGGAGCAACCGTGTTAGTTATCAAAACAAAGTTCTCTCCCTTTACGCTGAGCCGAGACGTCGCACAGTCAACAAGAAACAAACTCATAAGTGAAATATCGAAACAGAATCCATACGATTATATATTTATTGAGACACAGTGAATTCGCGTCAACATCGTTGTCAATCTGTGTTCTCTCGTAATTTGTACATATTCAATTTATATCGCCGTGAAATTAGTTTAATCCAATTTTAAGCAGAGTGGTACATCTAAAGACATTTGCGTTTGAGAGAACAGTTACATATTATTACTGTCAACTATCAAATTTCTTATATACATACATTTATGAACACACCTACTACATAATTTGTCATGTGTACTGTAGTCACTTGTTTTTTGTTATTATTGCATCAAATACTTCAGTTTTAGAAAAATAAACTAGTTATGACATGAAAATCTCCTGCACAATATACTTGAAGAAACGATTGAGGGATCGATTTACACTTACACCAGTCTGTCCATGTCACCGAGCCTGGCGAAAATTGACGCTGTCTAAATAAAGGCAAAAATGGAAGTAGTTCTTAAAAAAACATCGTTTAATTTAATTTTCACTTAAAATGACCATCATGAGATTTCTGTAAAATCATCTGATTATCTTAAAAGTTGAAAGAATCTTAATTTATTGATTTAAATAAGTTAAGAATCTTTCAATTTTAAGATATTCTAATGATTTTACTGAAATCTCTTGATGGAAGTTTGTACTCGTATTAAATGTCGGTCACATGAGGAGTCTGAGAAATCGACGTGCGTTCATCACACGATGTATGAATGTTGAGGAAGCGAGAGAAGTCAGGAAAAAACAGTTACGGCCCATCCATTCTGCTTAGACCTTCGAGGAAACGGCGTGATGGTTAATAGAAGTAATTGGTTAGTTATATTAATTTATAATGATTTTTAAAGAGAAGTTCATTCACCCAGACATTTCAATAACAAATATTTCCACAATAGTACGCTTAACTTAAACTCTACATTACAATTGATTACTCGTTTATGTGACACGGTGAATTCATGTTAAGACCAATCAATCCGCCGCGAGTCTCGTAAACGTATGAAAAATGCCTAATAATTTACAATGGTTCGTTTCGGAGCGGGGATGTAACAATGAGACTCGGTTACATAATGGAACTCGGTAGCGATGCACAAAGAATATTACACCGCCTTGTTCCCTGCTCCGGCCCGGCCGTGGGCAGGTGCATTCCGTAATAACTGTAGGCATTAATATCATTCCGCCGACAGGGCATCATGCACCTGACTACACACACACAACAATGTCTGTATACACGCGTACCTAACCTGCGCATATACACGTACACGTACGTGTGGATAATACTCGGGGGGCTTATCCAACCCGCATACCTTCCCTACAGAAAAATACCTTACGTGTTTGATCTAAATTATATTAAAATAATAATATATATCCTATGGAGTACTTGAACAAATTTATTAAACTAATTACAACCCGTGAAATAATCACTGAAGTAAAGATTTTCTACTTAATTAACTACACAATCGTAACCAATAAATAATTCTTAACTTTTAACGTATTTTTTTACACGTGTAGAAATTTTTAAAATTCACAACACCGAATTGTTTTCTACACTACTGTCATACAACAATAATCAGAACAAATAATAAAAATAACGTTCTCGGGCCAGCGTATCGTGTGGATTTCGAATTATTTTCGGAGAGCATCGAAGTATTTCTATTTCGCTCTCTTGTATTCAAAATATTCTCATGTTTATTTTATGATAACATTTCTGATTGTTGCCTTTTTATATTATGATTACATTTCTGCATTCGTAAACGCAAATGTGAATTTATGATAATCCAGTGATTTCACTGAAATCTTGTTGGTGGAAGTTCATTTTAAATAATAATTAAATAAATCAATTTTTTAACGACTTCTACATTTTGTCCTTATATCGACTGCCACTGATTTCGCCAGGCTAGTTGCCATCGACAGACTGGTCGGTCGGTCAACGATTTTGTCGATGCCAGCTAGCCTGGCGAAACCGGTCACTGTCGAAATAAAGAAAAAAAAGTGGATGTAGTTATTGAAAAAACACGTTTCATTTAATTATTATTGCAAATGTCAATGAATATTTGTTTGTTTCCCCAATTATACGAAAAAGGGTCATTGATGATATCTCTAATTATGAGACAAATATATATTTTTATATATATATATTTTTTTATATATATATTTTTTGCATTTTCAGGAATGATTTTAGATTTGTAATTTTGACCATGAAACTCATGGGCTCACTCACTCAACTTTAAATTTCCTTATAAAATAGTATCCAGTTACAATATAAAGCAAAACATTGATATTGGCCTTGTTTTTATTTTTGCAAATTTATTGTTTTGTGTTTTTGAATATTTTGTATTATTTAAAAAACGTAAAAACCAAATAGGAAATTTGTAAATTATGTTTTTAAATAATCCCGTATTCAGACACGTTCTTAATTGTTCAATAATTTTACAAATATTTCGGAATTTTATTTATAATGAAATTTGATCTAAAATTTGCACACCTACATCTTTTGTCGTACGGGATCTTTATCTACTCGTAATGTTTTTTTACATGTATAAAATCGCTGGAATGAAATGACCGGAAAGCACCCTATTCCGAATACTTTTTATAAAGCTACATTCATTGTTCCGTAAAATTGAAAAGGACACGCATTCGATAAATCGCGTCAGTAAAAACAGTACCCCCGACCATTGCCCGCGTCATGTGTACAAAATAGGTGTGCGGTGGGCTTTAAGTTCAAATCCATGTAGCACATTCATTTCGGAACGGCCAAAATAACCCGGTGAGAGCAGGTACTTGCATATGTACAATGTACACATACCACAAAACAAATTTTGTATATAACGTTTGATGCTGCCTTTACTCTATGTTACTTTCGGTTTATTTGTTTCTTGGAAAAAGTGGTCTCAATGCCTAAGGCATACATACTCGTATAATAAATTGTAGCGTTACATTGCAAGGCCCACATATTTATTTCTTTAAATAAACTGATGAAAATGTGCTTCCTGTTCTCTTCTTTTTATTCTTCTTAAAGGTCTGTTGATCTGTTGGTGGAATCACCCGTCCTCCTGGGATGTGGACTGCCAACTATCTCGCCATCTTTTCGGTGGTCAGCCTCGTGGTCGAGAACCTTCCTGTAGTCTGTCTCGGGCTATCTTTGGGATCCTATATTCTTACATACAGAATACATGCAGAATATTCTCCTTTGGCGCCCCTATCTGACGATGTCTTCAGCTCATTTGCTTCCAATATTATTTATTTTTGTTTTTTCTTCTCCGGTTTTAATCTTGGGGATTGGTTAACAGCAAAGCTCTGCATCTTTTTCTTCATTCCGATCGGTATTCAGCAATCCTCTTCAGCTCTATATAGAATATACAGTATATACCATACCGTGGCATATTTGGTCCAGATACTCTAAACGAGAACGCTCTCTGTCAATCGATCCCTCAATCATTCTCTTCAGTATGTGCAGTAGATTTTCATGTCGCGGAAAATATGACTCATCCATTCTGCACGTCTTTCCGATGTGGTGTTTGACGATTGCCTGGTTTCATGGATCCTACTGAGAATCTCGTCATTAGTGTTATATGATTTATCCTTTTATTTGCCAAATGTTGTTAGCAAAATAATTGCCGTAATTATCAGAATGATTGTGTTAAATTGCCTGTTTTTAATGACGGTGATAACCTGTGTGTATGTCTAGGAACACGTACGAATTTCGTTTGTATCCATAGGTATTCCCTTTGATATCTGCCCGCCTATTGTGATGAACAAGGCGAGGAATTCGTTTGTGTGGGCATGGATTAATCGCCTATATTACCGTAGCCCCGATTGTTCTGTCTTCCAATGTGACAATGACTATTCTCGAATAATAATGCATCTTTCGAACCGTTGATTTTCTAAGAGAATACACACGAAAAATTCAATCAAAATACACAGATACTTAATCAATTTTCCAATAAACACAAACGCACGTTTGATATTAAACTGCAATTTATGTAAATGTTGACGGACGATAAGAGTGTGCAAAATAGATATGAATAATTATAAATAAATGTATGGTAGTGACGTAACAGTTGATGAGATTGCCAGAGAAAATGTAATTGCGGTGGACACAAATGAGGTAAGTTAGCGTAGAAGATATAAGCATGAATGAAATAAAAATTGCATTGAAAATGATGAAGGAAAGATTGCAAAGAAAGTGATGAATAAATGGCCCTCTCAAAGTCATTCTTCACTGCAAATAGAAATGTATCCACTTAAGCAGAGATGGCAGTACATAATAAGTTCTAGTGCCATCTCTTATGTATAGAAGTGAAGCTTGGAGCGGGCAAAAAAAGAATGAAAGTAGGATAAATGCTGTAGATATGAGATCACTTTTAAGAATATGCAGGAAAATATTATATGATAGAATGCCGAACGACGCAATAAGAAAAAAATGTAGGGCAGATGAATGCATCATATGTAAAATTAAAAATGGATTCCTGATATGATTTGGAGATATGGAACGAATGGTCGAAAGAAAAATGTTTAAAATATTGTATACAAGCACAGTGAGTGGAAAAGACCGTGGAAGACCAAAGATAGCATGGCAATTAATCAAATACTCAAAGGTGCCCACATTCGAAGTCTGAAAAATCGACGAGCGTGCATGTTAAGATGTATGAATGTTGAGGAACCTAGAGAGGTATGTCAAGACTGAGCAATATGGCGGTCCATCATCTCCACCTACCCCTCCGGAGAAACGGCGTGATGGTTAGCTAGTATTTTTTTATGTAAATATTTGTTTTGAATTGTTTATTTGACTTTTCTAACTCGTCACGTTGTGATAAGTCATTACTTCTTCTTCCTTGTCGGCTTCCTCGTGTCCGTCGTGTCGTTGACGTCCCGTCTTTCTATTATACTTCCATGGCGTAAGTATGGAGTTCTTCAGCTCTCACGACACTCCGCAGCTCACTACGATTTAAGGACAGTCATTCCAGTTTTACAGGAATTTTATTATATTTTATGGAAATTACATGTTTTGACTTATCAATTGTTGTCTCATACAAATCACGATTAAACACAATTCATAGTGCCTTTGTAAGGCGAAACATATACATAATTCCTATAAAATATAATAAAACTTCTAGAAAACAAACCTATTCATTTACATATATATATTAAATTTCATTTCCACGTGTATCATCTCAATGTTTTTTGTAGATTTTTAATTTCAAATAATTATTTATGGATCGCTACTCGATTTTTTTCTTTCTACTTAAATTTTACTATTTTAAATATATCGATTTTTTTCTGGCCTTGTATTATATTTTCTAAAGAAAATAACTTGTTAGATATGAAATCTGTATGTATGACTGGTGATTTGTATGAGATGCGTGTTTTCTAAAGGTTACTCCATATAAGAGCATCAGAATGCTACGTGTTCAACTTGAGAATAATCACAAAACATAATTTTAAATTAAATAATATAATAATAAATTAATTTTATTGGTTGCGAAGGTTTTACAACTAGGAACACTCACTATGTCGTCTATGAGAGACAAACATTATTTCAGAGAGGAGAAAGACCAAGGAAAAGATGGCGTGACCATATTAATAAAATGGCACTCCGACGACCTTCGTGGCAGAGTGCTATAACTGTCACACCGAAGGTCCTAGGTTCGATTCCCGGCGTTGGCAATGTGATCGTCACCGTCATTGGTCTGGTGTAGGTAATAGGTTCTTTCAGTCTGCAGCGATCCTTGTATATAAATACTTTGATGTATTAAGATCCCGCTTGATCTGAGACGCTTGCGTAGTGTTTGTTCTTATTTTAATTGTTCACCATGACATCACTTTCAATTGTTATTGCCGTTATTTCTCGGTTTTCTGACATGGTTTTCTTGTATAACGGAAAATTCTTTCGAAGAGTGCTTGAAGCTGATACGTGACATTACAATAATCGTTTGGAATCGGAAACACAGTTAGTTTCAGCAATGAAGTCGGAAATACTGTTTTCTTTACATCGCTGCCCATTTTCAATATAATTATTAATCAACATGAATTTTTATAATGACTTCTATAGAATAACTCCTCTCCTTATTTTATCGTAGCATTTGGCCATAACGGATTGTTCTTCAAATTAGTAACACATTGTGGAATCTCTGAGTTGACTTAGTTTAAGATTTTTTTCTCTCCATCCGTTTAGAATCATTTGATATTCATATTTTGTTTTGATCGCTGATTTTACTCGTTTGAAATATTTCGCTTTATAAGGGATCGTTGATTGTTGAAAACAAACATTTCTAGAGATTTAAAATAATTTAATTTCTCTAATTAAATAAATAATATAGGTATTTATTTAATTCTGACATGACCTCTGAAACTCACCATACAGCAACAAAAACCGGTGGATCTAGCAAGTAGCCATTTTAATACTTACTTATTTCTCTTTACGATCCGTTTAGACTATAATTACATTATTTCTTGAGCAAAAATGTTTATTTCCTTATTGTGCATTTGAAATATAGTATGTTATAAATACTTCGGATGCAGCTGCTCTAAACATGGATGTTGTACTTCAACTGAATAATTCTCATAGATTTTTAAGCCAGTATTTTCTTCTTCTCCCGACACTATCTTTGACCTGTTACTCTCTCTGCGTCTAAGTTAATTCTTGAGTAGTGGACTGGTAGCTGTCCTTGCATCTTTTTGGAGATCGTTCCAGAATTATGCTTCCTTGGGGTATACCGTTCTTTGCTGCTCTTACAGACCCTTGATTCTACCATTCTGGTTATATTTTCATTCCAGAACTTTCATATCTACCGTTTAACCTTAAAATATTTTCAACTTCTCATACACTTTGGACAACTGTGTTTCGTATTCTGCCACAAAAGGGTTTACCAGAAATGATTCTGAGTCTGATTATTTAGCTGATTCGAAGTAAGCTTTTGATTTTGACAGTGTCGGATCTGGATTATATGCTGTGCGTAGTGATAGGATGGACACAGGTCTTGTATATAAACTAACTAACTAAACATTACGCCTTCTCCGCGAAGGGGTAGACAGAAATAATGGACTGCCATACTTTTCTTTCCTGACAGACTTCTTTCGATACTTCAACACTCATGCATCATGTCATGCGCGCACGTCGATTACTCCGACTCCTCCTTGACGGAAACTCGGTATTTGATTGATTTGATCGTGCCACGTTTTCCTCGGTCTACCACTATTTCTAGTTCCATTTACATCGTTAACATATACTTTTTTACTATTCTTTCTTTGCTGTATATATTTGTATATAATTTATTGTATAATAATTAAACATTTCGAAAAAGTGGCGTTTTGGTCAGTAATAAATATATTATTATCATTAATTTACTTTTGGTCAAAACACGTTTTCATAATTAAAATATGAATTACTCTAATAAAAATGCCAAACAAAAACATTTCGAAAAAGTGGCGTTTTGGTCAGTAATAAATATATTATTATCATTAATTTACTTTTGGTCAAAACACGTTTTCATAATTAAAATATGAATTACTCTAATAAAAATGCCGTTCAGATACTAAAGAATTTGTGGAAATATTTTCAGCGATTATCGTATAAACAGAAAACGTCTCGGCTTATCAAGAATGAACTTGAACGTACACAAACATTATCCATTATTATGAACGCTATCTAAACTTCGCATATTAAGTTATCTTATCAAATAAGATAAAAATAATTATTTTTATCTGCCTTGCATTCTTTCCTTTATATCGGCCTGTCATGTTTTCAACGTTTGTGTGTATTTTTTGTTTGCTCTGTAGATAACAGAATTGTAAGCACGTATAGTCACGTGAGAACGAGTTACGTACCTAAAATGTTGATTCATCGTCGGTACACTTTTTTTATTAGTTGAAATAGCCGCCACTACTGTCCTTTATCGCTTTTCGTGTTGTTTTGGTCTCCCGTTTCTCGTTTCAAACTTTTGAGTACCCACTTACTTCTCGTGTAATTTTATTGTAATAACCCCATTTTTACAGTGTTATTTCCTACCTGCTGCTTCTGCTTGCGTAATTTTTAACGTGGAAAATTAAATAGTTAATAGTATAATGTATATATATATATATTTTTTGTATACAAATACTTATATAAACAGTGAAGTTATTAAAAAATATTAACATATATACAATATATACATATATACAAGTTCCAAAAATTTGTCAGACGTGGTGTCGTAAGAAGGGCGGAATGGTGAATGTTGTTAAACATAAAGTGATCGCTTAACCCAACCAATGACAGGTCATAAGTCCTGTAAACGCCTCGACTACCATATTCTGTTTCCAAATAATTTACATCTTCGTCTCTATTGAGATACAATTAATCCTTATAATATATTTTTATAACATTTCGCTGTTAGAAAATCTTGGTGTCTGCTTAAGATTTTCTCATGGCAATATTCCGCATTCACGATCAAATTAAATATTAAATGTCCTCCACGTGAGGAGTCGGACAAATCGACGTGCGTGCATTATACGGTATAAGAATGTTGAGGAAACGAAAGAAGTGTATCAGGAAAACAGCTTGGATAACTACCATAAACTAATTAAATCGTATTTCTACTTGACACTTTATTTTGCAATCTCTTGTTTTTTTTTTAAATATATTCGTTGCTTCGTTTTTAAATTTAGAAAACAGTTTTTTGCAGATGCTAAAAACAATCTGTGAAGACAGTAAGTAGTGTTGCCTACAAGTGCTATTTTCCTATGAATAGGTACTGGCACAAAAGGCGAGCTACCGGTCGGTAATTGATTCTCCATGGTTCGTAGCCTGCGGATTGAGCGAGCAATTATCGGCTCTATCTAATCACCTATTACCTCCATACATAATGTACTGCCGCACTGCCCGCCCCGCTCCCGTACGAATCTCTAACGCAGATCCAGCCGGCCGTGGGGTGCCCTGATTGAAGGGAATCTAGCATGACAACATTCCCCCCACCCCTTTTCCCATTACACATAGACTCTGCTACACTTAACAATACTTTTTTCAAACATTCGTTTCCTAATCAAAATCAAAAATTAGTTAACTACTGTAATTTTTTTTTATATGATTATACATTTAAATGGTGCACTTAAAGTTGTCATCGCAAACAAAAACCTATCCAAAAAAGCTAGAATGGCAGTGCACAATGGTGTTCTTCTACCGACCCTTATGTATGGAAACGAAGCATGGAACTGGCAAAAGAAGGATGAAAGTAGAATAAATGCAGTAGAAATGAGATCTCTTAGACGAATGTGTGCATACTCTGTGTATGGTAGAGTGTCGAATGAAAATATAAGAAGTGAATGCGGTGCGAATGATGGTGTCATGAACAAAATAATGAAAGGATCATTAAGATGGTTTGACATATGGAAAGAATGAATGAAGAAAGAATGGTAAAAAAATTATATGTTAATGATGTAAATGGTACCAGAAATAGAGGAAGACCAAGGAAAACGTGGCACGATCAAATAAATCAAATATTGAATGTCGGCCTTGTGAGGAGTCAGAGAAATCGACGCGCGTGCATGACACGATGTATGAATGTTGAGGAAACGAGAGAAATCTGTCAGGAAAGAAAAGTGTGGCAGTCCATTCTTTCTGCCTACCCCTTCGGGGAGACGGCGTGATGGTTAGTTAGTTAGTTAGTTAGTTAGTTACATTTACAATATAATAAAATAGTTTAAGGATGTTTGGATCTCTTATCGTAGGTAATTTTCTTCAAATTATCCTTAACACATTGCGTGTGGGTTTTCGTGACATTAAATTTGCAAGCTGTACGCGAAATTTTATACTTTTATTCAAATCGAGACCTATTTTTACCTATTTGTATCCCAACAAATTTATACCTACGAGTATATGTATTATACCTGTATACCAAAACTCTTTATATCTTATTTTCGTGTCTATTTATGTCGAAATACCACATTTTTTATAACCGCGGTATTTTACATTGTTTACTTAGCGTTTGTAATGTCGATTTTTCTTGGAAAATCAGAAAAACTCACATATTTCTGCAAAACAACATTCCTCGGCCGACTCATTTTATTATTCCAACCTTACCTACATGCTAATTGTACTTATTCCTGAACCCATTCATGAATGAATCAGGAAATTCATTCACTTGACAACTCGTATATATTTCTACCCATTTATATAATATTTGTTTCGTTGCCTGTAAATTCACGTTAAAACACATTTTTTGTTTTCGGCTTGATAATTATTTCTTCCTTGGATTTAGATGTGATTTGGTGGGTTGTTGGTTTATGCGGGAGCATGATTTGTGTGGCCTGCAGTGTTCCTCTGAAGGAGGATCGGTTTTGGGCGCTTGTGGCGGCTGGAGGTGTTTAGGTCGTAATTTGAGAGGTATTTTATTGCGGAGTTGGGATGTGATGGGAGTCCTTTGAAAAAACGTTTATTTTCTAAAATTTCAAGATTTTTCAAAGTTATACTTCTTTTATTCACGTGTACAATATATTGTTTGTACTACTTAGTGTACACACGATAGCTCCTTTATTTATTTAATATTTAAAAATTTACGCAATTTGATGTCACAGTAATCTTCAACAAACACTTGACGAGTCATGCGTAGTAAAGATAAGGAACCGAGTGAATCATTTGAAATAGGATAAACATTTATCGCGTGACCCGAAAATTTACTTTTTTTTTACTCAGTTCAAACGAACTTGAATGTTCTTCCTACAACATTTACGAATAAATTATCTTACATACATTATTTAACCGAGTAAAATAAAAGTCACGAACGAAATTTTGATCTAACCGTGACATTATATTTATACCGAACTATATGACCAGATATTTCACATGGAACGTTGAACCATTGCTGTTTATTATATTATTATATATTATTAAGTGATGTCAGAATATTTATTCAATTCAAACAAATAAATTGTACTCGTGTGTGGAATGTAATAGAAATAGATTTAACCCATAGACCGCGCCAAGCTGCTCTGTGTGTCATCGCTACGCGTCACATTCTTGGTTGACACATTTTGAATAAAATGTCAATTTTAAAAGCGATATTTTCTTACAAACCAAATCATTTTAGGACTATATCAGTATCTTCCTAGTATATTAAAAGATCAATAAACATATATTCGAGATCCTGTTGCGCACGACTTATTATTAATCTGACTAAACTCGTTGTCGGGGGGTAAAAGTTAATAAACATTTTATACAAACATGGTCTCCTTTATTTACTCGCATATTTCGTGTGCATTTTATCGAAGTCTTGTTAGTTTTAAACATATAGTAAAAACAAATTAACTGAATAACCATCACGGTGTCTTCCAAAGGGTAGGCAGAAATAATAGAACAACCAATTAAAATTGGTATATTTATTGTTTTTTGAACAGTGATGTAAAACTCCATATTAAATAATTAAAACATACGAAAACATCTGTTTGCTAGAAGCTTTATTATAGTTTATGGGAATGAAATGTTTCTCCTTACTAATAATAAAATAATAATAATAATAATATGCTAACTTTTAAAGTGCCGTTTTTGTGATATAATCACCTCAAGGGTGCATTAATGCGATCGGTTAGAAAGTATAGTATAACAAAATATAAATGTTTAAATGGGGTATGAAATATGAAAAAGATGGGTTTTCAGTTTAAATCTGAAATCTGTCGGATCATTTATGCATCGTTTTAATTTTTTATGGATTGTTTTAAGCTGATAGACCGACATTAACAAACATTTGATTGGTATATATTTTTATTATCATTTGTTTTAGGTAGTATTTAAAGTTTGCGAAGTATTTTTTTTTTTAGATATACAGGCACCGCCGTTTAAACGCATATTTAAACGGGAAATAAAATTGACATGTATTAATAATAGTTAATTGTGACACGTAATACGTTTGTACTGTTTTGCTGTTAAAATTATATTAGTTTTATCGTTTTTATAAAGAATTTTGACAGGTGTAAAAATAAATTTTTCATTTGTTCCAATGACAATTTGAATAATTTTTTCAATATTATTTTTAAGTTCTTGCTGGTTAAGTGCCTAATTACAGCCAATTTAAAAAACGGTGGATACGTGTAACATAAATTAAATAAACACAAAAGTCCGGATCGTCCATGTCAACATTGCAACATCGAAAAAAACATTTTGTGTTATTACATTATGTGCTAAATTAAAAAAAACGGTGGATTCGTAGAACATAAATTAAATAGACCATATGTGCACCATCTATTATAAAAAGAACATTTTGTGTTAAATTATTTTTATTTTGTTATTTTATTTTATATCATTGTATTGTATATTATTTGTTTTAGATTTATTTTGTGGGTGTTGGACGATCGTAGTGTGCGCGGGAGATGCCTATTGGTGGCGATGAGGTTCGCAACCCATCACACTGCGTCTCCCGCGGGGCGAAAAGAGAAGGATGGAGTGCCGCATCAGTAAAAGTGTGACAGTCCATTCTTTCTGCCTACCCTTTCGGGGAGACGGCGTGATGGTTAGTTAGTTAGTTAGTTTGATTGTGTATCTATTTTTCGGTATCCGGTTTAGGTACTCAGTGTACCTAATGCGTACCGCCGCTGGTACGTGCGTGCATTACATTTTTCTCGGATGGCATCAGTCTGGATTTACTCAGAGCCAATAATAAATATACCCTGTCATCTGTACGTACGATGTTCCGTCTGCAGCCCGTCCCTGCCCCCTCCTCATCCTACACGCAAGACCTTATTACTTACTTATTATTCCTCGGGGCTTTCTCGTCCCTCGAAGCTAAAACCGTATATAATGCACGCTTATTTATATTATCTCATTTTACGGCTCATTTGTGCTAAATTAGCATGTTTCTATACTTTTCCTTCCTGCTCTTACTTTCGTTATTTATCACGATATTTTAAGAACACTTTTTAAAAAATATATTCGTACTTACAAATATTCAATCATTGCTCTACATTCCTTGATTTTTAATTTTTTATTATTATTATAAAATCATATCATAATACATGATCTATCGTTCTTACGTTAAAAATAGTTTTGGAGCTCTCTGGCAAAAGAAAAGATTTTTTTTTAATACCATATCATTTACCACATCCGTTCAAGAAGTTCAAGATATTGGAAGCATGCTCCGATATACTCGTATACACACATTGAATACGTCTTAAGAATTCGTATTTAGTACTATTTTTAGGGTGTAATATTCTACTTTGCATACAAATATAATAATGAAAGGATCATTTATATGGTTTGGACATATTGAAAGAATGAATGGTAAAAAATTTAAATGTTAACGATGTTAATGGAACTAGAAATAGAGGAAGACCGAGGAAAACGTGGCACGATTAAATATATCAAATGTCAGCCACGTGAGGAGTCAGAGAAATCGACGCGCGTGCATTTCACGATGTATGAATGTTGAGGAAGCGAGAGAAATATGTCAGGAAAGAAATGTGTGGCATTCCATTCTTTCTGCCTACCCCCTCGGAGAGACGGGGTGATGGTAAGTTAGTTGTTTAGTTTAAAATCATATAATTTTGAACTCATTTCAAATTATTTGATAGTGAAGAGACCACCTTTCTATTATCATTGCTTTCATTAACCGCCCTAGACATATCAACGCACGTGATACGCACACTCTGACTACCTTTCTGCGCTATCCCGTATCACGTACGCTCTTGAGAAAAAAAACGTACCTAAAATCTACAAACCGTAGGGATACGTGCGGTGTACCAACAGTTCTCGAATACAAGTCATCACGAGTATGATAGTTTTACAATAGGCGGGCGAAGTCTGCGATCAAGTCTTTGACGTTTCGTCATTTAAAAAAATATATAATTAATATGTAATTAAATTTAATTAATAAAAAACCTGATTATTTTTTTGCATATTTCTAGGAAAGTTACCTGAAGGTAGGATGGTTAACTGAGAAGTAAAGTGTCTCTTTGCATTTATTTGATATACAATATGACTTGTAAATTCACCTTGTTTTGCCACAATTATAAACGTAGCATGAATTGAAAAAAATCTTTCAAAACCGATGAGTATGATACTTAGGATTATATTATACAGTTCCTGCTAATAATATTACCTTTTTGAATATTTTCATTTTTGTTTGATGTTATATTTTGTTTGATACTTTAATGAGACGTTCCATTAAAACGTAAATATTGTCAAATTCAGCCGGGCTAGTTTGAGCGCGGTAATAGTCACGGTCGGGGAATAGTAAAAGACGCCCCGAGGAATGGTAATTGTCTGGCCGCAAGTTGGGCACAAAGCACAAAGAAACTATGTCAAGTTTTCACTCCTTAACTAAATTTATACCTCGGGTTTCAGCAACTTTCTTAGATCTCACCAGATTCCAGCGAATGTTTGTCACTTGTTTTCTGTTTACTTAGCTTTTTAAATTATGTTTTTTTTTTCTCTTTCATTTTCTAGTGCTTGTATTATATCATATTTTAGCACTCCCGTATTTTCTCGCTGAATAATTTTCTATAATATATATTCAACTTTGTAAAAAAGGTTCATTGCATTGTTCAAGTCTTTTCAATTCCTAATGCCAATTTGTATTTTGTCTTCTACACTTACTTTTTTAAATTTATAGGTTGAAAACATGGTCTATCGTTCTTTCAATAAAATTAGTTTTACTACTCTCTGGAAAAATAAAAGCTTTTTTTTAATCCATATCATTTATCACTTCCGTTCAAGAGTTCAAGATATTGGAAGCATGCTCCGATATATACAAACATTGAATACCTCTTAATAATTCGAAATCAGTATTACTTTTTAGGGTGTAAAATTCTACTTTGCATACAAGGAATGATAATTATTCGTATTATTTTTTCTTGAACAATTATGTAAAATTTCATGATGGAAACATCCGTTTTCTAAAAGTTTTTTCGTAGAATTACATGTTGTGCCTTTCTAGAACATTATCAAAAGTAACTTTTGATATTGCCATAGAAATGCCAAATATATAATGCATTTAGAAAACATACGTTTACATCAATATTTAATATGTATATACGTGTGTCATTTAATAATGAGGAAAACGTGAGTTTCCTTAATATTTATTACGGAGTATCACACTATATATAACAATAAATGTGAGATAATATATTCAAAGCATTATTTAAAATAATCGATGGTTCAGATGTTATAGCTGTTTTACGTGAAACATAATTTTATAACGCAAATTCGAAAAAAAATATTCCCTTTCCACAGTGGATGGTTAAAACACTGCCAGCGGACAATGTGTATGAGCTCTGTTTTTTTAAGCTCAAAAATATTTGTATTTAATGCTTTTGTTGAAGATTGCATGCAATTTGGACTTTATTTATATATTTGTACGTGAGATGTTTTAAACTGAATTTTAATTAAATTTGGCTTTTCCGCGTGGACAGCGTTTGCGAATTTCCCCGAGTCTGCCAAAAATATTTTTAGATGTGCCGGGAACGCCATATCCCATTTCTTGATAGATATATGTACACGTTGTGTTAACATGTTACAGGCGTCATCGTGAGGAAACTCGACAGAATGATTCTGGCTCGAGTACATGGTATCCGAAACTCTCAGAAATTTAAGAAGGAATTTTCGAATAGATATAACCCACACGATTTTGATTGTTTTCTAGGTCACGATGCCAATTTTTTTAAACTTAAATAACTCTGAAAATTGAAATGTCCCAGAAATGGCGGAAAATTAAGCCAGAAGATCCAAATCCAAGTCCAAGAAAAACTTTCTATAGTTTTCTACATATTTTTTTGCGTGATCTCGGTTTCTTAACATTAACTAATATACTAACAAAACTGAAAAACAATTAGAATTTAGATGGAAAGGTATAGGATAGTTATCCCAAATATTCGATTTAATATTTTTAATCCTGAAGAAGCCCACAAGTTTGTATGGGGTACGGCTACACCGGAGTGCCTGGGTAGGAGTCAAGACACAGTTCGCTTGTGATCACGCCCTGTGGCGCGGAGCGTATAGTGTGGCCGGTCCCATAGTGCGCCATACGTTGGTTCGTCGGGTGTTCATTTTGACTCCCGCTTTTAACTTCGGTGTGGCTTGTACCCTTACCGAATTATTTGATTTGAAAAATAGTTTCAAAAAGCATTTTTATGATGTGCTTTTCATTTTTTACCCACTTTTATACTTAAGATTTTTTTTTATATACCTGTATATTTGTTTTCCTTCCAACTTCACAACACTCCTTGATCCAGTAGAGACGATTCTTAAGGTTTGCTGCTCAGTTAATTTCTTTGTAAATAAAATAAATTTTAAGAATTTGTATACTTTAGAATGTACTCGTATTTAGGTTCTAGTTAATTTATGTATTTATTTATGGAATACTGTGTATTTAAGATGTACACTCTAGTACTGTTTAATGAATTCTGGTATTATGTATTCTCTCTAATTTAAAGATATTAATTATTAACAAAGGCGAAATGAAGATAATAAGAATTTTCCGACCTTTATGTATTTTATATTCAAAACGTCTGCCTTTTACAATCACCCTTGTTTAGGGATCTAACATAACCTTTTTCGAATAGGTCACAGTTACAGGTGACCCAAATATAACATTAAAAAATAACTTGTTAAACCTGTTCCTAAGTAGAGTTATTATAAATTTTTAAAATATATGTATTTTTCTTCCTGTCTCACCTAAACAGTGAAATGAATCTCCAGGATATTATATATTTTTTGAAGATTGAAATTAAATGATGTGTCATTTTTGTAGTATTATTATTTTCTGTGCCGTTATGGGCGGCATATTAAATAATAATGGAGATCATTTAATCGATCAATAAAATTGATTTTATAAAATGTTGTTATTTAGAAAAATGGTCTGAAACATGATATAAATCTCATATAATTTACGTATTTAATTTTTATTTATTTAGAATCCCCTTCTTCTTCTTTGCTAGCCTTCTTCCCTCCACTACTGGATATAGGCCTCTTCCAATTTCCTCCAATCGTCTCTATCCTGCCCCCTTTGTATCCAAGATTTTCCAACCCTTTTGACAATATCATCGGTCCATCTCATCGGTGGCCTTCCGATACTTCACTTATTTGCCCATGGTCTCCAACTGAGTATCCTGGGTGCCCATTTGTTGCCACCCTGTCTAGCCAAGTGTCCAGCCCATTGCCATTTCAATTTTGCCACTCGGTCCATGACGTCAGCAACCCTGGTGCGGCGTTTGATTTCTTCATTCTTTATCCCCTATCACTAACATATTATTCTGTTACAAAATATATATATTCTTTCATTAAACGTAGGTACGTTTGTTTAATATTCAATAATGTTGTTTTTGAAACTAGTAACCATCCTGGAAAGCAACGGGAAATCACCACATTCAAAAGGCCCAAGTGGCATCCTAAGAACCAGCAAAAATGTTACACTTTGCAGCAAACCAATAAATAAATACCGTGGATTGAAACTAACGAATCAAACCATCGTGAAGCTCTTTATTTTATTTTTTTTTAAATTAACATTGTTGTCAAAAATTTATTAACCGTCGCGTTGCCATGTGGTAAATTGAGTTTCCACTGCCAATTTAAAGTTGATTTTCTTAAAACCTATGGACCCTAATATTATAAAAAAAATTGTAATCCTCCATTGAAGTGTTTTCAATATTTCGTAATAAAAAAAAAAGCAAAAAATTACTTCCTTCATCCCAAAAAAAAATATTTTCTAAGACTGCCCTCACCTTCATTCGTGTTAAGGTAGAATTTGTTTTGCTAATATTTACAACTTTATCAAAAGTGACAAATACTTACTCGCTGTTTTGAACGTATTATAAATTATATCTTTGACCTTTTCAATATGTACGTAATAATACCACTGTGGACGGAAACGCAGGACGCAACTTAATAATATCAGAACTGTGAAAATATTAACACTTTACCAAAAGGGACAAATATTAATACGTACTCGTTGTCTTGAACGTACTATACATTTTGCCTAGGTGCCTTTATCCTCGCCCCGCCGGCCGCGGCGCGCAGACAAGTTTATACCCGATGTCCAGTCGCCCGTATGCTGTGACGCATTACATATCAGAAATCGCATGGTTCCAGAAAAAAATTAATAATGATATGTTTTTCAAATAATCCATGTATGTTATAGATATCGATCTATTCCTAATGAAATTCCCTACAAGATGACATAAATTAAATTTTGATTCATCTAGTCATATGCTTGATATTAAGATAAAGTTAGCGGTAAACTGAACTTACCACATGGGAGCGAGCGTTTTGTTTTGAACACGGTACGTTAAGGGTTAATTGGCTCTTCTTCCACAACAATGAGCTATGTATGCCAGCTATGTACGAGTATTCCGACATTATTGGATCTCGATGTTCCAATAAAATCAGCTTTCCTATGAATAATAAATGTTTACCTACAATCTTCAATTTTGCGATATGAAGTTCAGAATAGAATCACTGCAAAGCTTTTATATTGCGTATAACGATCGCTACCGGATATTTTTTTATTACTGGAGGAAATTAATGATAGATTGTTTGGATACAATATCGGAAAGTCGTATTCTTAGAATAAATAAATTGATTCTGCGCCATGACTCATGGGTCCGGACGCTGTGATATACGCGAATCATTACGTAATCTAGCGACTTGTTTGGCTCATGCAGCATTTGAATACCGTGTCGAACAATACGCCAGCTTGACGCGCATCAGCCTGCTCGCTTAAAAAAAGCGGTTCACCGACATGTCTGCGAGTTCTTTGTGTAATCAGAGCAGATTCGATTCGACTATAATGGGCATACACAACTTCTAAAATGACATGTGCCTCAATTTGTTTCAAATATACATATTTTAAAGCGTAACTTAAATTTAATTGCCCTCGCAAGGAAAAACAACTAAGTCACATACTCGTATATTTAAATTTTAATATAACTAACTAACTAACTAACTAACCATCACGCCGTCTCTCCGAAGGGGTAGGCAGAAAGAATGGACTGCCACACTTTTCTTTCCTGACAGATTTCTCTCGTTTCCTCAACATTCATACATCGTGTCATGCACGCGCGTCGATTTATCTGACTCCTCACATGGCCGACATTCAATATTTGATTTATTTGATCGTGCCACGTTTTCCTCGGTCTTCCTCTATTTCTGGTTCCATTTACATCGTAAACATATAATTTTTTTACCATTCATTCTTTCCATATGTCCAAACCATCTTAATGATCCTTTCATTATTTTGTTCATTACACCATCATTCGCACCGCATTCACTTATTATATTTTCATTCGACACTCTATCATACACAGAGTATCCACACATTCGTCTAAGAGATCTCATTTCCCTGCATTTATTCTACTTTTATCCTTCTTTTGCCAGTTCCATGCTTCGCTTCCATACATAAGGGTCGGTAGAAGAACACCATTGTGCACTGCCATTCTAGCTTTTTTGGATAGGTTTTTGTAATTTTAATATACATATTTTTTAAATCGCTCTTTACATCATCAGAGCGCGAGCCAAATAGATGTAAAGAGGATAGCTATCATATTGATTCTCGTAATATGTGATAGGTAGTTAATCTATCGCCATTTTATTGTCACGTGAATTCTTCATCAGACCAATTACAGTGTGACAATCACACTGCCATCGCCAGAAATCGAACCCGAGACCTTCGGTATGGCAGTCAGAGCACTTACAACTCGGTCACGAAGGTCGTCAGTAATAATCTTTGTTGTTGTAAAACCAATTTAATAATCGCGTTTGTATTATAATTCATGGTGGATTTTTACATTAGTTTCGGGGAACATTCGCAAGTTTTTCATATCTTATTTTTTCTTTATATGTATGTTTTGGTCTCCACACAATTTTCTCGGCAGATTCGTGTTGCAGTGGGCTTCCGGTGTCCGGGTAATGAAATATTCAAAGATGTCGGCAAACGGTTTTGTGTGATATTTATATCGTTCTTCCGGAGATTTATTTTCCCTACCTTTAAATCTTGGCGGGATAAATAGACTTAGAAGTGGAGAGAACATTGTTTTATTTCATAAAAGTCCTCAATGTTATTATCAAGTATATTAAACAAAATAAACGAACGGTTTTGACAGGGTTCTAGACACATACAGACTACAATCATTAAGTCTGTCTCTACCATATTCTCAGTAATTTTAACCCGACGATCGCCGTAAGCACACATGTGCGCTCTACGTAGACGATCGCCATAAGCGCAGCTGTGCGCGCTTCGCAATATTCGAAAGATGTATTTCAAAATTAATTCGGATTTTCTCACAACGACATCTATGAATATTTTAAAATGTTAACACACCAAAAATGATCGATATTTTTCGATGGTTTGGGAGAAAATACGTGGCGTACCGGTGCGCTGTTTCTACAAACATGTGGCGATGTTTGGTAATCTTTCCCTTCAACATTCCCCTTTGTCTTTAGGCGCGATATCTCATATTGATCGCCACATATGATGTGTTCAGAATATGTCATTATTTGATCTATAATGTGGTAACGGTTTGACGGTTAGTTATTTATATTGCCTTAAGCAATATATTTCACGTGATCTACGTGACGGATCCAACAATGGGGGATTATTGCTCTTTGATGATTAATCTCGTTATGACGCTGTAGTTTATCACATCTCGTTATGCTGCACACAGTACGCAAGATGCGCGATGCACAAATTACAGGCATCTGGTATTTCCCGAACGTTTAATTAAAAGTGATTAACGACCCGTGGATAAGGGCATGTTGATATCTAGTTACCAGCGAGGCATACAAAGAAAACATTGTAGGAAAATGGAGCGTCAGCAATTTACTAATGGTGGTGGTCATACATTAAACTTTTATTTTAATAGGATTGCTCAACAACTTGACCTAATTTTTTTTAAATCCTTAAGCTTGTTAAAAAAGGATTATTTTATTTGTTATGTACGTTAAATGAAAACATTTTTTTCCGATTTTCTCTATGAGTGAAAATCCAAAGAGCTCAGAACTTTTGTGAGACAGGTGTTTGAAATATTCTAACTAATTATCTTGTAATATTCTAACTAATTACTAACTATTAGTCTGTAACATTACTGTGAAAAATTAAAATCTGGAACAAGTAGATTAATTTGTTTATTTAGGAAGTATGTTTACAAAGGATGGGAGAATGGAAAAGGATATTGAAAGAAGGGTTCTGGCAGGCAACAGAGTAAATGGCAATGAACAATGGTGTTTTTGTGCCAAACCTTGTGTACGGAAGTGAAGCATGGAACTGGTATAAGAAGGATGAAAGTAGAAAAAATGCAGTAGAAACGAGATCTCTAAAACGAATGTGTGATAAATCTGTAAATGATAGAGTGTCAAATGCAAATATAAGAAGTGAACGCCGAGCGAATGAAAGTGTAAAAAAATAATGAGAGGGTCGTTAAGATGCTTTGGACGCATGGAAAGAATGAGTGCAGAAAGAATGGTGCAGAAGATATTTAAAATTGTACATAAATTAAGTTTTTTGAAATGTTTGAGTAATTAAATAATTGCATAGATTTTCACGGTTGGTAGCAGCAATATGTTTTTGCAATCACATTAATAACCACCCTTGAGGATGGAGACTGCAACGATCACCGAAACATCGGTCCAGAAACGGATTTTCCCAAGATCCCTAAAAACATATTTGAGTTATTATTTTGGATCAAATTTTGCAATATCTAAGTCATCGCTTTCACCCCTCGCCGGTCAATCCAAGTTAGATCAATATATCGGCGATACTGCGTCAATTACATCGTACATTTAGAAACGAAAGCTATCTATACCGGCCGTAATTAACCTTTGAAGAGGCTCGCCCTGGAATGTGTAATTAACACAGGTACCTAGGTACCTATGGTAGGTCTACTTTCGCCTCGAAAGAATACCTCTTAATGGCCCCCGTCTTCTTTAAGGTTCTCCTAATACATATCGATTGGGCTTTGTATAATAATGTTTACATAGCATGTTGGTTCATCAATTTGGAATTTTAATGTGCTCTTACCGCCGAACCCAGTATAAGAAAATTTATTTTTGCTATTATTAACTTGCATGGAACTGGTAAAATAGGAATGAAAGTATAATACATGCGATAAAAATGAGATCTTTTATACGATTGTGTGGTAAATCTGTATGAGTGTCGAATGCAAATATAATAAGTGAATGCAGTGTGAATGATAGCGTTATTAACAAAATAATTAAAATTTCGTTGAGATGGTTTGGAACACATAGAAAGAATGAATGAAGGAAGTGTGTTAACGATGTAAACGGAACAAAAAATAGAAGAAAACCAATGAAAACCTGACACGATCATATCAATTACTCGTATATGTTAAATGTCTACCACTTGAAAAGTCGGAGAAATCGACATGCGCAACTAGATAATCGAGAGAAGCGTGTCAGGAAAAAGTGGTGATCCATACGTTCTGCATACCCCATTGAAGAAATAGCGTGCTAGTCCGTTAGTTAGATCTTATATAATCACATATTAGATAATATTACTTCATCTATTGCTTCAACTAAAATATTTTCCATATATTTAGAAATTTACTGAGCAAAGCTAATCTTAAGAACCGTTAAGAATACATAATTATTATTTCTTCGAACTAATCTGACAAAGTTAAGTCACGCTACAACAAAATAAAACAATCAAACGTGATTCATACTTGCAACATAACAGAACTAGGTAGCTATCATTACAGAATGATTGGATTACTATTTTGTGCATATTAGATACTGGCTGAAATATGTATTGAATAATTATAGATATAATTTGTTTTGAGAGATAACTATACAATATTCCATCCAACCCTTTGATTAAATGCCGCGAACGTCGCATAACGATAAAGTTATTTGTAAAACAGAGCACGCGACGATCCTGAAGCAACGGCGGACATTTTTGTTTTACCGTGAACACCGCGCACCCTAATTGGCAGGTATCGTAGTACTACATTGAGTAATTAAACATTACCCCGCTCTCTTGCTGTTCATTCGGTTAATGGCCATTGTTCCGAGAGATGCCGGTGGAAAGTGTGTGAATTATTTATGTTTCCGCACGACCTTGTTTTGGTTTCGTTCGTACTATTTTCTCCGTGTTATGACGAGCGTCTGTCGAATGGATGTCCGACCATACTCTAGCAATTCTCTATGCGCGTAACACATCCGATATTTTAAGAATTAAGAATTTTTTTAAACTCTAGATTTGTTAACTATTTCTGTATAGTTAATATATCAATTTGGAACTCGCGAATATACGAGTATTTGAAATAAATAAAACAATATAAAAATTGTTTTCTTTTGTTTTACACTTTGGAATTGAAAAAAAAACGCAGTTTATTTTTCACTTAAATATTAAATACCAGGGCACGTTTCGGAGGAGACCTCCATCTTCAGGTGTTAATATATAACAAAAAACTAAACAAAGAAAGACTTTTTAAAACGCATTTAAAAAATCGATACAATGCAAAGGAACAATACGGCATTATTTTTATTTCCAAAGTGTATTACAATGGAATTACACAGTGTTAACGTCTTTACTTTTAATGAATTCGTTTGTTTTATTCAAATTTATTTGTAGTGATATTACTCCAATAGATGATGGAGACCGCTATTATAGAAACATCGTTTAATTCATAATTTCCATAAAATATAGTAAAGCTTCTAGAAAACAAACGTTTTCATTAATGATGATTTTTTAAAGAATTAACGCACTCTTTTTTCTACCTTTTAGTTTATTTTCATCGACATGTTTCGAAGGTTTTACACCTTTATCACCGGGAGAGCGATATAAAATTGTCATCATGGAATCCCACAGTGTTAACGTCTTAAGTTTATCAGTTTTCATTAATATTAAAAATTTCATATGTATCATGGTTTTACATCATTGCATAATAAGCAATAAATATTGTCATTCCATTTTTGAAGTCCAATGGAAAAGAACGTTTTGGATTCAGAAAAAAATACACGATATTCTATGTATCAATGTGGTCGAAGAGACGAATAACTTCACAAATACAATAATAATTGTTAAAAATACTATTATATCACACTGTTTCCGCGTGAACAAAATTTTTGACAGTTAAGTATCAAAAAAAAAATGCCGCGTAGCTTTATGAGATAGTGATTTCAAATTCGTTATAAATACACCCATTATAAAGATGAAATTTAACTAACTAACTAACCATCACGCCGTCTCCCCGAAGGAGTAGGCAGAAATAATGGACTGCCACACTTTTATTTCCTGACATATTTCTCTCGCTTCCTCAGCATCGTGTCATGCACGCGCGTCGATTTCTCTGACTCCTCACATGGCCGACATTCGATGTTTGATTTATTTGATCGTGCCACGTTTGTCTCGGTCTTCCTCTATTTCTGGTTCCATTTGCATCGTTAACATATAATTTTTTTACCATTATTTCTTCATTCATTCTTTCCATATGTCCAAACCATCTTAATGATCCTTTCATTATTTTGTTCATAACACCATCATTCGCAGCTAAAATTTATACCATATAAATTACCAGTGAATCCGATTGTCGTGTGCAATGTCCTATGTTGCAGTCGCAATGGCTGCTATGTGAAGAAAATAATTGATTATTGAACCGAGAAATGAGCATTCCTATACGTAAATATCGCAGAGATTCTTGCAACCGATTCGATTCGCTGGAATTCAACGAGGATAATTGAATTACTTCCGAGACAGTCGTGCCTGGTTTACATTTTCATACTTACTTTAAAAGATTGACGTTACTAATTTGTCAAACTTTGGATACTTCGTTTACTTGTGTACATATACTATTAAAACTTATTCTATCTACCGAATAGTCATTTACACGCTGTTTAAATTTTATGTACCGTTTATGTAAGGAAACGTGTTTATCACACTTACTTCGCTGTATAAATATTATTGTAATATACTAAGAGAGAACCTTACTCGTTATTTTAGTTTGTTTTTGAATTTACATCCGCCTGTAGCTCTAAATAATTATTTTTTAATGTTATAAATCATGACTTACATTTTAAAATATTATTTATTACGTTTAAATATTAATACGATGTTATTTTATAATATTTATATAGGTAAACGTTATTCAAGATAAAGGTACAAGTACGGTGCCTCCACATGTGTTATTAGTATAACAGCTTGCGCCCCTGAAAATGACAAAGTCGGCCGAACCTTCCGCCACAATGGTAAGAGAATATAAGAGATGAGGCCGTTTTCAGAACCATCTTTACGAGACTAGCTTGCCATTGACAAGAATGGAACAAACAGTTGAAAATCGAGTTTTGTTTATTTTCAGTATCTTTACCGAGATTACGTAAGTTTAATTTTTGACAGATCTTATCTTATCCTCACGAACTCTGTAAAAGGAGTCTGCCTTAAATTCTTTGTATATTATGCTTTATAAACCGTGAACCGTATATCACATCTTGAGTGGAGACAGAAATGAGATTCTCCAACTTAAGTTAATGGGCCAAATTGAAGGACGACGTTGTCCTGGCCAAAGGCAAACGTCTTGAAAAGAATGGACTGGAACATGAGCGTGGAGGAGTTATTCAACGCAGCGCAAGACAGAAAAGCCTATAAAGATGCGATGGCCAACATCGATAAAGCCTGATATGACACAAGATGAAGAAGAAGAAATTCAAATATTCTTTTTCGTCGTGGCAAGTAGATTCAATGACAAGCTAGATTTGTAGCGGTGGCCCTCAAAATGGCCATATTTATCTTCTCTTGCCATTGTGGTGATGGTTTGGCCGACTTTGTGTCGTTTCCAAGGGCGCCAGGTGTTATTATAACACCACGCGCGGATACACCTTCCGTGCCCTGTATATTACAATAACACTGTACTTACGATCTCAGATGAATTTTACATGAAATTGGTATAGATCACCTGGTTTATCATTTTCTTTTCCATCAACAACAAAACCATCACTCTCACGTCTCCGCAGGGTAGGAAGAGAGAATGGACTGCCACACTTCTCTATCTTGACACCTATCTAGCTTCCTCCACATTCATACATCGAGTCATACACGCACGTCGATTCCTACTCGTGACTAACCTTTAAAATGTTATTAATTTGGTCATGCCATGTTGACACTCGAATTACACAATTATGACTTTTCGACTGATGGGTAAAGCGGAGGGACGCAGGGGAGTTGGTAGAAGGCCTTTGTCCTGGCTGCGGAACATAAACAGGAATGACAAGAGTTCAGAACCTGTTTCAAGTGGCGTAGGACAGATATGCCTTTGCTGCAGTGATCGCCAACGTTGGGGGGACCTGACACGGCACCGAAAAAAGAAGAATGTTTTCCTCGGTCTACCTCGACTCCGTACTCCATTTACATCGTTAACGTATACTTTCTTAACCTTTCTTAATTTTCTTTTCTATTCTAGTTTAATATGCTCACTGTAATTTACACGGCTAATGCTAGTTCCGCAGAAATAGAAATTGTATTATTCATTGAATAAATATCAATATTACTAATAAAGAAATGCCAAATTTGAAATTTGTGAAAGTGTGAATAATTGCAAGTATTTAGTTTGTATGCATTGTGCTTAAATTGCTGATCATAATTATTATCTGTGTTGCTTAAATCATATCCCCGCTTATTGCTCTTAATCGTTACGTGATGTAACGATTATTATATCTTTCATGATAAATTTTATAGATAAACCAAGAACAAATTCCACACCTTTTAATTTATAAGGATTAATTGTATCTCAATAGAGACGAAGATGTAAATTGTTTTTTGGAACAGAATGTGGTGGCCGAGGCGCTTACAGCACTTATGACCTGTCATTGGTCGGGTTGAGCGATCGCTTTATGTTTAACAACATTCCCCATTCCGCATTTTTTTTCCTTATGACCACCACGTCTGACAAATTTTTGGAACTTGTATATATGGTAGGATCCTTTTAATTTAGTTAGTAACTACAAATTATGAAACTTTTACTAGTATATGTATATTCAAATGGTTTTTTAGTTTATGATTTTGTGTATCAAATCAAATCAAATCAGTTTATTTCATCAAAAGACATGACATAATAAATTTTAAAGGCATCTGTTGAGAACAGGTAAAATAATATATTGTGTATAGTATACTACCAGAAACGCATGAGAGATGGTTCAACATTGGGAAGACAGAATACTCTCCAGAATTAAGAGTATTGTCTTCTGAACGTACTTTCACTAATATGAAAGACGTCGATCCCCGAGGAGACCGCGTTCACCAAATTAATTGCTTTCCCCACCGGTGTCACCAGAGGCGGGTTGGTTCTGGCGGCCGGTAGGTAAAACAATCTATGCTGTCGCTGTCGGAGATATCTTCGTTGTAGTATCGATTCACCTAGTATCGATTCACCTGTTGGTAGATAAGACAATTCAATTACGCATGCTTCTAAACTGTACATATTTCCAATTCGTCATCGCGTTATCTAATAGATTAAAGAGGTAACACCATGTATCCTACCTTATGTTAATATAATAGCAATTTTTACTTTAATTTTATCTATCAATCCACACCTGTCACACCAATGCCGAATAAGAAGTCATTATCAATAATGTATTTGAAAGCTTAGAAAAACTTAAAGGGTTGACACTGGAATTACACAATTATGTTTTTTTTAAATGAATTTAAACACCTTTTTATATTTAATTTTCGAGGAATGGGCAGTGGAAAAGAGTGTGTTTTAGTTAATAAAAAATCACTAATCATTTTAAATAATACAATTTTATGCCGTTTATGAAAATAATTTTATTTTTTTCGTCGTATTTTAAATATTTCTCTTTCCTAAGATGTCTGCGAATCTTTGAAGTGTAAATATTTATATTTTCAATATACCTTTTTAAATTACGACAAAACTCATCTTTAATTGGAATTTTGGAAAAAAACACTAAGCCGTTTGTCACTTTATGTCGTGTATAGTAAAAATAATCCGTTTAAAATAAATACTCGTATATCTACAGACGGATTCGTTCTCTTAACCTTTTCTATTTCAAACATGTTTTTTAACATTCAATAATTTTTTTAGCAATAGCGTATTTATTACAAAAATTCATCATGCAAACATTTTTTCGCAACTTGAACTCGGAAACTAGCTATCGCGGCGCTGACTATTGCTATATTTTGACTTAGATCTTCTGGCTTACAGAGGTTCAACTCTAAGACTATTTCCTCTTACATCTGAAGGAAATTTGATTTGATGGTTATTTTATAAGGGGACTAGATGTGTGACCCGGAGTGCTCTAAAGAGGTCGAAAGAAGACTCAGGGTTTATGGTAAAACCCTACATTTTCCTCGATCGGGAAATGCAAGACCAGTTAGTATTGGCATTGTAGAGAATGATATCAGTCTTATTATTTTAGAAAACAAGCTGGTTATACCGAGAAATCTGAATAAAAGAATGGTCCTTTACTTTCCAGCTCCAGAAAGGATACAATACAAGCTCTGCTGGAAGGTCTATAAGGCGTTGCATGGAATGGCACCAGCTTATATATCTGAACTCTGCATCAACGAGAACCTGAATGCTAGACAGTCTACATTGCGATCAGCTAAGTCTTCTGCGATCGGTAGATTGACTGTGCCAAAACGCTGTCCAAGCACAAACTTTGGCGACCGAGCCTTCGCGGTAGCCGGCCCTTCAGCCTGGAACAGTCTTCCAGCAGACCTTAAGTGCATTGAGAATCAATCAGAGTTTAGATCGAGACTCAAAACGCACCTTTTCAAATTATCATTTCCTGACAGGAAGGGCTGATCGATTTCGTCGGGTGCAGCCCTCATACTAAATATGTTTATATATATTTTTTATCATTATTATTATTATTATCTAGTTGATAAAACGGAGCATCTTCTACAGCGCCCTTGAGATGAGCAATTCATAAAAATGGCGCTTTATAAATTATCCAATTTATTATTATTATTATTATTTCGAGAACTGTTGCCAATAATACGTGTTCAGTAAATATCGAAATAAATTATTTGATTAAAAAAGTCTGTTTTTTTTCCACGTGCGATGAATCATTTCTAGAATGTTTTAATGGAAGGCGTATTTGATTGTAGATAAGTATTTAAGCGTGAAGGCTTGATGTATCCCAGGCGTAGTGGAGTCATTAGGCCTATTAATACCATTGCGCCCAAATGCTTAGTCACATTGCGGGCGTGTGTTTTCCTCGCAACTCTGACGCAATTCCCAATTTATTATTACCGGGTAGGTATTGTTATTCTCGCGTGCCCCTTAATCGCTCCCGATGGCTAATGAGTCAAGTGTGCGCTGACGGTGCCGCCAATTACCGCAGGACTCGTTAATTAATTGTCGTGAATTTGGTCTAGTTCATTCCGCGCCATTCTAAGGTCCGGAGTGCGAACACGGCTGATGTTTCGTGACTGGAATGCAATGGCGACTTTACACGGAACGGACTGTGTACAAGCTCTTTTCGTAAATATTTAAAATATTTTTCATTTCGTTAATTAAACCCAGTTTCCAGTTTGTATCTCCGATAAGATTAATAGTAAACTTAGGTGAAATATGAAACAACGTGAAACTTAACATAAAATGTCTCTCTATTAATAACTTTTCGTAATTAGCCAACCATCACACTGAAAGATCTTATTCTTCCTTGCTGTGGAACTGTGTGGTCTGTTTTCAGAGGTTTTTTCATCCTGTGAGGTGGGTGTCCAGCTGTCTTTCTATCTTTTATGAGGTCTTTCACGAGGACGAGTCCCGTGAGGCTGATTATGTAGTGCAATATAGGGGAGTCTAGTGGTGTCCATTCTTTTGAAATGATCGCACCATTCTTTGTCTACTACATCTTATAATGTCCTCAGCTTCACATATCTCTCTTATTCTGGTGTTCTTCATGCGATCTCTTAGTGTCGTGCCTGCTATAATCGGTATCTTCAACTCTGAAGTTCTCCGAACTTGTTTGGTCCTGACTGTGCGTGCCCTTGTTTCAACGCCATATATGTTATTGTCTGAAAAAGATCGGTATTTTAATAAATATAACAACATTTAAATTTTACAAGTTAATAATTGATTCATAATATTAAACAACCTCGAAGTACAAATAAACTTAACATTCAGTCCAATTATTTATATTTCTACAATCCTTATGTAATAACAATTACCTCTAGACTTAACTCCATCCCTTTAATTAAGTTTTTAATTTATATTTTTTTATTATAAAATTTTGTTTTAAAAATTATACTGAGGAAGGAAGTCTGCGATTATGCGAGTACAAAAAAGTGTTGTCGAAATATAATGTTTTTCATAAGTTGTTCTAATGCAAACATAAGTTTTTATAAAAAAGTTATAAGCTAAACAATGAAATGTTCTCTTGTTTACTCGTATAATATTTAACTCTACAGCAAGCCAACGGTTTTTAAAGTCAACGCTTAAAAAAATATTTCGTTTAATTCTAATGTTTTTTTTTGTAACCGTGTTTTGTTTTAAATTCCTCTCTATTTAGTATTTGGGTCACACGGCGTCAGTGTGGTACCAGTTTCTGGTTTTCTGTTGCGAAATTCGCGTTTTAGTTCAAAGAGCTCTGTTTAATAATTGTATTAACGAGCCACGATACAGCTGCAAAGGGGTTGTAGGTTGTATCGTGTCATTTTCATAATTTACACTCGATGAAACGTGACTGGTGGTAGGGAGGGTTTAGCGACCATGTTTTATGTATGAATGTTTAAAGTTCTGAGGGCTCCATGTTTTGAATATGAAGTGTTCTAATGTATGTGTGAAGCTAGATTCGCTTGTAAGTAAAGTTTACATTGCAATTATGAATTGATTTATCACGTTTCAAACGTTAATTCACTTGTTTTTTTTATTTGTATACTCTATTTTTCGTTTCCTGAAGATTTTAAACATAACGGGCTACTCTTATTATTATCTCGCTATTTATGACCCAACATTTTTTTGTTGTATTTTTAATTTAAATAGAGTATAAACTATGTTTACTTGTCCACAAAGCCCTACATGGACAAGAATCGCACTATCTAACAGAAATTTGCAAGCCCATTGACCTGAACCCTCGGTAGTCGACGTTTCGATCTGTAGAGAAGAATCTATAAATAAAGAGACGACGAAGGAGTTTTCAGGAGCTCTCTCTCGAAGAGCGCCCTTAAAATGAATCTTCGGCATGTCTTCTTGAATGAACTTTTTCGGCAGGCGGTTCGCGTGCTATCTTAGAAGTAGAGGGACTGTTATAGGGCGCACCGGTGCCCTTTCGTCAGCTTCGCTCATGCAATCTCTTGGCCCGTCCCCCGTACATGCGGGACTGATGTTAAATGTAATTTTTAGCAGAACCAAAGGGACACCAAGCCACTTTTAATCTACATTAATCCTACTCTGACGCAAAATGTAATTTATTTATATATATTTTATCAAAATTAATCACGTGTGGCAATATTTTTCGGTAGTATTTTGAATAAATTGTAGCAGCCAAATGGTTATATTGAAAGATTGCGCTCAATTTTTGAATCGTATTAAAATGTAAGAATAATGTCTATGTATTTTGCTTAAAATAAACGGATGACATCGCGAAAAGTTGTTCGTCCAACAAATATTAAAGTATTATAAAACTAATAACTGTCTTTGTAAGAATCTGAAGTCACGAGCAATATTGTGGATCTCAAAGCTGTATTCCATTATAAATGTTTTCGCTTATTGGACAGCTACTTTCATAAGTTGTTTGTGTCAGTTTAGGTTATGATGATCACATCACTCCTTTTCTGATCCCGTTGACAAAGTACTCCGCGGTACCGGGAGGAGTGTAAAACAACAAGGAACATTTACTAAGCGTTGAAGTTTTACATTTCTGTCAGAATTTGATTTAAATTGGACAGAAATGAACGTGTAATATGATTTGCGTCTAAAAATATACTTCTTTGCTTAATTTTGTCACATTCGCTTATTGCAGACACATCTGCGACCAAATTCGTGATTCACGTTTGAATATTTACTCTGTATATATTGCATATCTTTGTGGCAAGAAGTTTTATGTCATAATGATTAAAACGTATGGTATGTGTTCTTAAATTATTGTTTTAACATTTCATCATGTGTCTACCAAGGTGGGACATGTTACCCTATAATACGATTATATATCAAAACTACTAAACACGGGTGTTTTAATTATAAAGTATAAATAACTAAATAAGGAATATTTTTTTTGTTTACATAACAACAAACTTTTACATAACGACAACAAACCAAGGTGACTGAGGTGGCTCTGAGGATGAGCGGATTGAAGTGGCGATTGGCTGGCCATGTCTGTCGGAGAACCGACGGCCGATGGGGGAGAGGAGTTCTGGAGTGGAGACCGCGTATAGGATTCCGCAGTTGGACGTCCCCCTGCCCGCTGGACCGACGATCTGAAGAGGATTGCTGTACATGGTTGGATGGAAGCGGCAATGGATAGGGGGCGGTGGCGTGCTTTGGGAGAGGCCTACATTCAGCAGTGTATGACAGACGGCTGATGATGATGATACATAAAATAATCCTCTTCTAATTTATTGCTTCTTGAACAATGATGTAAAATTTTATATTACATTATTAATACGAATGAAAATGTCTGTCTCAAATGTCTTTGATTAGACATTTGATAATGCTTTAGACAGGCGAAACATGTAAACACTTAAAATATAATAAAACTTCTAGAAAACAGACGTTTTCATTCGTATTAATTACCTCTTCTTCTTCCTTACTATAAGTAAATCTATGTAGTCTCTTCTCCAGAGGGTTGCTCCTCCTGTGAGGTGAATTCCCAGCTGTCTTTCCATCTTTTTTTAACAAAAAATATATTATTTAGTTATCTTTTTCAAAATAGAATATGGGAAAAATAATTTTAAAAGTAGAATTTGTTTGTTTATATACTTATATCGGTAAACTTGTGTTTGTAGCAAATTTACTAGAAAACTTTATTTGATAATATTTAATAACACATTTTATCATTAAACACAATACACGATTAAACATGATATAAATATTCACCTGGCAATGTATTTATTTATATATTTGAATTTTTTTTTCAACTTAATACTCAATATGTGTAATAAACAGGCAATAATTGAAACAGGTCATCCATCAATCAAATACCAAAGTAAAACTTTTTTGTTAACTAGCGCCACTAGCGATGGCTTGTGGCGTTCCCATCTACCTGTTGAGGTAGATGGGAATGTAGAGTGTAGGGTACAATAAGAATATGTATGTAGCAAAATTGCTGCACCATAAAATGAAGGGTTAAAAATCCAAAATAAATTGTCTTGCTCTATAAAGGGTTAGTTAGTACCTAACGTCCTCTGTTGCAGAGCTAACAAACTTCGATGGCGTCACCACTTGAAGCGTGATAGTACCGTTTATTATAATACGCATATTGGAGTGCAACATCTTTGCTCCTTGACCCCTGCCACCCTCCCGGCCGCGGTAATCCGCCGGCGGATATAGTCTGGTGTCTTGAGGCGTTCCACGAATAATGACAATCACTTCACCGATCCTAATTCCAATCGGGCCAAGGCCACCGCGGACGACTCCACGTGATTTCAATTAATTGATGGAACATGTGACTATCGTATAGGATTCGCAGTCCTCGACATGCTCGTCTCCCACTTGCGTTATTCATTCATGCGTAGGTACATCACATTTAATTATCAATGCAAATGCGTATCGCGTGAACAATCTGTTTTATCTAATTGTTTATGTACATATGTGTATTTACTCTAGACTAGGTACGTTCTTAAATAATTTTTAATCTTTCTGAAATTCCATTATCTGAATGTCTTAACATACCAATGATTGGTGTGACTTAACAGTTCATTATTAGAAATAATAAATAAATAAAAATTCCTTGATACGAATGAAAATATCTGTTTTCTAAAAGATTTATTATATTTTTCAATTTCATTTGATAATGCCTTAGCAAGGCGAAATATGTCATTACCATAAAATATAATGAAACTTCTAGAAAACACACGTTTTCATTCGTATTTATTATTTCATATTGAGTTTTACATCATTATTTCAGAAACAGACATTCAACAGAGACAGACATTTAACAGACAGCAGCTACAAATCAATCAAAAACTCAGACGTACGTAGACACTGGACCAGGAACTGTGACAGATATCACTTACCGAATGCACGAACAGAGACAGGACAATCAAGGATATTGAATAATGAACTGAAACTTTAAATGACCTTCTAAAAGACACAAAGAGTTTAACTAGAAACCAATTTAAAATTTATCTGAAACATAATATAATTAGTAACATTTAAAAATGTTTCCATGCTATGTTCTTTGAAGTAAAATATTACATAGTATACGTATACGAAACAAAAAAGTATATTTTGCTTAATGAGTCGTGAAATTCAGATTTCGTCATCTTTGGTATTACAATATGTTTGGAGTCCTTGCCGCTTCTTGGTTCACATTCCACGCCCTTTCCACTCGAGTTAATCCGATTCAACTTTAACCTATCAACACTTATTCCACTCAAGGTGATAATGCTTTCTTTCGACATTGCGTCGGTGTTATTTGGCGAAACAAATGTTAAAAATATACTTAATACGCAGTTTTTATTCAAGAATATTATGTTTCATTATTTACCGGGAGCAAAATGGATGGCAACATGTTAATATATTTATACTAACAAACCTGAGGCATTCGCCAGAGGGTTACCCGAGCAATGTGTATTGTATGCTTATCCAAAATACACCAACTTAAATAGGTTAAAATCAGATTGTATATTACAATTGTAAACATTCCTTAAGAGTTTCAGTCGTTTGTACACTTTCGGGGTTCTAAAACGGATTTTGTTAAATCTCTCTTCAACTTTGAACTATGCTGAAAACTCTCGCTTTCGTTTTAATTTTTAATTCGCGTTCTGAGGGAGAGCCTACCTTTTATTTTATTTACCAATTTTTATTTTTTATTTTTTATTAGTCTAGTCTGATTTATAATTTTGCGAGTTTTCTAAAACTGTGTCCATTCACCCGTGGCAGACCCATGGTTTACTAATTTACTTTTGGTCTCGGATTCTTGCAAAGGGTTCAATTAAAGTTTTGTGCCTCGGTTCGATTTTCTTTTGTGCCCCAAATATTAAATTAATGGAACTTGCTTTAACTCATTGCTTTGGAAGTAACCGAAGTCTTCGTTCTCTTTTTTTATGTATATTATTATTATTATTATCTATGATGAATGTTTTCGCCATTTTGTGCTCTGCGCTCCCATTCATCTGAAGCTTGGCAAATTTTGGGTTTTAATTAAAACCGAAATGAGAAATCTCTTCATCGTTGGAATTTTCACAAAAGATTTTTCAAAATGGAAATAATTAAATACGTTTTATTTAATATATTTATTTTATCATAGATCAATGTAAAAATGTTCATTCATATGAAATATTTTTGTACATCTTATTTTATTCGGAATTTTTTTGTCTGTACCTATAATAAAACTCCTTTAAATATCGTGTAGATGAACTTTATTCAACTTAGGCTTTCTTAATTATATCGTTCTATCTTTTAATATCCAACGTCTTCTGGTTTAAACCTTTCTTTTATCTTAATTTGGACAGCAATTTTATAAAATGTAGTCATGTTTATTTTTCAGTAAACTCTTTTATTATATCGTAATATTTTTTTGTTTTATTTTTATTATTATAATTTTTTCTGTATACAACAGGTCGTTTGAACCCAATTACTGTAACATGTACATTGTTTTTAAGCTATTACACTGATTCTCATGACATATGATAGGTAGCTTATTTATCGCTATTTGATTGTCACGTGAATTCTACACCAGACCATAGACAGTGTCACAATCACACTGCCATCGCCGGGTATCGAACCCGGGACCTTCGGTATGACAGTCGGAGCTCTTACCACTCTGCCATGAAGTTCGCTATTAATATTATGTTCTTAATAATATTATGTATCTTCTTCTTCGAGTGCCATATTAGGTCCCCCCGACGTCGGCTATCACCCTGGGGTAGGCCTCTCTGTCCTGTGCCAGACGAAACAATTCCCCCACCTTCGGATTTCCGGTCTACTCCTTTATATATTCTCGAGCCAGGACATCTGAGGTCTGGGGTTAATATTATGTATATTGTACATTAATCTGTTAAACATAACGGAGGAATTAAAACTACGTTAAAAACGAAAAGAGTGAAATACAAACGAAATTTTATGTAATATTAAAGGGAAAAGGTCCACGGTTCTATGACTTGAAAAACTGTGTGATGGCTACACTTTTAAGTTTCTATCTAAGGGACATTGGTTCCCAGCAAAAACTGTAATATTTTTCTGGGTACACGGGATGCCTCTTGGTCCATTAATGCAATAGTTTCTCGTTGCTTTCCACATTTTTGTATTCAATTGGTTATTTGAACTCAATTTACTGTATACAATTTCTAGCTATTGATTCTCATGACATGATACGGTAGATCGCCATTTTTAAGCCACGTGAATTCTACCAGATCAATGACAGCTTTTTTTTTCGTACTGCCGGGAATCGATACCGGGACCTTCCGTGTGCTGTTGCCACTCTGCCACGAAGACCGTTTATTTAAGATAATATGGTCCATAATTTTGGTAGAAACACTATGATACTTCAACATTATTAACTGTTAAAATATAAAACGCTGTATATGGTACCACAATTTTTTATTTTTTTTATTTTAACAGTTGAAAAAAATATTGTAACTCCTGATGATGTCAACATAAGTTGACGAAACAGTTGTCGCGAAAAATAAAATGAAAATAAAAATTGTGATACCATAAACAGCGTTTTATATTTTGACAGTTAATAAAGACAATAATGTTTTAATTATGTGGGTGTTTGACGTTCGAAGTGTGCGCGGGAGATGCCTATTGGTGGCGATGAGGTTCGCAACCCATCACACCGCGTCTCCCGCGGAGCGAAAAGAGAAGGATGGAGTGCCGCATCAGTAAAAGTGTGACAGTCCATTCTTTCTGCCTACCCTTTCGGGGAGACGGCGTGATGGTTAGTTAGTTAATTATTCAGTTTGATTTTCAATAATTGTTGTATAATTACTAGCATAACCGGAAATAAATATCCACTGTGACAATACAGTAGTAATCAATTGTTGTGATAACTCATTTATGTCTAGTCACTTCTCATTTTGACTTAATGTGTTGTGTACGGAATAAAGGTTATCAGGTATTCGCCTCATACATTTTCTTCCGTAATGAAGTTCGCAAGAGGAGAACTTGCGTTTTGAAAGGCTTCATATATTATTTATGCAGCCGATTGTAGAGTATTAATGTGTAGAATTCTATTCAAGACACGCGGTCTCCCTGTAGCCTCCGCACAGCTGGCATTTTAAATGAGAACCGACAGACGATTTTATAGAGTTGATCGTGAAACCAGCGCTATGCGGACTACGCTAGGCGCGTAGTTTCCAATGCCCAATTAATGTCGAGCGGTGTTTACTTCTGGTTATCAGAGCGTCTCGGTGCAAACAGGCGCAATATTGGGTGACCCGTTTTTTATTATTCAAGATTTATACTATACGATAGGCTTAAATCATTATTAGTAGGTTGATTTTCCTTGCCGTCCATTAAAATTGCGATTATTTTGTGTACCTATCATAAGTAATCTTATAGGAATATTTTTCGGGGTGAAACCGTGTTCCCTCCACCAACGTTTCGGAGGCCCTTGCGGCCTCCATCATCAGGGTGTTAAATTTTTATTGTATCTCAATAGAGACGAAGAAACAAACTGGAAACTGAACATGGATGATCAAGGTGTTTACAGGACTTATGACCTGTCATTGGTTGGGTTAAGCGCACGCTTTATGTAATTACAACATTCCCCATTCCACCATTGTTATTATGATCATGCAAGATACATTTTTGGAAGTTGTATATATACTCCAAATTCATACTTATTTTCACGTGTCAGTTCCAGCTAGCCATCTATGTAGATTTGATTGTACTAATTAATTGTTTTAAGATTAATCTATACAATCCACCTACCAGCGGCATCTGTGAAGAATGATTGTTTAGCATTTAGCAAACTACTTTATTAACACAATGCGAAGAGGCTACCGCCTCCTAGCGCACTGTTTAGAAGTCGCCTGGAGTAACACTCCTATTTTATACGCCAAAGAATTGAAGATATCAAACCATTTGTCGAAATGTATACTTATATCTGTATACGAATCCTGGATTTTCACCTGTGGGTGGTTAATTAAATTTTTTTATTGTATCTCAATAGAGACGAAGAAACAAACTGGAAACTGAACATGGATGATCAAGGTGTTTACAGGACTTATGACCTGTCATTGGTTGGGTTAAGCGCACGCTTTATGTAATTACAACATTCCCCATTCCACCATTGTTATTATGATCATGCAAGATACATTTTTGGAAGTTGTATATATACTCCAAATTCATACTTATTTTCACGTGTCAGTTCCAGCTAGCCATCTATGTAGATTTGATTCCAGTTTGTTTCTTCGTCTCTATTGAGATACAATAAAAATTTAACACCCTGATGATGGAGGCCGCAAGGGCCTCCGAAACGTTGGTGGAGGGAACACGGTTTCACCCCGAAAAATATTCCTATATATGTTAACCGTGGAAATTTAAGTTCTTATAAGTAATCTTGTTTAGGCCGAAACACAATTTTTTAAAATTATTAACATTTCAATATTGTAACACTGTTACAAATCACAATTTATTTATTATATTTTTATGAGATTGTCGCAACAGCTATTTCAGTATACATATTACCTGTATGTTGGCATTATCAGGCGTTACAAACAACTGTTATTTTCGTTATAAAACATAGTGTGAACGTAGGTTGGAGAAAAAGCTGTTGCGACAATCTCATAAAAAATAACTCATAAATTGTGATGCGTAGTATTTCAAAATTAATACATTTAATATATCATATGTCATATGTTTTTATTAGATTTTATCTTGACAAATTATAGAGAATGTTAACCTAAATAATGAAGGCACAAAAATCTCGTATTATGTTATTTTATTCATATTTTAATTCAGAAATTAAAATTTGTATGTTAATTGTGTAGAAAATATGTTTTTTTTAGCGTAATTGAATAAATGCATATAAAACATAATGGCACACCTCGTATTACCTCATATTAGATCTTGTTTCGCTGCGTGTGATTTTATTACGCGTGTACGCAGATGGGAGGATTTTTTCACCAACAATCGGTTTTCACAGCGAAATTAATTCCCAGAATTATATTATAATATAAGAACGGTTAATATATTAATTATTGCATGCATGCTCAAACATATATATTTTTTAGTGTTAAATTAATTATTGTTATTTAGCAAAATGTAGTATTCGTTACTTTTTATATCGATTTAAAACTACATATAAAATAATAACGAAAAGTGTCATTGTCATAAAATATAGTAAAAACAAAACTTTTACAAAACTTCTTTCTTTTATTCACATTAACGCACATTACGTTTACATTTAAAATGTGTACCCATTTCTAATATTTTCTTTATTTCACATTTTGGCCCATCTATAAATATCACCACCATCAACACTAGGCGAAGTCTGTGCTGGGACAATTATTTAAACAAGTAGTTTTATAGAAATATCAATATATTTTAAATAGTAAAATAAAAATAAAAACATATTTTCATCACTATTAAATATTTAATATGGAGTTTAATGTGACATTAGAGATACAATCAATATATAAGTTAAACATTAAAACTGAACGATTCTGGCGATGCGCACCCCCCAAGGGTCAAGATGTAATTGATGAATATGAAAACGCGACCACCGGAGAAGGCAAGAATCTCCCCTGACACGCGATACCGTGTCACTTGATCGACACCATTAAGTGCTCATAATCAATAAGCCAGTTAGGGTAAAGCGGCGTTGTTGGCTTGACCAAATTTCATAGCGGTTCTTTCAATATGAATATGACCTTTTGAATATATTCGGATATGCCGAATTGTTTCGGTTATGCTTATATTGCCGCTCCACCATCCAGCTCCCTTCGTACGACCCGAGCCGCCACTTGCGGCTGTCACTTGAGAATAGGGTATCGGAGTAACAACCTTTTTCTGATGTATAGCGGTTATTATAATGTCCAGAATTTGTATATTTTATATGTATAAAAATATATCCAGTGTTTTTGCACGTAAATGACTCGTGTTACAAATTTATGTATTTATGTAATACCGCTTTGGTCCATAGATTTAGCCTTTCTATCAGCGCAGCATCTCATGTGTGTATGAGTGGTGTAATTAATCTTTTTGAAATTTATATTCAGGTTTTTTTTATTATTAATTAATACTCCCTTTTTCGTTTATCCCTTAATTATTGTCAACGATGAAGCATGGCATATCAATTACCTTGATTATCGTATTCTTTTTTTTTATTAGTTCAATTTAATATGGGAGTATCGTAAGAGGTCTCTCATTATTGATACCCCACTTTTTATGAAATAAGTGTCTTTTTTGAACATTATTAGAGCCAGTACATATACTAATTTCAAGTTAGCGAAAATTTATGCTTAACATTACTTAAAACTTACTAAACCAAACAATGGGACTTGTAACAAATTACGGCTTAAGATTAAGTAAAAAATTACGTCATCAAATTTAAGTTAAAACATATTATTAACAAAGAGTATATTATATATGGTATGAAATATTTGTTTTAAGAAATAAAATTAAATAGTTTTGTAATATAATGTAAAGAACAACGAACATAAACAATCTTAAATTTAGTTAATTTATTTGCGAATAGTTATAACGTATATCTGGAAAACAGTCAAATGTATCACCTATATAATATTTTATACTAATTGTTTTTATTTGTTTCAGGTAAGTGCCCATGGATTATACAATCGATCACATCTTATGGTAACGTAAAACATGATTAACTAATTTTATTATGTTCGCCTTGGCGAAGTACCTTTATCTACTCTTATATAATTATTCAGATTTATTAGTTTATTTATTTTTAACATTCAAATAAAAGTGGATCACTTAGAATCTACGTTAACTGTTAGAATTATATCTTAGTGCAGTAGTGGTGACCAAAGTTGGCCTCAGCGTACATTTAAAGAAATATATTAAATATTATAATTAATACGAAAGAAAACGTCTGTTTTTTAGAAGTTTTATTATATTTTATGGGAATGCCATGTTTCGTCTTTCTAAGGCATTATCAAATGCATGTCATTCGCTTGAAATACAATTAAACTTCTAGAAAACTGACGTGATCATTCGTAATGCCTTAGAAAGGCGAAACATGTCGTTCAAATAAACTAGGTATTATAAAACTTATAGAAAATAGACTTTTTCAATCGTTTGAATTTTTTTCTACTTTTGAGTTCATTTTTTCTATATGTTTGGAAGGTTTTTCTTTGGGAGAATGATTCTTTAAGAAAACAGTATGGAATTAACTTCACATATAACACATAACATAACGTTTTCATTAATATTATAAAAATATTTAATCTAAAATTTTAGATTTTTTTTGAAGAATCAGTAAATAATAATAATTGTTAATTTATATTATATTGTCGGTCGGAATGTCGGTCACGTGAGGAGTCGGAAAAATCGACGTGCATGCATGACAAGATTTATGAATGTAGAGGAAGCAAGAGAAGTATGTCAGGACAGAACAGTGTGGCGTTCCATTCTTTCTGCCTACCCCTCCGGGGAGACGGCGTGATGGTAAGTTAGTTAGTTAGTTAGTTATATTATATTATAGTTGCAAATAGTGATGTTTTGTTTATTATCCACATTTCTCAACGGGATTTCGCTTTTCAAATATTGTTAAATATTATGTAAATTCCGAAGAAATGATTTAGTTGCAGTAAACTCAAAAAAAATTAGAAGGTGATGTCCATCCTTATTATCGGGGGTTATTTAATGCAAGTACTGATAGTTGTTCCCTTATCTATAGGCTAAGAGGAATGCAAATAATCTAGACCGCCAGTGGCTGCGTACCCACCGGGATTGTAGTAAAGCTCTAATTTTCAGGTTCTAAACGCCGGATTACACGCGAATTCCCACCTATTATACAAAACGCCGGCGGAATCTGACATTCTCTTTTGGGCCTCTGTTTGTCTATTATGAGATTCGAAGAATTCGGCGCGCGTGGGAGGACTACCGAACTGGGAAAGCGGTCAACTATCAATCTATTAAATTTATAATTTTGTCGTTTTGTTGTGTCTCCTTTGTCGCGTGCTCTGTAATTTGCATTTTGTTGTTTGCATTGAGTACCCGCAACCTACACCGTGCCTTATGTGTAAAATAGCAACCGCCATAAGTTAGGTTTTTTTTTTACCACCGTGAAAGATCACGTGACTTGCGGAAAATTGACCAGATGTTGTCACAAAACTGTCTTTAAAAATCTTGTACATTTGATTTCGAAAGTGATGATAGGTGACTGATATGTTTTCTAAATCTCGATTAAATCGAAGGTTTTTGCTGAACTCAATGGAATTATCAAATCAAATTAATTTATTCACTCAACAGACATTACAAACAACACAAATGTTTAAGGCATCCCCTGTGTTCAGGTAAAATATTTATATATACAACATAATTCCAGGAACGCATGAGAGATAGTTCGACGTTAAGAATACAAGATATTCTCTCAAGAGTATTTGTCCTCTGAACGTATTTTCACTAATATGAAAGACGTCGATCTCAGAGGAAAACGCGTTCTGCAGACTAATTGCTCTTCTCACCGGTGTCACCAGAGGCAGATTGGTTCTGGCAGCCGGTAGATAAAATAATCTTTGCTGTCGCTGTTGGAAATATCTATAAGGGAGAAAAAGACCAATATTCTCCAGCACGGCCGAGTTCTCGAAATATCTCCTGATCAATCTAAAGAAATGGGTTATGAGATGGCCATCTCTTCGATGCTGCGTAGAGTTGATCCCGAGCATTCCCAAATGAAATTCCGTAGGATAGAGCCACGGATAACTACCATGCCCCCTCAAGTAGAAATACCTCAGAATTTGTTTCTGAACCCTCTCTAGCATAGCGGAATATCTCGCCTCGTGAGGACTCCATATCACAGAACAACTTGCCCTGCTCTGAACCAATGCGTTGTATTGGACTCTGAACACATTTGGATCTCTGAAACCTCTTCCGGTCCGAACGATGAAGCCCAACATTCTCAGTGCATTGTCACAAATCCTCTCGATATGTGCACGAAAAGTCAGCCTACTCACATAGATGATCCCGAGATCTCTCATCGTAGATACAGTAATGCTCAATGCTGAGTGGTGATTTGATGCGTTCTTTCTCTCTGAATACATTATTGTTCTTTTTTGTACTTTCATATTTAAATATAACTAACTAACTAACTAACCACGCCGTTTCCCCGGAGAAATAGGCAGATGCAAAGGACCGCTACACATACCAGCTTCCTTTATATTCATACATCGCAACACGCACGTGCTGTGTGTGTGGATTCATGTCATGTCTTCCTCGGCTGTTCTCGTCATATTTTTGCACACTGCTTGCGTATACCTTTTTAACCATTCAAACATCTAATTGATGTATTTTTTAATTTTACTTAGGACGCAATCATCTAATAACATGCCTTACTTACTACTACTTTATTTATTCTACTTTCGTCCTACTTCACAAATAATAATTCAAAATTCAGACAAGCCAATTTTCGAATCAAATTTTAAGATTATATTATGTTAGTATACCTTTTAGAACAATTCGTATCTGCTTAGTTACCATTAAAATCCAACGGTCTAAATATAACATGCCCTCGATTTAGTCTTACCGTTTCTTATTTTTGATCACAATCTGTTTAGCTATATTTAATTCGCAAAAAGTTATCATTGTTATGCTAAATTAGTAATGTCTATTGTGCCATTCTCTGGGAATTAGTTCACAGATAATGAAATGATTTCATCTAAATTACTCTCACTCGTGCGTAATTACATATTGTTTAGGTTATGTATTCATTAATATTAACGGGTCAATTATCGAAATAGATCGTAATTGATATCATTGTCAGCGGTTTGAATGTGCTTATGAGCTTTTAGCTAAACGTCCATCAATACAATACGCATTAATTAACTAGTGATGGGCGAACTTATACTCGTATACTATACTGTATTATATTTGCGAACTTGTTTTATTGTTATCATTATTCCTTTGTTTTTCATATTTTTCTTCTTAAAAACTAAAAAAATGAAAAATAAATATTAATTTACCTATTTATTGTTTCATGAAAAATAATGAAAGGATCATTAAGATGGTTTGGACATATGGAAAGAATGAATGAAGAAAGAATGGTAAAAAAAAATATATGTTAACGATGTAAATGGAACCAGAAATAGAGGAAGACCGAGGAAAACGTGGCACGATCAAATAAATCAAATATTGAATATCGGCCATGTGAGGAGTCAGAGAAATCGACGCGCGTGCATGACACGATGTATGAATGTTGAGGAAGCAAGAGAGACATGTCAAGAAAGAAAAGTGTGGCAGTCCATTCTTTCTGCCTACCCCTTCGGTGAGACGGCGTGATGGTTAGTTAGTTAGTTAGTTTTTTGTTTCATGAACAATTATATAAAATTCCGTACGAAATAATTATGAATGAAAACTTGCGTATTCTAGAAGTTTTATTATATTTTATGAGAATTATTTGTTTCACCTTTATAGGGCATAATCAAATGTCTCTGATAATGCTTTAGCAAGAAGAAAAATATCATTACCATAAAATATAATAAAACTACTAAAAAAATACTTTTCTATATTATAATAAATACTTTTTTTTGTTCTATCTCCATGGGAGGTGATTCACCCTTGAAACCATTTGATTCTACAATCTGAAAATAAAGTATCTTTTAATAAATGTTGTGTCCCATGGTTTCGTGTAGCTTAGGCAGACTATTTAAATAAACTACCCCATCGCATTCGAAGTCAATACACCGAATGAGAGTTTTTCGTTGTAGAGTGAATCCTTGACGAAAATATTATATTGTACATAGTTTTTTGAAACACAAAAATAAATATGAGTATCATCATAATCACCTCGATCATTACAACTATAACGCTTATTTTAAAACATCTGATTTGATGAGGAAATTTACACCATAGGTTAGACAACAATGTACGCATTCATTTGCTAATAATACATCGTTCTTTCAATGATGAATGTATACTTCCACGTGAAACCATAATAATATCGTGAAATACGAAGCAGGTCGAGATGGAAATAACAGTTTATTGTTTCTATGTATACTCCATATTAAATATTTATTAAAACAACTATTTATATAATTTTTTTTAATCTTTTTATGTGAGGGACATATTTAATCCTTTTTATGCATTATAAAGTGCAAGGCTAAATACTCAAAACATGTAATAAATCTTTTAGAAAACATATGTTTTCATTTAACCCCCGCAGTGCGGCTTGCTTCATTTGCAGTATATAAATGTTATCGAACTACAGCTAACTATTATACATTTGCAGCTCTAACAGATATTCCCAGTTCATCATAATATTACGTACAATTAAATAGTAAGGAACTCAAGTAAAAGTGTTTATAAGATACTGTTAATTGTTTCTTGAACAATGATGTAAAACTCCATATTAAATAATTTATGTGAATGAAAACTTCAATCTTCTAGGAGTTTTATTACACATATTTTATTAATTATTAATGCTTAGAACATTTGATAATGCCTTAGAAGGGCAAAACGTGTCGTTCCATCTAAAATATAATAAAACTTCTAGAAGACAGAAATTTTCATTCATATTAATTAATTATTAGATACATTCATAAAGAGCTGCAAATGTAGTCTGCCGCAGATTGAAACCAAAATTTTCGGTAACAATTTTAACAATATGTGAGTCGATTGTATCAATATTTCGATTCGATTTTCGACAACTGGTAACCCTTAATCTGTCCGTTCGGCGAGCTTGTTACATTGAGGACGTGTTAATTAGACAATTCGATCATAGCCGAATATTTGATTGTCCATTCGCGTCCTCCCTAGTTGGGCGAGGCGCCGTGTTTTTGGCGCCGCACCCGGATGAGGTGTCCGAGCACTCGTGTCTAGCGAAAACACCTCTGTCGGTCGCCGCTAATTGCCGTTCACGTGTGGCGCACCCGCCGCCGCTCGGGTCACGTGAAGCGCGCCACCCTTCAGTAACATTATCCCCGCGTTACTTCGTTGCAATTAATTCAAGGTTGGCTGCCACTACTACTACTACTGTGTGGCCAATTATTATGCAATATATCGGAACGTTATTTATTTCCTTGGTTCAAATGTTTTACCTTCTTCTTCTTCATGTGCCCTGTTGGGTCCCCCTAACGTTGGCGATAACCTCGGCGAACCTGTCCCTGTCCTGCGCCGCTCGGAACAGCCGTTCCACTCCCTCACGTTTCGCAGCCAGGACATTTGTCTCCTTCCGGGCCCTCGGCGTCCCTCAATTTTCCCCTCCAATATCAAGTTGGAGAAGGTGGTACTTTTCCCCACGCAGTATATGACCCAGATGTGAGATCTTTCGAACCTTGATAGTTGTTAACAGTTCCCTGTTAACAACTATCAAGGTTCTTGTTAGCTCGCCTCAGGACTTCGGTATTGTTTACCATGTCTGTCCAGGGAACTCTGAGCATTCTGCGTTGGAGCCACATTTCAAGTGCTTTCAGTCTATTCATTTTATAATAATATTTTATCATCAACTATTATACAATTTTATTTTGATTTTGATTTTTAGAATCAAATGATTTTACTGAAATCTCCTGATGGAAGTAAATTACAATTATGAATTAAAACCATAATTTATTTTTCACTTGTGAACGATATGACTGAGTTTATGTCGTTCTCCGGATAATGAAGGTGTAAAGTCTTCGAAACACGTGGAAAAAATAACGAAATGAAACGAAAATAATTAAATAAAACGATGTTTTTTTAACTATTTCAACTTTTGTCTTTATTTCGACAGCGACCGGTCATACCAGGCTAGCTGGCATCGAAAGATTGGTACAGTCTGTCGATGTCAGCCAGCCTGGCGAAACCGGTCACTCTCGAAATAAAGACCAAAGTACTCGTATAAGTAGTTAGTAAAAAACGTTGTTTCATTTCAATATTGTAATATTTGGTATAACTGTTATGGGAAAGGGGGCGTTGGAATTTTTTTCTTTTGTCAAGAGGGCGGTAGTCCAGAAAAGGTTGGGAACCTATGATCTATATTATTCCCAGTGCAGTAATGAAAAGAAACTTAATGTCTTGTTTGCTTGGTGTGCATAATTTCCCACAAGGTTATGGTAATGTGCTGCCTACCGCTCTCACGATTGTCGGGCTGCTTCTGCTACGTTTGCACGACATCTCGGTGTGGGGAATAATTTTTAACCCCTTTGTTATCCAGAATGCGGTGATTCGTTCCCAATGGCCGTCCGCCGGCCCAAGACGTGTTAACACGCCAACATTGCTCCGTAGGCCGTTTCATTAGCCGCTTTGATCTAATGGCTCCGATTTACCCATTGTAAAAGACACCATTCTACTAATAAGCGTTTTTCTTGCCGCAGAACTATCTCTTATCTTAGTATATATCGATTGGAATCGGTCTTTGGTCTAGTTTTACAATCAAATTGTCGTTTCTTAGTGAGAATAAGCTTGTCCAATTTAATTCCATGCGAAGTATTGTAGATACGAGTATGTCTGATAAGTTTTTTTTCAAAATACAATACTTTAAACGTGTTTATTAATATATCATTGATTGAATTGACATTTACTTTGCAAACAAACTAACTATTTAACCATCACGCCGTCTCTCCGAAGGGGTAGCCAGAAAGAATGGACCGCTACACAGTTTTTTTCCTGACATGGTACTTCTCTCGCTTTCTCCTACTCCTCGCATAGTCGATATTATAAATTGGATTTATTTGATTGTGTCACGTTTTCCTCGTTCTTCCTCTATTTCCGTTTACGTTGTTAACATATTGTTTCTTCATTCATTCTACCCATGTTATCAAACCATTTTAACCCTTTCCACTCCAACCCTATTTTTGTTTTTATTTCACCAGCTCCACGCCAAAATTGCGTTTTTTGAAGTTTTAGTTTTAATATTTTTTTTTTGTTTATTTTTCTAAATAATGTTGTTTTTTTCTTATCTGAAAACATTAATTTTCGTACCAATTATTACATATTACTAAATTATAATTCTTCATTCTAATCTTTATAAATCCTTTTGGTATGGAATTTTTCCAAACAAATCCTGGGATGAAGCGAAGGTTTTGCCTCACAAGTTTTGCAAAAATAGCGTGTTTCTTTTCTCCTACCTTTTATTTTTCTATTGCAGTACACAGCACAATCCTTGTGCTTCCTCCCTGTTTGTAAATAAATAAAGAGAGGGGTTCCATCGAGACGTTGCTCAATATCCGCTATCGCCGCGGTTCTGCGATTTGCTTCAGGAATATTATCTTCATTTTCACACTCGTCATTGATTTGAAAAGTTTCAAATACTTTGTCCAACTCTCTCATATAAGTCCTCATCATCACTACTCTCCAATTCGTTTTCATTTAGATTTATATTTTCGCCTTTAGTCTTCGATACATTTCGCGTGCAAATATATATATATAATATATGAATTGGATAATTTATAGAGCGCCATTTTTATGAATTACTCATCTCAATGGCGCTGTAGAAAATGCTTCGTTTTATGAACGAGATAAAAAAATTAAAAAAACAAAATAAAGAAATAATAATAATAATAATAAACATGTTTAGTACGAGGGATGCACTTGACGTAGTCGATAGGCCTTTCCTATCAGGAAATGATAATTTGAAAAGGTGCGTTTTGAGTCTCGATCTAAACTCTGACTGATTCTCAATGCACTTAAGGTTAGCTGGAAGATTGTTCCAAGGCTACTGCGAAGGCTCGGTCGCCAAAGTTTGCGCTTGGACAGTGTTTTGGCACAGTCAATCTACCGATCGCAGAAGAATTAGCTGATCGCAATGTAGACTGTCTTGCATTCAGGTTCTCGTTGATGCAGAGTTCAGATATATAAGCTGGTGCCATTCCATGCAACTCCTTATAGGGCAATAGATTAGCTACCTATCACATGTCAAGAAAATCAAAATGATAGCTATACCCTTGACATCGATTTGGCTTCCACTGTTATGATGTAAAGAGCGATTCAACAAAATAGTAATAATAATAATAATAAAACTAACTAACTAACCATCACGTCTCCCCGAAGGGGTAGGCAGAAATAATGGACTGCCACACTTTTCTTTCCTGACATTTCTCTCGCTTCCTCAACATTCATACATCGTGTCATGCACGCGCGTCGATTTCTCTGACTCCTCACAACAAAAAGTAAGATAAAAATATAGTTTTTTTTTAACAATAAGGCAGTGCATATTTAGACAAAGTATTGGTCGATCAAACATCTATCAATTTAGACATGGTAAAAATTTATGGTAATAAACTCGCATCGCCAATCGCATTTTACTTTGGGGTAATTTCTCACTCATTTATCAATTGTAATTATGTTTTTAGATGCTCAATAATAACTAACTAACTAACCATCACGCCGTCTCCCCGAAGGGGTAGGCAGAAAGAATGGACTGCCACACTTTTGTTTCCTGACATATTTCTCTCGATTCCTCAACATTCATGCATCGTGTCATGCACGCGCGTCGATTTCTTTGACTCCTCACATGGCCGACATTCAATATTTGATTTATTTGATCGTGCCACGTTTTCCTCGATCTTCCTCTATTTCTGGTTCCATTTACATCATTAACATATAATTTTTTAACCATTCTTTCTTCATTCATTCTTTCCATATGTCCAAACCATCTTAATGATCCTTTCATTATTTTGTTCATGACTCCATCATTCGCACCGCATTCACTTAATAATAATAATAAAAAATAACAGTACTTGTAAAAAAAATATACTTATTGTATGAAATTGATACATTATACCACAATTGTGTTTCAATGTACTATATAATCAAAGGTGTACAATACCCACCGCCCATCCTCCACGGCAATACCATATCGGCTCCGCGAGGCATGTACGAGTAGGCAGCCTGTATCAGACACTAGGCAGGCCTGCTATCTCTGTTCCCGTACTCCGTAGTTCCTCTAAATAAGCGCGTATTTCTCGGTATGCCAAGGTCGACGGGTTTACCTCGCTAATAACACGTACGAGGTGCAATCCGTAAGCTTTACTAGAACGTCATAACTAGAATTACGTGGATACTGCCTGCTACTCATGGTGTGTACCGTTATCATTCGTTTGTGCCTCGCTGTATTTGTCTATTTGATGAACAAAAATCACGGACGTCGGTTTTATTGTGCCTATTATGTAAATATGAACCACGTGTGACCATCATCTCTACTAAAAAGAAGAAAAAAAAAACATTTACATATTTTACGTACGATTACAAAGTATTTATTGTCGTTTATTTTTCATTTTAAACTTATTCGGCGAGAGTGATGTCAACTTTATCATGTAAAATCATTAATATTCCTACTTCTTTGCATAAACCAGTTCTTGCTGATCGAATCAATCGATGTGTCATACCTCACTTAATTGCGGTTAAGTTCTTATGACCAATCTCAAGCAGAGGTAATATGAAATTAATGCAATATTTTATGAAACTATGCACACTTGTTCTTATGTTTTATGGAATTAAATAATTTTAATAGTTTTTTAAACACTTTTGCACGTTCACAAATATGTTTCGAAACACGGGAACCCTTCCTCGGTGTAGAAATTTTATATCTTCGTTGTAAAATGTTAAAATGTCCAAGGACAGAATGCTTGGCTCCTGATCGAGGCGACATGGGTTCAAGCCTGGACACGACCTTATTACTTCATAATAATGAGCTTTTTTCTGCTGAAAATGAAGATTGTTAAATAAAATTCTAATACCATTGATTTAAACCCTTATTATTATTATTTTTTCTAAAAAATAAATAAACTGAAACATGTTTTTGAGGAGTTAAAGAGAGTGTTGTGTGAATACAATGTTTTCAAAAACCTATTCAAATGTGAATCTGTAACACAAAGTGAAGACTTCTTCTTTTTTAAACCTTTGGTATGTTCCTATAGTCAGGCTGGCCTTTCTTTGGAAGTTGATTCCCAGATATCCCTTTTAACGGTCTTCCGGGGGGACGGTTGTCAACAGAAAGCTTATGTATGCATGGAAAATGAAGGCAAATATTGAAAACATTTTTTAAATAAGTTTAGCAACACATTTGCATGACGAGTTTTTTTTGTATATATAATTTCAAACACATTTTTATATGGTTAGCTTCCTCTATTTCGTAATGCTGTTTAGTCATGATACCCAGTCGTACTAGAGACCCATCCCGCGAGTGACGCCGCACTCGATGTTCTATTGTTGGATAATGTTTACACAATTTATACGTGCAGTTAGTCTCGGCGGCCTATTGCCGAATCCTTTCTCTTTCGCTTAGCGAGTCTCTAGCACCGAAAGTGAACCGTTAGAGGAGTCGCAAGGTTGTGCTCGGCTAATTTTTCACGCTATCGGTCGTGGGCCCCAAACACGACCGGAGATAGATGTTTATTCCGCTGTGTATTTTTGTCATTAATGACACTTGTATCACTGCGATGACTGTCGTACAAAAGGTCAGCGCGAAAACACGAATCCATTCTAGAATACAAACGCTCGCCCTCCACGAAATCTTTTGACGATATTGTATAGAATGAACAAGCGTGATGCTTTTAAGTATTTTTCTTCTTACTTACTTAGACACCCGTTGTCGTCTACTGTTGGACATACTCGTAGGCCTCCCCCATACTTCTCCACGTATCCCTGTCTTGTGCCTTTTGCATCCAATCGCTAGCAATTCTTCCAATGTCATCGGACCATCGTGTGGGGGGTCTCCCTCTGTTTCGTTTGTCTTCGCGGGGTCTCCACTCTACTACCCTTCTGGTCCATCTAGCGTCTACCAATCTGGCAACATGTCCCGCAAATGACCATTTAAGCTTCGCTACCCTTACGATGACACCTTTTACTCCCAACCTTCTACGTATTTCAGTATATCTTATCCGGTCTTAGAGTCTTACGTGTAGCGTGGCTCTTTCGTGTTTCCTCTGTGCTACATGGAGTCTCCTTATGGTCGACTTGGTGAGGGTTAGCGTTTCTTCTCCATATGTCAGTAAATCAAATCAAATCAAATCAGTTTTTTAACTCAATAGACATTACAAACAGGAAAATGTTTAAGGCATCTACAGTACTGGAAGTACGCAAATTCTTCTTCTTACGTCTAATGAAACTCATTTTCTTTTTATTTCTTCGTTTCCTCATTACTGAGGATCGTGATCTGTGGAAATGTCCGTGGCTAAAACAAAACGCCTCCAATCCTCTCTGTTCTACACAGCCCGTACCGCCGAGTAGAGGTTTCCCCCGACCATCTCCTTAATCTGGTCACACCACGCGCAGGAGATCTGCCTCTACTTCTTTTGCCTGGGACACTTCCTGTGACAACGATGAAGGTTTAATACCTACGAAACTTATCTAGAAATATATTTACTCAACACAAAAAAAACAGTATTTTAATTTAATATATAAATCACCCTCGTATATTTTTTGGCTATGAATTGTAATATGATATAAATTATTATTACTTATTCATATGATATAAATTGTAATGAACAGAACGCCTATTTACATTACGATTCTTTTGAAAATAAGAAAGCTTAGAGATGACTGTTATATAACTTATTATTTTGTGAATTTGGTTTTCCTCGTAAAATAACACATCTTTGGACCGTTTGCTTTCACGCTATTTATCAAAAATCAGCATCCAAAGCTGTTTCTATAGAATCTTTTTTGCGCTTAATTTTACTTTGTAATGGTACTTATACGCCTCGAATATAGTACATTACTTCATGTTTAGCCTATTATTCCTAAGTAGGAGTTAACATAATATTTTCTCCGGCGTGGTTGGAAGTACGAGTATTCGCCTCATCACTTAGCCAAAACTTTTCATCGAGTAGAATTTGCCTGCTAACTTGTTTGAGGCCACTGATTGATCGATTGATAGCGAGGCGCGAGTTCACTTTAGCAGCGTTGGCGCATACCAAGATTAACTACCATTTTTACTGGGGGAAGAGATTTGGACCAAAGCTAACTTATTTACTACTGTCTTATTAACTGTTTAATTGAAACTCTGTTATTTAATATCACAATTGATTTAATTTCTATGAAATTGTCGCGACAGTTGTTACACTAACCAATGCTAGCATCATCAGGTGTTACAATCAACTAAAAAGTTGTTTAAATAACACAAGTTGGTTTAGCTTTAACTAACTTCAACTCATTATTGCAGTTGATGATGCTAACTTTGGTTAGCGTAACAGCAGTCGCGACAATTTCATAGAAATAAAATTAATTGTGATATTATATAACAGTGTTTCAGTTAAACAGTTAATTATGTTGAAATATCAAAAGTGTTTCCGCCAAAACAAAGGATTATTACTATCTAGTAAACGAAACACTATTGCCCACTATTCGTCAATTCCGTGAACCCTTTTGTCTTTTTGTTTAAAATATTCGGTATATTTATTTAAAAAAAAAAACTTAACGAACTGACCATTACGCCGTCTTCCTCCGAAGAGGTTGGCAGAATGAATGGGCCGCCACACCGTTCCTGACATACTTCTCTCGTTTCCTCAACATTCATACGCCGTGTCATATACGCATGTCGATTTATTATAAATTATGATCCATATTTTATTTTACTTATTTATTTAAGCCATATTTACAAAGCCCCCAGTCTCTCTACACAGGTCAGACTGAATAGACTGAGATGGGCCGGTCACATGCAGAGGATGCCGTCATCGCGAACCCCAAAAAGATTGCTGGAGTGGCATCCAAGTGGTAGAAGACCAATTGGACGACCAAGGCTGCGATGGGAGGATGAAGTTGGGAGAGATGGGGCAAGATTGTTACGAGTGTCAGATTGGAGGGACGAAGCGGAGGACAGGAGGAGTTGGAGGCGAAGAATACTGTAGGCTAAGGCTCGATATGGGCTGTAGGGCCATCGAAGAAGAATAAGAAGATTTATTTAAGCTAATAACCACATAAAAAACAATAAAATAATGCAACGAATGAAACACGATATAGAGATAGACCCTTGCGCCTTTGGGGTGATTATATCGATAAAAGGCGCTATATAAATGAACATATTCATATTTTTATTTATTAGACCAAGGATAATATGGCACGATCAAATTATAATCGCAAAGTCGGTCACCTGAGGAGTCAGAGAAATCGACTTTCGTCCATGGGCCGATGTGTGAATCTTGAAAAGTGGAGAGAAATGTGAAATAATTCCTGCCTACTCTAACGGAGAAACGGCATGACCATAAATTAGTTAGTAATGAATATGTTATGTTTGTGTTAACTTGAAACTATAAATTTATTTTAAGTTATGTTCTTTATACGTTTTATCATGCGTGCGTCATTACAACTTTTATAGTCATCGGGGACCAAAAAATGACATTTTGAATTATATACGAAATTTTCTGTATTAAATAAAGATTCTGGCCCGCTTTTTCTTAACGATAACACATTTATTTCTTTTTAACTCTGACATAAAAAATGTTACAAAAAGTTATGTTTTGTATTTGGTATACGGGTGATGTAATATATATTTTTTCTGTAGCAAAATTTTGAACATAAAGGAAATCGTAATTTCTTGCTCGCGTCTGATCCGCGGCGCTATCTCCCTTGTCACATTGTATTTTTTATTCATTTCCCGCCATATTGTTTTTATTAAACATCGCGGAATCTAATGTTTCTCGCGTACAGCACAAGGATGTTTCTCTCGTTAATTTCCTTGATGGCTGCCGTGAATTAATTATACCGAGGGTTCAGTGCTCGCCATTCCAGGCACACGGGCGGCCCGAGGCCCGACTATTCCAACTTCTTATATATGTACTCGTACTATTTATTTTATTGCCTGTTTCGTCCATCGCTGGATAAACTTCTCCACATATTCCTATCTTGTCCCTTCTGCATCCAGTCGCCAGCATTTTTTCTTATGTCATCAGACTATCGTGTGGGAGGGTCTCTCTCTGCTTATTCTATCTTCACGCGGTTTCCTATTCACTACCCTTCTGGTCCATCTTTAGTCTACCAGTTTTGCAAAATGTCCTGCATATACCTTCCCTATACTTCTCTACATATTCCTATCTTGTGCCTTCTACATCCAGTCACCGGCAATTTTTCATATTTCTTAATGTGTAGGTGGTCTCTCTCTGCTTCTTCTACCTTCACGAGGTTTCCTATCCACTACCCTTCTGGTCCATCTTTGGTCTACTAGTCTTGCAACATGTCCTGCAAATGACCATCCTTTAGAAGACATGCAATCTTCTACTGTTTCAGTATTTCTTATTCCTTTTGAGAGTCTAACATGTAGCATAGCTCTTTCATTTTTCCTTTGTGCTACACGGAGTCTCCCTGAAGTCGACTTGGCGAGGGTTAGCGTTTCTGCTCCATACGTCAGTACTGAATGTATACATTGTTCATACAATCTGCGTTTCAGACTTTGGGGAATGTTGGTATGGAAGATCTTATATGTGCCGCAAGTGAAATCCCACGGCTTATCGTTTGCATGATCATCCGTGAAAGTATTTTGGTTCCGCTATGTCACCTGCAATACTCATCCGTAATCAAATACGTGCTTCATAAAGAGTGTTATGACACTAGTATACCAGATACATAACTCTATTTCGTCATAGACCACGTCTTTAAAATAAATTATTTGACGTGTATTCCAAAGGGATCACTACTGTACACATGAAGGATGTTGATCTTTTTGTTCCTGACAAAAATCTCTGACAGCACCGGCATAGATTGTTTTACCTCCTGGCCGCCAGAACCAACCTGCCTCTGATGACACCTGTGGAAAGAGCGATCATGATCTGAACATGATATCTTTGTCGTCTTTCAATTAGTGAAAGTATGAGAGAACGTTCAGATGACAATTAATCTTGAATTGGAGAGTGTCTTCCTAAAGTCGAAGCATCTTTCTTGGGTTTCTGGTATAATATATGGTATTATATTTTACCTGTTCTGAATAGATGGCTTAAACCATCACTTTCTGTTGTCAATTGATAAATTAACTTAATTTGAATATATTAATATTTTTTATGGAATATTGAAAATGTATTTTTGTGTCTGCTTGATTATATTCCAATTAAGATGTATTATTTTATGTTCGTATGTATAATATATACCATCTAGTGAATATTTCATACATGATTACTGTTAATTTGAAGAAAAAATACTAATTATGGTTTTAGATTTGTTTCTAGGATTCTCTATTTGAGCAGAAACAATAGCTTATTATTATTAAAAAAAAAACAGATCGCCCTAATGATTGATACTAATTCCCCTTCAGATCCAAGATTTCCGTTCCCTTAACCATTACGGAGTTCAGATTTATTCAATCCGTTGGACAGTTTACCTCAAGGTAGCAGACCTGAAGAACGACCCCTAAAATTGTAAGGTTTCCCGACAGACTACCTTTCAAGAAGTACGCAAAAAGTAAGAGGCCAAACTTACTCAAACAAAATTAAAAATGAAAATAACTCATTACAATAATTAAATAATAATCTAAACAAATTGTCGAAAAACTACGAGTGACCCAAAGAGCCATGGAAAGAGCCATGTTAGGAATAAGCCTAAAATACAGAGTCAGAAATAACAGAGTAGATAAAAAACAAAAGGTTACTGACATCATCCATTGGGTAGCGACTCTAAAGTGGCAATAGGCAGGTCACGTAGCCAGAAGCTCAGACGGAAAATGGACACGAATACGTGGAAGCCAAAGAGACGTGCAGGGCGACTGCAACTGCGGTGGAAGGATGACCTGAACAGACATGTCAAAATAACTTGAATGTAGTCTGCACAAGACAGAGTAGCGTGGAAGCGAATGAATGAGGCTTTTGTCCAGGAGTGAACGGGAATAGGCTGAAGAAAAAGAAGAAGAAGAATAGAAATAAGTCATCCATCATCTTCCAACATATTATATACATTAATGCTTTATGTACTTTTATTTTTAATACAAATTATATTATATGTTTCCCACTAGGCTTTATAAAATGTATTATTGTTAACTTATTCAAAACTTCTGTTGAAAAGTTGAACGAATCGTTTATGTAAAAAAAAAAGTTCTGAAAGACTTAAAACCGTTAGAATAAGGCGATTGTGGAAGCGAATGAATGAATTCAATGTTGGAGATTTGAAGTTTTCGTAAACGTATACAGAGCTCTCCGTATTACTCCAACGAGACAATTCCTCGTTTGAGATTTTACAAACTTCTGGCGCCTGGACCAATTTAGCTCCGTTTCGCGAACAATATCGTGGATTTTAATACGTTTATCGTGAGCGAGTTTGCTGTTCAGTGAACCCTCAACTACCGGGATTTTTTTTTCAAATTCTTTTATGTGAAAGATTAATTTTTAATATCCAATATAATTATTTATTTATTCATAAACATACAATAGGGTTATTACGTTCCTTTGAGTAGGTAACTAATTATGGAATAAAATGCAATAATAATGAAACGTGCAGAAAACAGTTAAAACTTAGACTTAATATCACAAAACAAAAGTTATGTATAATATGATCATTATAATTATTTAATCCACTTATAACAAATATAACAACATCTTAAAATAAAGTTATAACATACAGTATTCTATTAAATTAATCTTAATTACTATATGGCAACTACAGTTGTCATCGCAAGCAAAAGCCTATCCAAAAAAGCTAAGATGGCAGTGGACAATGGTGTTCTTGTGCCGACCCTTATGTATGGAAGTGAAGCATGGAACTGGCAAAAGAAGGATGAAAGTAGAATAAATGCAGTAGAAATGAGATCTCTAAGACGAATGTGTGGCAAATCTGTATATGATAAAGTGACAAATGCAAGTATAAGAAGTGAATGTGGTACGAATGAAAGTGTTATGAACAAAATAAGGAAAGGGTCATTAAGATGGTTTGGACACATGGAAAGAATGAGTGAAGACAGAATGGTAAAGATGGTATATGTAAACGGCGTGAACGGAGCTAGAAATAGAGGAGGCCGAGGAAAACGTGGCACGATCAAATCAATCAAATATTGAATGTCGGTCACGTGAGGAGTCGGAGAAATCGACGTGCGTGCATGACAAGATGTATGAATGTAGAGGAATCCAGAGAAATATGTCAGGACAGAACAGTGTGGCGTTCCATTCTTTCTGCCTACCCCTCCGGGGAGACGACGTGATGGTAAGTTAGTTAGTTAGTAAGTAATTACTATATCTTAATGTCACACTATATCAAACGACGAGCTTTGTGGCCTAGTACTTTGACTGCCACCCCGAAGGTCCCGGTTTCGATTCCCGGCGATTGCAGTGTGATTGTCACGCTGTCTTTGGTCTAGTGCAGAATTCGCGTGGCAATAGATTGGGGATAGATTAGCTACCTATCGCATGACACGAGAGTTAATATGATAGCTATACCCTTTACAATCGATTTGGTTCGTGCTTTAATGATGTAAATAGCGATCTAACAAAATCCATAAATAAATAATTCAGAAGGTATAAAATAAATAAAAACAATCTAGAACACGAGTTACAAGTTCATTCTTAATGAAAATGTTATTCCTAGTAACATACAAAATAAATAATATAACACTTGTATTCAATATATACGAGTACATACAAATAAAGTAAATTACACTTACTGTGTTTATATAATATAAGCCAATTGGACTGAAAATAATCATAATATCATAATTAAGTAACATTTGATAATGCCTTTGCAAGGCGAACATGCCTTTTCCATAAAATATAATAAAACTTCTAGAAAACAGATGTTATATTATTTTCATAGCAACATGCATAAAAATATTGCATTATTATAAAACTCGACGCCTTATTGTGGACCTTCAACCGAATTTTTACGTCATTTTACCATCATGACTATTTGGACCTTGAAATTGATTGATTGAAACAAGGACTTGACATTTTCGTATTATGACATGCTCTTTACTTTCCTAATTGTTCATGGCCTACGCCATTCGGGATATTTTATTTTAAATTTCGAACAATGTGTCGTTTTAGCAATTCTCTCAGAACATTTGGATTAATATTGCGTACATGCACACCCTTCCAGAATATCACTGCCCTTAAAGTACTATAATAAATAACTATGGTTCGCTCACACCTTGAATATGTATCTCCCGTTTGGTCTCCTTATTATTATTGAAAGAGTCCAACAAATGTTTATTAAACATTTTAATTTTAAAATGTGCTAGTCGTATTACAAATCTTCCCCTTATTTATCACTTCTTGGACTCTCTTGAAAATGGACGTACTTTTAATGATATGATGTTGCTTCATAACATTATTCACTTTAAAATTGACAACTCTGAGCTTCTATCCAAATTGACACTTGATACTCCTATGTTTCGCACAAGACACACCGCGAGCCAAGTTTTCCGTCTTTCTGTTTATCGCACTAACTACGCTCAGAGTGCGGCAATGTATCGAATTTGTGACAACTACAATTAGCATTTTGGAGATATTAATGTTTTTCATTTGGGCGTGGATTCGTGGATGCGACCATAATGTTACATGATATTTACAATATATTACTTTATTATTTTTATTTTTATTTCCACTACTATTTTTATTTTAACTCCTACATATTTTTTTACAACATTTTGAATGTATACAAATACTTCTAGACGAATACTGGATTTTACCCATTGCGGGTTATCAATTCAAGGATTGCATTGATCGATTGATTGGGTTATCAATTCAAGCCATTGATTGGGTTATCAATTCAAGGATTGCATTGATTGACCCGCAATGGGTAAAATCCAGTATTAGTCTACAAGTATTTGTATACATTCAAAATGTTGTAAAAAAACAAAAACTGGTCCAAGTTATAGCATATAAATTGGAGTGACATCTCCAGGCGTTATCTAGCAATACGTTAATGGCGGTAGCCTTTCACATTGCGTTAATAAAAAGATCTTCTGCTTACTGCTTAAATCAAATCTTCATAGATGGCGCTAGTGTGTAGATTGAAACTAACACGTGAAGTTTGGTGTTACAGATTAACATATATACAACTTCCAACAAATTGTCACACATGGTGGAATGGAGAATGTTGTATTACATAAAGCGTGCGCTTAACCCAACCAATGACAGGTCATAAGTCATATAAACACCTCGATCACCATATTCTGTTTCCAATTTGCATCTTCGTCTCTATTGAGATACAATTAATCCTTAAATATTTTGTTTAGCCTCATTTTATCTTAGTTTAACTTCAATCTCGTTTCACACTGTCGTCTGTTAACTGTTGACTAGTATTATATATTTGTGGTAGCAAATACCATAATTGGCCTTACTTTATTTTTTCCAAGTGCAATTTTCTTTTCTACTTTTTTTTAATAATTTATTTTTGTTTGAAGCCATTCAATGGACTTGAACTTGGATCTTCTGGTCTATGGAAGTTCAGGTCTTATATCTATTCCTATTACATCCAATGGGAACATTGTTAGAAATGTGATTTGGTCGGTTGTTGGTTTATGCGGGTGCTTGATTTGTGTGGCCCATTTTTTCGTTACAATCTAAAGCAGCGGTTCTAAAAGTGTGTTCCGCGGAGCCCTTTGGCTCTGCAAGGCCTCTGCGAGGGCTCCACCGCGACAAACAACAACATAATCTTCGTGACTGACCTTCGTGGCAGATTGGTAACAGCTCTGACTTTCATACCGAAGGTTCCGGGTTCGATTCTCGGCGATGGCAGTGTGATTGTCACACTGTCTTTGGTCTGGTGCAGATTTCACGTGACAATTAAATGGCGATAGATTGGCTATCTATCACATGTCAAGAATCAATATATTAGCTAAAAAATAAATCGTATACAGTAATTGGGTTCCAACAACCTGTTGTATACATAATTCTGTGATCAATTTTTGCTTAATAATATAATATTTTAATGCTCCGTAAAATATTTAGTGTTTCAAAAGGGTTCCGTCGCCAAAAAAGTTTGAGAACCGCTAATCTAAATAAATATCCCTAGGTACTATTTGAATTTACGACGAAATCTTTACAGAATTGATTGCCAACTTCGGGGAAACTTCGTATAATACAAGAAGAAGATGAAGATGTTTTATTGAATTTTTTTTAATATTTTTGGAATTCACGATTACTCAAGTTGTGAGTGTCCAAGCAATGAATGAAGGGGATTATCCTGAGACTCTCAGTCCCTGCGATCGCGTCTGCCGTCGGCTTCCGGCAATGGATTAAGGAGAGAACTAATTAGGCAGACCCTCGCCCCGCGCCCCGCTGGATGTGTTTAATAAATGAGGCTCGTATAGCGGCGTGGCGCGCCATAATACTAGAGCACATAATACAAAGTGTCCGCCCGCTGCAGAACAATGGGGGTCTTGCGAAACATTTTTGAGAACTAGAGACCCCGAAGCGCCCACGCTCCGCAATTTTGAAATATTATGTCACGGACTGAGGTTGCGTCGTGCCGGCGTGTACGGCAGCGGCGGCATGTAAACTTTTTGCGAAAGCGTCGACCTGGAATGTTGCCTCGACAGAGTTCAAATCATAATATTTTTGTCAAATCAGTAGTCTGGTGGTTAACGACTTTCGTGACCGATTTGCAAGTGCTTTGACTACCACCCTGAAAGTCCCGGGTTCGATTCCCAGAAATGGCAGTGTGATTGTCACTCACACCTTCGTTGGTCTGGTACAGAATTACCGTGACAGTAAAATAGATGAGCTACCTATCACATGATAAGATCAATATAAAGCTATACCCTTTATTTGGCTCTCAGTGTAATGGTGTAAAGAGCAATTCAACAAAATAATAATAATCATACAAACAAACAAACTACACGTCGTTTCCTAAAAATGGTAGGCAGAGAGAATGCATCGCTACACTGCTCTATTCCGAAAAACCCTCTAGATCCCTCTTTATTCATGCAGCGAGTCATACATGCACGTAGATTTTTCCGATTTCTAACATGGCCGACTTTTTAAATTGGATTAAATTGGTCATGTCATATTTTCCTCGGCCTTCCTCAACTCCTTACTGCATTCCAACATTAACATATACTTTCATTATTTATGCTTTTCATATGTCCAAACCAACGCAGTGATCCTTTCATAATTTTGGTCATAATATTTTCGGGGTTTTGATTGACTCATTGGACAGTTTACCTTAAGGTAGCAGATCTCGAGGACGATAGTCTGGTGATCTCCGAAAAAGGGACACTATAACACTCCCCCTATATTGCACTTCATAATCAGTCTCCTCATGGAAGGCCTCCTAAAAGATCGAAGGACAGCTGAGAACCCACCTCACAGGAGGAGCAATTCTCTTTAAAACAGACCTCATCAAGAAAGAAGAAGCATTTATATTTTAATGGCATCGCTTGATTTCTGGTTGTAACAATACAAAACAGAGGATTCATAACTTTTAACGCGCATTTATGATAATTCAAGTACACCATTTCCGATTAAATGTAAAAGGCCATTTGGGAAAGAAGTATGCCGTACTATTTTTCACGTTTTTTTCACTGAATCTACAAAAATTGATTTATTTAAAAAATGTATTAAAACATTTGTGGAATTAATAACGTTTTCATTTCAGTGTGGTATTCTTTCATTCATCTCACGAACCCGTAGTGTCAAACGGGTCGCTTCTCCTGCTCACCCCGTAAGGACATTTGCCTTCCCGCACACAATATGGAGTATGTATGGGCTCGTGCGATACTGCATGCCTAGCAGAAAGTATGATAAATGTTCTACAAAATGATCTCCACCTAAAGGATAACACACGGATGGATGCCGTGTGAATGTTGGGGCTTTATGAAAAGCATGTTTAAACGAAGGAAATGTTCTAGAATTACGCTTTGGCCAAGTTTCCTACCCAATCTCTGCAGGAAAAAAGTATGGGCACTTTTTCAGACGTAGTTAAATTGTGTGTAATCTGATTTGCTACATTTTAAAACCGGATATGTAGGGGTTTCAATCGGTAAATATTATAAACAATATCAGGCGATAAGAAATGCACATCGGGCTTAAGAAAGAGACTCGGACAATATCGTCTAATTTCGGCTTTGTAGAGCGTCGTCTCTGTTATTTATTGTTGGCACGTTGCTCCAGAAAGACGATGCTCTACGAAGCCGAGTTAGCCAATTATGTCCGACAGTATCTTTCTTATATAGGAAATGTAATACTTACTCCTGTGTGTTATTCTTCTTTCTTATATTATTTGTACCTGAGAGCCATAAAGTGAATTTTTGTCCATTTTATGTTATCATCGACACAGTATCCAGTAAATAATATGGTATATCCAGCACACAACCATCAGACGTAAGAGGTATAGCCACATGAACTAAACCTCTGTAAGCCAGAAGATCCAAGTCCAAGTGTATAGTACAGTGAGTAGTACATACATACAATTGCCTTGGACGCTGTCAAATATGAAAATCGGATTCGACCATCATAACTAATTTTATCCAAAATTCACTTACGACTTTATGGCTCTTACGTCTTCTTTTCAGTCGTATTCCTCATGATCAAGGGTCGTGTCCATCCTGCAAACCATTGACCATGGCACGCCATGTGCTCCTGTCACCCGTCAGTCTGATTTGATCGGACAAGCGGCTCGATGGTCGTCGTTATGGTCGCCTTCCCCCCACTTTGCCCAAGATTCTTTTCAAGACTGTCTCGAACTCCCCGGTCGATGTGTCCAAAATATTTAACGTACACATACGGCTCTTACACGTAGTAAAACGGCACTTCAACATACAAATATTTTTTTCTTCATCGTTACCTTGAATTGTCAACCACAAAAAAACTAATTAAAAAAAAATGTAACTTTTTAGAATCTAATAAAAAAATATTAATTTATTTTTTATAAAAAAACTAACTTACCATCACGCCGTCTCCCCGGAGGGGTAGGCAGAAAGAATGGAAAGCCGCACTGTTCTATCCTGGCATACTTCTCTCGCTTCCTCTACATTCATACATCTTGTCATGCACGCACGTCGATTTTTCTGACTCCTCACGTGACCGACATTCAATATTTGATTGATTTGATCGTGCCACGGTTTCCTCGGCCTTCCTCTATTTCTAGCTCCGTTCACGCCGTTTACATATACCTTCTTTACCATTCTGTCTTCACTCATTTTTTCCAAGTGTGCAAACCATCTTAATGACCCTTTCTTTATTTTGTTCATAACACTTTCATTCGCACCACATTCACTTCTTATACTTGCATTTGTCACTCTATCATATACAGATTTGCCACACATTCGTCATAGAGATCTCATTTCTACTGCATTTATTCTACTTTCATCCTTCTTTTGCCAGTTCCATGCTTCACTTCCATACATAAGGGTCGGCACAAGAACACCATTGTGCACTGCCATTATTTTTTTTAATCCATAGCTATTAAAAAAATGTATAATTATTATTTTTTCTTTCTCTCTGGGCAACGAGCGTACTGTTAACGACCCGATCGTAATTTGTTTTGATGATTTTACAAACGAAGATGTCGATTTTGTCCAGGGGACGGTGTATTCACGCTTCTGACGCACATTGCGCAGAGAAAAATGCAAGTGGGAGGTGTTTTATTCGAAATATTCTTTATGTCTTGCTCCGCGGACTATTCTCACACTGCCGGCGATCGTAAAACATACCGACATGTCAAACCTTTCGTGCCTAATAGATAATAATTCTGCGACGTAGGAATTTCTAAAGATATTTTGTAGTTTTATTACAATTTTCGGGATATTTGTGCTGGCAGTTGTTTTTCTTATTTTTATTTTACAAAAAATTTCACACTTCTAAAGAAATTAATATTGTTTAATGAAATTTCTTGTTGGTGGTTTATTGTATGTAAACAAACAAACAATCACGCCGTTTCCCCGCAGGTGTAGGCAGATAGAATGGACCGCCACACTACTCTATCCTGGAAAACCTCTCTAGCTTCCTCCACATTCATACAACGAGTCATACACGCACGTCGATTCCTCCGACTTCGAACATGACCAACCATTAAAATTTGATTAATTTGGTCATGCCATGTTTTCCTCGGTCTTCCTCGACTCCATACCCCATTTACACCATTAACGTATACTTTCTTAGCCATTCTTTCTCCATCCATGCGTTCCATATGTCCGATTCTCGGCAAATCTCTGCCACTCCATAGATATATTACTTCGCAGAAATGCCAATTAAACAAGTCCACACCGCCCTGACAAATAAAATGCAGGGCAACAAAAATAGAACAACTAAAGTAAAAAAAAAAAAAAAAAAATATGTCCGAACCAACGCAGCGATCCTTTCATAATTTTGTTCATAATATCTTCTTCCGCTCTACATTCCTTTCTTATATCAGCATTTGAGATTCTGTCGTATATCGTTCTACCACACATACGTCTTAGGGACCTCATATCTACCGCATTTATTCTGCTTATATGTATATGATGGAAAATCATATTTATATAATATATTGCATTTGGATTTATTCAACTTTTTACGATAATATCTATAAGAAGAAGTAGAATTAATCTAAATATATTTTATGAAGAAAATTTTATTATGTTCATCTAATGAACGACTAGCTTGTTTTTCTTAGAGAATTAAATATTAACCGATTAAATTTCTTGATTTTAAATCGCAAACCAGGAGTAAAATTGAGAAAGTGGTCGCAAACATCCATTATTTGGATATGCAGTAAGAAAAGAATAAGAATGAGCTCATAGTACATGTATTATGTTTTCAAAACTGATCATTAACTACCGACCGGTTTCGATAGTCTTCTATCATCTCTACAATCAATCGCTGATGTAATCGTACTTGTAATTATACCAGAGCTTTTTTAGAAGCTGTATATTTCAATTATTAATTCACTCTCCGCAACTAGAAATACGGTCTAATGCACCTCATCGTGAAAGGGAAGATTAAGGTTAGGCGCCGTGTAGGAAGGTCCCAGATATCCTGGCTCGAGAATATCAAAGAGTGGACCGGAATTCGGAGGGTGGGGGAATTATTCTGTTTGGCTCAGGATGATACGCTAGGGTGATAGCCGACGTCGGGGGGACCTGACATGGTACTCCAAGAAGAAGAAGATGAATAATTTTCTCTGAATATTAGCAACATTCATCCGATTAATACAATATTATTGCATCTAAAAACATAATTACAATTAGTCCATTGTTTTGGCCGAAACACTATGATATTTTAACATTTTATAATTGTTAATGCAAAAACTTTGTTTTATATCACAATTGTTTTACTTTACGACAGCTGTTTCATCAACCAATGTTGACATTATCAGGTAAAATACATAAAGCTGTCGTAAAGTAAAACAATTGTGATATAAAACAAAGTTTTTGCATTAACAATTATATAATTACAATTGATAAATGAGTGAGAAATTACCCCAAAGTTAGATGCGATTGGCGATGCGAGTTTATTACCATAAATATTTACCATGTCTAACTTGATAGATGTTTGATCGACCAATACTTTGTCTATATATGCACTGCCTTATTGTTAAAAAAATCTATGTTTTTATGTTACTTTTTGTTTCGTTTCTATTTTAGAATGCGTCATGAGTACTTTCAGTTTCTTCACGCCCTTGAACCGCCGCGTCTGTAAATTAGATTTAGATAAATATAAATTATATTTATTAGATGCCTTTTTGTATCGACTATAATTCGAGGTTTCTAGGCTAATCGTATGAAAAACGTGACTGATTAAAATTCTCCGAAGCATTGCGCCAAAATGCGCTACTAGCAGCTCGTTCGAGCATACTATACAGTTTATCCAACAGGAGGAAATCCTTTTTTCGGTTGCAGATATAATTTTTATTTTATTTGAACATTTATTAGTAAAAATGTTCAAATAAAAGAAGAAAAATATCTCCTTTACATGGGTAAAAAAAACTCCGAAGTGAGTAACAAATTTGATTTCGCACTAATAATTGTCACGTTTAAGACCGGCTGCCAACAAATATAGATATTGTGCGTCGATTTCTCCGACTCCTCACGTGGCCGACATTCAATATTTGATTTATTTGATCGTGCCACGTTTTCCTCGGTCTTCCTCTATTTCTAGTTCCATTTACATCGTTAACATATACTTTATTTACTATTCTTTCTTCATTCATTCTTTCCATGTGTCCAAACCATCTTAATGATCCTTTCATTATTTTTTACATAACCCCATCATTCGCACCGCATTCACTTCTTATATTTTCATTCGACACTCTATCATACACACATTCGTCGAAGAGATCTCATTTCTACTGCATTTATTCTACTTTCATCCTTCTTTTGCCAGTTCCATGCTTCGTTTCCATACATAAGGGTCGGTACAAGAATACCATTGTGGACTGCCATTTTAGCTTTTTTGAATAGGTTTTTGTTTGCGATAATAACTTAAAGTGCACCATTCACTTTGTTGCCTGTGTTGCCTGCCCCAACCCTTCTTTGTGTATCCCTCTCCACTCGCCTATATTTTGTAATCATACTACACAAATACACGAACTCATCTACTTGCTCCAAATTTTTCACCATTCACGCTAATGTGAGACTATCATGATTTCTTCTTTTTCAAATATCATTACCTTGGATTTATTCGCATTCATCATCAGATCATTTCGCTTGCATACCTCATACATACTATTCACCAGGACTTGTAGTTCATGCTCGTTGTCTGAATATAGTAGAAGAGCGTAATCCGCATACAATAGACAGCTTACTGACACTCCGCTCATTTTGGCACCTGCATCCAACCCTTTCAGCTCTTTCTTTCATTATCGACAATACGATTAAAGAAAAAAGGTTTTCTGAACCAGCTACTAGCAGGCAAGCTAATGTTCGGGCAGGACAACGTCTGTCGGGTCCGCTAGTATTATATATAATTCTACCTCGTACTTACATCCATATTTTGCCAGTTCCACTAGAATATGTAAGTACTT